>SJYS01001493.1:136406-158401 GCA_006410695.1 Philantomba maxwellii | reverse complement strand
TCTGCCCTGAGGGGGTTAGAATCAGGTGAGTCATGGGCACAGGAGAGATTTGGTGCAAATACTGGAAGAGTGGAAGAGGGAAATATTTGATTTTCATCAGTGAGGGGAGTTAGAGAAGATGTCGTGGAGGAGGAAGTCTTTAAGCTGGTTCTTGAGAATTGGGTAGAATTTTGAAGGCAAAGACTGGAAAGGGAAGTAAGATGATAGATTTTCCCTTTCACCATCTCTACCACCACTTACATAACTTAAAAAAATTTTTTTTAAATTTTATATTAGAGTATAGCCGATTAACAATGTTATGATAGATCCAGGTGGACAACAAAGGGACTCAGCCATACATATACATGTACCATCCTCCACTAGACACCCCTCCTATCCAGGCTGCCCACATAACATTGAGCAGAGTTCCCTGTGCTATACAGTCGGACCTTGTGGGTTATCCATTTTCACTTACACAACCTTTGATGGAGTTGCTAATGACTTGAGAAACAGTTCTGTCTATATCACAAAGTAAATTTTTTCAAAAGAGGGTATGGGGGACTTTCTTGGTTGTCCAGTAGCTAAGACTCTGTGCTCCCAATGCAGGGGGCCCAGGTTCAGTCCCTGATCAGGGAACTAGATCCCACATGCTGCAACTTAGATCCAAGGCAGCCAAATAAATAAATTTGGGCGTGGCGGGGAGAGGATGTGGAACACAGAAAAGCAGAAAGGAAGAGTCAGGATAATTTACTATCTGTATAATCTGTAGAAGTGAACCATATCAGTAAGACTTTAAGAAAACAGGGACAAAATCACTCCCTTGTTCAGATGCGTCACGAAGGGAATAAGAACAAAAACCATCCAAGCGAGTGACTCTGCTGACTCCTGGACTTGGACCTGGGAATTTTCTGTCTCTGTGGTATTGTTTTACAGGCCAGTGAAGATCCTGGGTAAGCAGGATTCCTGCATAAAGGCTAGCAGTCATGCTGGCTTGCAGAGCTTGCCTACATTTTTAATAAAACTGTCAGATTAAGCAATGCCTGGCTGCAGTATATTATTAATACAAATTCTTAACTGTCAATTAGTTAACTGGCTAGTAAAAAGAACCTGGTTTATAAGATTGCTGCTAATGAATATAATGCTTTGTTCTCAGGCAAAACATCTGCTTTGGATATGTAATTAGAAGAAAGGCGCCCTCCCTCCCTCCCCATAGGGAAAACATGTGCAGCTTTATTCAAAGGAGCTTATTATACCTGTGAGGGGTCAAAGTCTGTGGATCTGTGGCTTATGGTATTATGACAGATTA
The DNA here is from genome assembly GCA_006410695.1 of Philantomba maxwellii. NCBI lineage: Eukaryota > Metazoa > Chordata > Mammalia > Artiodactyla > Bovidae > Philantomba > Philantomba maxwellii. Next base: position 157,116 of record SJYS01001493.1, on the reverse strand, counting down.
CAAAATCACTCCATTATGCTATTCGATCTGTTTCCAAGCACCTAGCAGGGAGCGAGCTCGGCCCTGGACGCTCAGAAACAAGCTTCCCATTGGTTTTCCTCCTAAGGCCTTATGATAAGTCAGCTGTTGTTGACATCACCTGACAGCTCACATGTCAGAGCCTTTCTGTCTGACTTCTGCCTCTGTTGCTGCCAAGTTCTCCTCTGAGAGTCAGCCTGTGCCTCAGGCCGCCACCAGCTCCCAAGAAGAGCTTAAGTGGATTTGAAACCCACGGGTAGCCCCATCATTTGTGCTAATGAAAGGGGAAAGGAAGCTGAACACTTAAGCCCCATGTGTCTTTTGTCTCTGACTCTCTCTCTGGCCCTTCCCCCATCCCCCACCCACTGCCTCTGTTTCTTTTCCATTATTTCTCTAGTTCCTCATCCCACTCCTCCCCCCATGTGCATATGCCTTCTTAAAAAGCATATTTAGAGAAGAGAGCGACTTGTTCCAAAAGCTTTTGTTTTAAAGTCAGTTGTCAAGTGTACCTACAAACCCATTTCAAACTCAAGTGGTTGAAAGATGTTTCGTATTTGCCTGATACTCCAAAGAAGTGATTTTAAGGAAAATCAATCTTATTTCCTCAGCACAGTAATAATTACTCTTCAAAGTTTTTCTCCCTCATAGCTACTTTTCCAGCAGAGCTGTGCCATGGGCTGGACAGCATGTGCAGGAAGGGAGGGGGGCATGTCTTCATTCCTGCCAACTAAGCCCTCCCTGCCTAGTTTCTGTGACTGTCCAAACAGCCCAGAGTTTATGAAGGGGAAATTGATTGGGGGATGTGACCTGTCAAATCATATTTATAAGGCTTAATGAGCTGGAAAAAAACCCCACAATTTTCAAGTAGTAACATCTGAAAGAAAAAAAAAAAAAAGAAAACCATATCCACAGGAGCTGACAGGAATGGAATCACTCTCCTGAGATGGAGAAAAAGTTTGGCTTCAGTGGAAAACCAGGACTTAGTTTTGCCTTTCCTTTCGGAAGTCACACCCCTTTGAAGACTCAGCCTCTTGCCATCAATGAGTACTTTTTTGGTGACTGTTAGGAACTGAAAATGTCTTTGCTAAGGTGACTGAGGGAAACTTGAACAGACCTAGGGGATAAATGGTGTCACCCAGAAGGGCTCTGGCAGTTACAAAAGTGGGAGCAGAAGCTGAGCCAATTAAGGCTCTTCCGTCAGTCATATATGTAACTGAGAGTTGAGTGTTGTTTCTGCCCTGTGTCCTCCAGGTATCCTTAGAGCTCTTGCATTATTTAACAGTTCTGTTAGTACAGTGTGCCACTGGACTGCGCCCTCTTTGTAAAGGAGACTGCCTGGGTCTACAAGGCTTTTACCTGGTGTCTATAAGATGTTCTCTAACATATGTAGAAAAAGGAAGTTAGGAAGAGAGCCATTGTTGGTGAAAAATGGAGAAACTGGGTCCTGGAATATTTGAAACAAGAGCCTGTGGTGTAGTGCAAGGAACAAGGGCTGTGGCACTAGAAACACCTGGATTTGATTCATGGGTGTCACTTACTAGACGTGAAACCTTGAACTAGTTACTGAATTTTCCCAAGTCCCAGCATCATCATGTGTAAAAATGAGTTTAATATAATTGAAACTATCTTGAGAGAAAAACAATGTAAAAAAGGCCCAGGATCTAGCGCATAACAAGAGCTCAGTAATGGGCAGTTCTTTTTTTTTTTTTAATTCAAAATTGGTTTTGAAACACTGGGCAATTTCGTGGAGTCCAAAGAATCTTAGGCTTCAAAGGTGAAGGATTCAGAAAATATTTCAAAATCTCATATGGTAGAACAACACTCCTGACACTACTTCATGTACTAATGAAAATTCTGTGGTCTGGGCAACTTACAAAGGATAAAACTCCTTATGTCTTCAACCCATTAGAGTACAAGATGCTGCAGGAAAGGGAGGGAGACTTTCTTACCTATGTGGAACCTCACAATACTGTTTGGACATTCTCTTATTGAGAAATTTAAACTGATATGTGATGGGAAACATTACAAGAGACAGAATGCAGCCCAAGTTTAGGAAAAGTTCCAGTTAGAAGCAACTGCCTTGGGCCAATGAGTCTATGTGTTTTCCTGCCCATATCGATGTTCTTGGAGACTTCACTCCTGGCAGGCACTTCTGAATCCAACATCATAGTTGCACAGCTCGCCACTACTTGAACAATAATACACAATCCTCCATCTTGTTTTGTTAGTTCATATATTCAACAAATATTAATCAAGCATCTACATGGTGCCAGGTGATATCTGAAATGCTGGGAATATGGAGGTGAATAAGACAAGTAAATTCTTACATACCTTACCTTCTGGGGGGAGAGGAGAGGCACAGACAGTTAAAGAAAACTTAATGATTTCCCACAGGTCTCTGAGGGAAAGGGCTTCCCTTATGCCTTAGATGGTAAAGAATCCATCTGCAATGCAGGAGACCCAGGTTTGATCCCTGGGTCAGGAAGATCCCCTGGAGAAGGAAATGGCAACATACCCCAGTATTCTTGCCTGGAGAATCCCATGGACAGAGGAGCCTGGTGGGTTACAGACCATGGGGTCACAAGGCGGCAGACACACTGAGAGACTGACACTTTCATTTTCTATGAGGGAAATGGATAAGATGAGAGGCTGGGGACTGAGTGAATACAGGTGGTGCCTGCTTCAGGTAAAGAGCCTCAGAAAGGCTTCCCTGGGGACGAGGAGCCGCTCCAGAAGGGAGAGCATTCTCGGTCAAGGTAACATGTGAGGGTGGGCTGGGCCTGGAAGCAGGGAACAGCGCATGCAATTTGAAGAACAGAATGAAAAACAGCTGGGCTGGAGCTCGGTGAACAAGGGGAGTGTGGTCAGCAATGAGCCTGGGTGAAACAGGAGGGGTCAGTTCACGAAGATAATACAGGCTTAGCAAAGTGAGAGGTCCGGGCTAACTGCAAGCTTCTCTCATAGACCATTTGGTGAATGCTGTCCATCTGTGTACACTGGCTCTTCTGCCGGGTACAAAGGGGGCAGTCTGGATCTCTACAAACCCCATTATACTATGAGCCTTTTAAATAATTCTTTGTCTACCCCTATGAGCCATAGATCCTAATGAATTGGGACATTTTTATTAAGGGTAATCTATCTGATATTTCATTTTTGTTTCAACTTTAATTTTTTTATGGTACACCTGAATAAAGAGACACTTGAATGAGTACCTTTCAAGCAGCTGAGAATCTAAAAGTAGGGAAGTAGTCAACAAAATTTGTGAAAAGAAAGTAAAGAAACAAGTAAGGCATATGAGAGAGTTCTAGGCCTCTTGCATTAGTCTAAGGTTAAAGGTCCCCATGGCTCCATAGAGTGTGATTAGAAGGACATTATCAGAGTTTTGAATTTAAGCACCATTGGCAACTAACTAGTGAACTGGAGAAACAAATTGGAGCTCTCATAATAAACTTCTACTTAGAGAAAATAGTTTTATTTTCTAATTTAATTGGAATTCTCTTTTATTTTACTACATAAGTTTAGCTCTTAACTCAGGAAATTTTGAAAGCACAAATGCATGTTGTATTATTTTTCTTAAAATAAAAGAAAAATAAACTTTTTCCTGCCAACACAGGAGCCTTCTTACTATTCTCTTAGAGAAAGAAGCAAGGCAACGGTACACAGTAGAAAGAATTAGGGGTTATCAATCAAAAATTGGTCTCCAACTACTGTGGGACAATCATTTCAACTTGCTGAGCCTCAGTTTTCCCCTCAGGGGTTATTAAACCAGACAGTAGAGAATCTCTTGAGTTCCCCCCAGTTCTAAGAGCTGTGATCCTAGAAAATGAGATGTTTCTGAGGAAGGATGAAGAAAACATAATGAAAGATGAGGGAAGCAAGAAACAGAATGTAAGAAAAACAAAGGTAGTTTTCCTTCCTCACTTGAAAAATTGACCCTGAAGTCCAAAAGGTTAAAAGGGATCTCTACTTTGCCTAGGCTTCTCCAATAACCTTAATTCAAAAGTTTCCCCCTTTCTTAATTTATCCAGAATCATCTCTTCAGCCCTTTGCAATGCACTGCATCGAGGATTTCAACAACATGAGGAAAAAACCCTGACAATACTTCGATAGGTGAGTCTTAGAAAAGTTTCTCGGTTCTAGCTCATCATATTATACTGTCTAAACTCATCATGATTCAGTTCAGGTCAAGTTCTCCTCTAAAATATATCTGTTGGCCTTTTCTTTAGTGTCCAGAGGTCAAACCTAGAGAAAGAATTTTCTCACTGAGTATGCCAGATAGAATTCCCAACCTCCTGTCTTCAGCAGTGACTTAGAAAATACTGTCACTCAGATTCACTCCTTTATTCAACATACCAGTTGGCAGGTGAGTAAACAGCAATTACAGCTCAAGGCCAGGGGGTGGTACAGGGTGCTGAGAGGCTCAAAGGAGGGTATTGCCAACCAGCTGTGAGGGAGGCATGGACTAGGCTGGTGCAGGAGAAAGGGAGCGAAGTAGACGGACTTAAGATACATTGGAGGAAAAACAGACAAGAAATGGCAATGGACTGCATAAGGAAAATAAGGAAAGGCTGTGGTTTTAATTTAAGCAACTGCATGGGCATTGGTACTCGTTTACCAAGATGGGAAACCATCTCAGTTTTGGACGTGTTATCTGATAAACCATAACTCCTAAATTTAGCTGTAACTTCTCCAAGAGGTATATGATTTTTAAAAAGAAAGCTCTCAAGAATCAAAAAGAGTGAAGCTAGTGAGGTAAACAGTGGTGGGCCGGGGCAGGGTAGTTGCATTGTTTGTTGTTGGTTTGGTTTTATGTGGGGGATTTTTTTAAAATTCAGATATTATTGACATATTATATTATCTTTTAGGGGTATGATAGAATTATTTAAAATTTATATCTATTGCAAAATGATCACCACACATCTATTTAACCTCTGTCACCATATGTAATTATGCTTTTTTCTTATGATAAGCACTTTTGAGATCTATTTTCTTAGCAAGTTTCAAATATGCAATACAGTATTATTAACTATAGTCACTATGTTGTACATTACACCCCCAGGACTCTGGAGTTTGGTGGTGAATTTCCCCTGAGTTGCTCCTGACTACATCATTTTTTTTTTTAAGGCTTAAAATGTATTTTAATAAGTTCATGTTGCATTATTTCATTTCTCAGAAAAACTTCAAAGGTATTAGGGACAAATCAAACACGGTACACCAATAAAAAATGCACAGCATAACTACCTAAGACAGGCAAAGCTAAGAGCTACCGTCTGACGTTCAGCATACAGCAACCCTGTTCTCAAGATTGTACTAGGCCCATCAAGAAAAGCTGTGAATGGCAACATCACAGACACAAAAAGGCCATTTCTGGGTTGTCCTTACCCAAGAAAAAGATGGGGGCAAGTTTAACACAAGATTTTTTAAAGATACACTAAATGAAAATCTCTAAGAGAAAATGTCTTCCTTGGGACATGAAAGGGTAATATATGGGACATAACAGAACCGTATGTATGTTGTCTGTGATCTCTGTGGACATGTGCCTGAATTCCCATCTGGGAGTGATTGGAACAGTGGGGCCAAGGTCATTGGGGGATGTTTGGTTTTTGTGGTATATGTGGCAGGATCTCTGGGGTGAGACAGTGCACTAAGTCGTGTCTAACTCTTGTGACCCCATGGACTGTAGCCCGCCAGGCTCCTCTGTCTACAGGATTCTCCAGGCAAGAATACTGAAGTGGGTTGCCATTTCCTTCTCCACTGACTACATCTTGACCTAGAAAGCTGGATAAAATCTCTCACCTGAAGTGGTCTGTGAAAGTGACCACTATTCCCCTCCCAGAGCAGCACTCATCACCCGTCCCTAAGGCCAACACCCATGGTGGGCAGGGCAGTGGCATGGGAAACAGCTGAAGCTTCCAAAAAGCTGCCAGCCCCTGTGTCTGGAAAAGGAGAAGTGGGGGTAGGTAGAATTTCATAATCACAGAGAGCAAGGAAGAGAAAGAGACCATTGTCTGCCTGAAGCCAGGTTCCCTGATCTGATTCCCAGAAACCTCACTCTTCTCCAAATATCCAAGGCCAGGGGTTTGCTCCAAACCCATCCTGAGGAGCACCTTTAAAAAAAATCACAGTCATCAGTTCAAAAGAATTTGTAGCTAAAAATGTTCATAAAAAAAAGAAAATTGTCCTTACATAGGTGAGTACCTACCATTTGCTTAGCATTTAAAAGTTTTAAGTTATACCAGTCCCGAAGAAGCTTTTAACTGGTCTCTACTTGTTTTACTGAAATTAGAATATGCAGCCACAAAGTAAATTTGGTTATGGTTATATTACCTATAAGATAGCTTAATTTAGAGAGAAATCACCATGCTTTTTTAGCCAACGTTGTTTGTCATGTAAAATTAAAACAGCCAAAGAGACAAAAACCATTTTATTTAAAAAAGATTTATAATTTTTAATAAAATATAATTGCTAAGACTAAGTTCCAGTCCCCCTGCTCTTTAATAGTTCATAACACCTGGTTTTCTCACCCAGGACCTGCCTGTTTCCTGACCCGGGCACTAGCCCACCTCATTAGCTTTGTCATTAGATCAAGAGCTTTGTGAGCTCAGGCCCCTGTCTGCCTGGGTCCCTGCAGGAGCCCCAGGGCCTGGCACACTGCCTGCCTTGCCTTACTTAAGGGAACAGAAATATGTCTTCAATGACTAAGTGAGTGGACACAATCCAGTGCCAGGGCTTGAGGATAAACTGAATCTGGCTGGATTATTTCTGGAGTGACTGGAAGGAGATAGAATTTAAGGGGTAGATGTGAATGAGAATGGGGAACGGGAGCCAACACCAGAGGTGTATCAAATGTTTTTTGTTTCATGTCATCTCACCACCCCCACCCCTTCCCGGGGGATTTTTAATAGGCCAAAAATAAGAGATAAGAGGAAAGTTCAGGCAGAGGACATCAGGAACTTCTCAGGAAATCAGGTGTCAAGAGGGTAAAGAACAGAGCAAGGGTCTCAGATGTTGTTGTTCTTGGTGGTGCTGGGCACACGCTACACCGGCCAGTTCTCCTGTTTAAAGTCGAGATTTGGTCCCCATAGAAACTTTCTTGAAACCAGACTCTTGCTGCCATAGCTTAAAAATTTCAAAACAATTTGACAAAAAAATCTTTACTGTGAGCTATACTGTAGTTGGGGGCTTCCCTGGTGGCTCAGACAGAAAAGAGTCTGCCTACAACACAAGGAACTGGGGTTCAGTCCCTGGGTCGGGAAGATCCCCTGGAGAAGGGAATGGCAACCCACTCCAGTATCCTTGCCTGGAAAATTCCATGGACAGAGGAGTCTGGTGAGTTACCCTCCATGGTNGCCTACAACACAAGGAACTGGGGTTCAGTCCCTGGGTCGGGAAGATCCCCTGGAGAAGGGAATGGCAACCCACTCCAGTATCCTTGCCTGGAAAATTCCATGGACAGAGGAGTCTGGTGAGTTACCCTCCATGGTGCTGCAGAGTCAGACATGATAAAGTGCTTAACACTCACACACACAGACACTGTAGTTAGGGGAACCTCAGCTCAAGATAGCATTCCCCAAAGTATCCTTTTTTGTTTTTCTTAATAACTTCAATGGTTATAGAAATTACAGAGCTTTGTAGAAGGAAAAATAATGAGTAAAACAAATGTAAGGAAGTAACTTTCTTGCAGAAATTCTCAGAGCCTTTAATATGTTAATGTACATATTAAATTAAATCCCAGAGAGAGAGGGAGTAGCATCTCTGAAGATTATAATTCTGCAGACTCTTTTTTAGGGGGATGAGTAATTCTACTTTCCTCTTAAGCACTCTTTACTAAAAGAAATTCCCCATCTACATCAGCATTTTTCAGAGGGCTTCATTTTCTTTTTTTGGTGCATGGCAAAAGCCCAAGTGAAAATATAAGGACCAGAAATATATGTTTTTTCAGCAAGAAAGAAATATTCTCTCCTTAATTTTGGGGTTTTTGCCTACTGAAGCCAGAACTGGAATTATTGCTTTATATAAATATAAATAAAAGTCCTTAAGTGATCATCACAAACAGAAAAATAGGACAAAATTGCTTTGTGAAAGGACACAAAGTTAGAAAAACAATTTCAGTTCAGTTCAGTTAGTTCAGTTGCTCAGTCGTGTCCGACTCTTTGCGACCCCATGAATCGCAGCACACCAGGCCTCCCTGTTCTTCACCAACTCCTGGAGTTCACTCAGACTCATGTCCATCGAGTCAGTAATGCCATCCAGCCATCTCATCCTCTGTCGTCCCCTTCTCCTCCTGCCCCCAATCCCTCCCAGCATCAGAGTCTTNATGAATAATATGAGATACACACAACTGATAGTGGTATGGGCCTTAGCCCATCATTGCTTATCATTTAAGAGGTGTCTACTGCAGTTTAAAACAAGTTTTTGGTTCCCATGGATTTTCAGAAAATTGGGCCCAACTAAGAAACATCTTAATCATTGAAGCAGCTTTTTGTCTGACCATCATCTACTGACCTCTTTACTCTGCCAGCTGCTTCTCCTCCAGTGGGATGAAGGAATACAGCAGTACAGCCTGAGACTGTTCTAAAGAATCACTAGAGAGGCCATGAGGAGGAAAAGAACCCAGGGACTGCAGGACTGAACTGCCCTGTAGACTTCTGAAGCAGGGTCATTTTTGAAAGCAGAGTAAGGAAGCGAGTGGATACTGAGCTCTGAGAGCTGCTCTCAGTCTTAAGGAAATTTTCCCTCAATGAACTACCCAAAGAGTCCGTTTTCTAGAAAAAGTCTGAACGATGGCTGATTACAGAGCTCTTGTAGCTCATAGATGGACTGTGCTGGCTTAATTCCTCTGCTTGCCTTCTAGACCTATTCAAAGTCCTTCCCAGCTCTGCTCTGCACTCGAGGAGACGACCCCTTCCAATGAGAGGGCGGGAGGAGAAAGGTGTCAGGCTTTCTTCTCTGCCCTCCCTCCTGAGTAGCGGTGTCTCTCTTGATCACTGTGATGTTCCACACCTATGGCTCCCCTCAGGGAGCTCCAAATCTGGCCAGACTCCAAGGCCACTTTTTCTTCCCCTTTGGCCCTAAGAGAAATAGTGGCTTCCTGCTGCTGCCAGACTCTGAGCGCCTCAGTATCCTTCATTCATTTCCTTAACCGCGCCCACTCCCCTGGAGGTAGTCCCCTTATTACAGTCTCTCCATTGAACCATCTGTGGGGAACCTGACTGACACACCAACTGAAACTCATTTTCAACATGAAACCATTAGAAGAGATCTCGATTTGGTAGAATATATTTCTTCACAACTTCAGTCAGAGTATTGCTTAGGAGTATGGATGTTGGAATCTGTTCTTATTGATTGTAGGATTCTGGGTATGCTTAACCTTTCTCTCCAAGTATTAGTTAAGTATCTCTAGATACTTAAAATCCAGAAAATGGAGCTAAAGAGTATTAAATTCATTTAACAAATAAAATTATTATTAGGATTAAGCAAGATAACGTTTGTAAAATACTTAGCAGAGTGCAGTGCTTAGAAGAGAAGACTGTCAATAAGTTGGAGCACTTCTTTTTTTATTATCATCTATATATTTCAATTTTCAAACTGTGATAATGCATGTTTCTCTCTCTATTAATTGTTCAGTGTTTCATATTTGTGAAACTAATAGTCAAACATGTTATAGAACACTATTATTATTTTAATATGGACATTGATTGTTCACAGGATTTGCACTGGCTTAAGATTAAAGACTATTAGAGAAAAAAAGAGAGTTCAAAATCCTTGGCCTCTGTTTCTTTTAGGAAGTAGCATTGTTCCTACAAACTTCATCAAAATGATTGTCTCACTTTTCACCCCTTTCACCCCAGCTATCATACACTCACCTCTTCCAGAGTGACATGACACATTCCTTTGTCCTTTAGTACAAAATAGAATCCTTCTGCTCATCTGCTCCACCTGAAATATACTAAATCAATTAGTATTGGCTTAATTGTGAATAACCAAAACCTCAAGACAAGAGTAGTTTAAGCAGCATGGAAGTTTGTTCCTTCTTCACATAAAATCTGAGTGGTCAGGCCTGAGTTATTAGGGGGTTCCACGGTATCAAGGACTCAAGCTTGTGGCTCTGCTGTGTATGGCCCTTGCCTTTTCTTTCAAAATGGAATCCTAGCCATCACAGCCATATTCCAAGCAGCAGGATGGAGGAAGGGGAGAGAGATAAACAGCCTTGTAAAATAATAGAAAATATGTTTATGTCTCTGCCTCCCAGTTCCTGGCACAGAGCTCCTAAAAGCCTTGGAATTTCCTAAGTGATAAGAGCATTGCTGCTGCTGCTGCTGCTAAGTCGCTTCAGTCGTGTCCGACTCTGTGTGACCCCAGAGACAGCAGCCCACCAGGCTCCCCCGTCCCTGGGATTCTCCAGGTAAGAACACTGGAGTGGGTTACCATTTCCTTCTCCAATGCATGAAAGTAAAAAGTGAAAGTGAAGTCGCTCAGTCGTGTCCGACTCTTTGCGACCCGGTGGACTGCAGCCTACCAGGCTCCTCCGCCCATGGGCTTTTCCAGGTAAGAGTACTGGAGTGGGGTGCCATTGCCTTCTCCAGATAAGAGCACTAGGAGCATCTTTTGTTCTAATATTTGGTCTGTGACCCCAGTTCCTGACACAGAGCTCCTAAAGCCCGTGGAATTTTGAGTGATAGAATTTTGTTGTTCTAATGAGGAAACTCTTGGTAGGCCCTTGAACAGCTTCGGAATTGGCCTGGTAACCATAAAGACGGATCTATAATTAGAAGATTGGAGCTTCAATCCCAACCGCATCCTCTGGGAAAGTCTGGAAAGGGTCTGGAGATCAAGTTAATAATTGATGTTACCAAGCCTTCCTTAAAATCCCCAGAATGTCGGGGGAGGGAGGGGGTAGTTGTTGAAGAATTTCCAAGTTCAGAGAGTGACATACCCCAGCTCCACAGGGACAGAAGCTCCTGCACTCAGGCCCTTCTGGACCTCTCCTAGGTATCTCTTCATCTGGCTATTCATTCACATCCTCCACCATATCATTAATTATATAATAAACTGGTCAATGTGTTTCCCTGAGTTCTTTGGGCTATTTATGAGAGTCTGCTGCTGCTGCTGCTGCTAAGTCGCTTCAGTCGTGTCCGACTCTGTGCAACCCCATAGACAGGAGCCCAACAGGCTCCCCTGTCCCTGGGATTCTCCAGGCAAGAACACTGGAGTGGGTTGCCATTTCCTTCTCCATTGTGTGAAAGCGAAAAGTGAAAGTGAAGTCGCTCAGTCGCATCCGACTTCTAGCGACCCCATGGACTGCAGCCTACCAGGCTCCTCCATCCATGGGATTTTCTAGGCAAGAGTACTGGAGTGGCTTGCCATTGCCTTCTCCGTTACGAGAGTCATGGGGATTCAATTATAGCCAGTCAATCAGAAGTACAAACAACAACCTGGAACTTGTGATTGACTTCAAAAGTGAGGTTGGCATCTGAAGCTATCTCTAGGTAGTATTTCTTTTCTTTAAAAAGAAAACCAGAAAACTGTACTGTCTCATTTTGCCCCACCTTAAACTCTGCTCAGAGTGTGGTTTCCAAACACGAGCAATCAGTAGACCTTGTCTTAGACTGTTGCCCTTGCCCAAACACACCCAACATTCAGAGCACAAATCCAGATTAAAATAACATTGACTGTAACTAGAATTACAGAATACATGTCATATCTGGGAGATGGAGAAAGGCTGGTATAATGGTCTGAGGTTTATCTTTGACTACTGAGGTATGGATTCAGCTAACAGCCACGAAAATTGCCTGACAAGTTTATTCTGTTGCCCTGTGACCATCCATAATTCATAGGACTGGAGTGTCAAAGATTTTTGAGTAGATGAGGTAAGATCAGAATTGCAATAGAAAGATATTAACCCTGGTGAGGTGGTAAGTGGTCAGGAAAGAGAGAAAATGGAATTGAACCCCAGTAAGTTGGAAATGGAATTGAACCCAGTAAGCAGATACTGCAATGGACCTTGTCAGTGGTACTGAAAATTGAGGTATCCAATGGAACTGGAAAGGTTACAGATAGAGATCTGCTCTGAAGGACTCAGAAGTAGATTGTTTTCAGGGAGAAGGTGTTTAAAATAGGAAGCTACCAATTTTGTCTTCTCAAAAGAGTTTCTTTTTGTAGGGAGCTCCTCACCTATCATTCCATGTGATACTGGCTAAGCTGCCAAATTGTAGGACTCTGCCCTTTGAATAGGAGAAGGCAATGGCACTCCACTCCAGTACTCTAGCCTGGAAAATCCCATGGACGGAGGAGCCTGGTAGGCTGCAGTCCCTGGGGTCACTAAGGGTCTGACACGACTGAGCGACTTCACTTTCACTTTTCACTTTCATGCACTGAAGAAGGAAATGGCAACCCACTCCAGTGTTCTTGCCTAGAGAATCCCAGGGACGGGGGAGCCTGGTGGGCTGCCATCTATGGGGTCACACAGAGTCGGACACGACTGAAGTGACTTAGCAGCAGCAGCCCTTTGAATATTGGAGAAGGAAATGGCAACCCACTCCAGTGTTCTTGCCTGGAGAATCCCAGGGATGGGGGAGTCTTGTGGGCTGCTGTCTATGGGGTCACACAGAGTTGGACACGACTGAAGCGACTTAGCAGCAGCAGTAGCCCTTTGAATACACTGGTGGGGAGGCAGATGGGAGAGGCGGGGAAGTAGTGGGAGAAGCAGCCAGTCATAGACCCTTAGGCCCAGCCAGGGACCCCACCTCATTCTCTTGGGCACAGTGATTGGTCCAGGGAAAGGAATATGCCCCAGCCTGGGTCAATTAGAGCCCTTTTCTGAGATTAATTTGGAGCTAGAGAAGGAGTCTTTCTTTTTGGAAGTACTATGTGAATGGGGACTGCCTGCAGCCATACTTCTTTCATGAAGGTGTACATGAAGAACACCTGTCCGCAGTAGGAAAAACTGAAGACAATATAGACAAATGAGTAGAGATGGAAGGTGGCAATCTCCCTTGGGTTCCTCAGTCCAATCAAACCGGAAGCTAGATCAATTCCTGGACTTACCAGTTATGTAATCCAATAAATCTCCTTTAATGCTTAAACTAGTCTGAGTTGGATTTCTGTCACTTGTACAAGTCTGAACTGAAAAAAAAAAAAGGAAAAAAGTTAACAACATGCTCTTTCTATTAGAAATACACTTAACTTCTGAGTCCACTGTAAATTCAAAGAAATGAGTGCTTAAGCAGGTTAGTATCTAAGAAATATTTGTTAGCAAACTATGGACAAATCAAGTGTTTAGGAGGATGTTGAGGAAGCCAGTTTTGCTTATTTTTATTGTTTTTCTTCTTATACTGGTAGTTTTTGCTTTTGGAATTGTAAGAAGAAAAACAGTGAGTCAGTCAAGAGAAGGAATAGATGAGAGACACTTAAAGGAGGTGTGGGAACAGAGTGATGGGAAGGGAATGGTGAGAGACGGTACGGCATATCAGAGCTCCTGCCCCGGAGTCAGGGGACCTGGGTCACAGCTCTGGCCCTGCCACTGTGGCTCTGTCTGCCTGCGTGAACCACTTTGACTACACCTGAGAAATAAGGAGGCCTGGAATAGAGGTGATTAAGATCCCTCTTGATTCTAAATAAATCCTCCTAGTATAACCATATTTCTAGTAGGAAAATGAAGGAAGCAAGGAAGTAGCGTGGATCACTATTGGTCTCACAGCTGTCAAGGGCATGAGCTCAGGTTTCCTGAGAAGTACAGCTCAGATGGCGGCTGTTCTGATACTCCCCAATCAGCTTCAGATGATTCCTAGGCAACTGAGGCTCTGGTTTTTCCCTTGTAGGGTCAAAACCTGGTCAACAATTATTAGGCTGGGGGTGGAGGTATATCCAAGACAGATTAAGACTTCATCAGATGCCGTGGGCAGAGAGGGCAGAACCCACCTAATCTTCCTCTTCCTTCCCCACCTTCTTCCTGCCCACTGAGGAATCCTGATTCATGTTAAATCCTACCCAGAGGAGCATGCTGGAACCCATCCAACATAGCAAGTGCAGCCTGCACAACAGAGACCTGAGCAAACCAGTTTCACACAAGAAAATTCAATAGCCGGCTATTGTCACAGCCAGGGAGGCAGCGTAGGAACCCTCCCAACCATCACAGCAATTTAAGTAGGAGGAGAGACAAGAATGGGAAGCAGTGGTGAATAAACACGGTGAAAGGAAGCTCTACTGAAGTGAGCTCCTGCCCAAAAGTTGGGGTTGAAGGGAGTGTCTGAGAAGAAAGAAGTTTTCTTCTAGTTCTTTTAAACTGTTTTCCCCCATTTCGTTCAAAATAGTCAGCAAGAAGTTTCTCAGTTCTTAGAGTGCTGAGAAGTGAGACTTAGCACACAATGGTGATAGTGGTTTCGTGGCACAGTCATGGCCGACTCTTGTGACTCCGTGGACTGTAGCCTGCCAGACTTCTCTGTCCATGGGATTTCCCAGGCAAGAATACTAGTGTGGGTTGCTAGTTCCTTCTCCAGGGGATCTTCCCTACCTGGGATCAAACCTGCATCTCCTGCCTTGCGGATAGATTCTTTACCGACTACACTTCATGCTTTATACAAGGGAAACCCACTAGCACACAATAGGTGCTTAATAAACTTTTACTGAAGGAATAAATCAATGAATGGATGGGAAAATCTGTTGGTCACCAATGTTGACTCCCTTTGTTTTTGATGAACCATGAAAACAGAGCATGCTTCCTAGAGGAGAAGGCATGATGAGAATGGGGTGCCCTGCAGGCTCAGCTGAGGCTGATGGTCCCCACTCTGAACTATCCAGGTAGAGTCATAATGGGTCACATCACACAGGTTATTTCCTTCAGTCAAGGAGCAATTACTGGGCCCTTCTTTGGGGGCCAGGACCATAAAAATGTTAGTCCCTGACTTCTCAGAGCCTGCAGTCTAACTGAAGTGATAATCTTAGCCCCTATAGAACAATGATATGAATTATATAAATCAGTAAATAATCAGTCTTAAGTTATGTAGGGAGAACTATGATTACAATTAGAGTTCAAAGAAAAGAGAGATAAGTGGGGCTGGAATTGTCTAGAAAAATCTGTTGAAATGGGATTTGACCTTGATGCAGAGAACAGCCAAATGTACATTCACTTGTGGAAGGTTTGGATTAATTTTCTCAACTCTGATCACACCTGAGTCATCACAGTGCTATTTTCCAGAAGCATGGTCAAGCCTCCTTCCAATTGTCCTTCCACAGTCTGCATGGCAGGCGAAAATTTCATCACTGTGAGAGCAGAGAGGGGCTTCACAAAGAGCGATGCAATTTGAGTGCTGATGAGGCCAACAGGTTTGATTCTGAAGGTTGCTATTGCTGCCAGGCTGTAACCTAGACAGAAATGTGCTGCTTCAAATGTTCCATCAGGAGAGTTGGCTGGGGAGCGCTAATCCTAAGTGAAACCATCTTGATTACAAAGGAAGAAACGACAACACCATATCGTTTAACTGCTGAACCTTACAATGAAACACAAAGCGGCATTAATGTTCTCTGCCCGTAATGCTGCGGTTTGAGCAGTTAATCTTATTTTAGCTGAATGGCATGTTCATTACAGCAAATAAGCAGGTAATGTGTGGGATTACTGAAAGGAAAGATAAATTAAACCAGTTATGGGCATGATGTTGGTTTTAACTGTCCGATTTAACTTGGTATTTTTCAAGAGTCAGATCTAATATACACTCATTTAGTAGAGATTAAGCAGATGGAACTCTTGCCCAGAAAAGGTATTGTATGCAATTTAAGATGCTAGATTTAAGGGCAGCAATCCATGATCCTTGGCACTGGTTCCAGCCTGGAATCTTCAGTGCTTAAACTGGAGGGTTCCTGAATGGAAAGATAGCACTTTTCTCTTTCCATTAAATAGTGTTTTCACCATTTATATTTTTCAAGGGCAGCTGAAGGACTTTTCTTCAAGGTCTCAAACATTCTGCTGAGTGGATCTGCTACAACACAGTGTGTAGTTCAGGGAAACACAGTGTTTTTCCACTTACTTTCTTCAAAAAAGTGTTACCCTGACTCCAAAAATCATTCATTGACCTGGTATAAGAGGAAATGGAGATATACTCCTTGAACTAGAAAAGATTAGTCTAGTCAGGAGAGGAGGGATAATAATCCCAAACATAAGAAACCTAGGAAACAATGTGAGATATCTAATCAAGTGCCAAATTGTGTACCACAATTTGTGAGTGCTACTGTCAAAAAGAAAAAGACTAGTACTTACTAAGCAGTATGAAGTCATCACTGACTCGATGGATGTGAGTCAGAGTGAACTCGGAGAGATGGTAATGAACAGGGAGGCCTGGCGTGCTGCAATTCATGGGATCGCAAAGAGTCGGACATGACTAAGCAACTCAACTGAACTGATGAAGTACTACTTAGTATTTAATACCACAGTGGGCTATTGCACACTGCACTGTAGGCTCTTCATATGCCTAATCTCATGTAATTTGCACAATAATCTTGTGGGCCAGTATTAGTACCTCCCACTTGTTCAAGGAAGGGGAAGTAAATTGGCCAAGGGAAAAAGCAGTTTAATCCCAGGTCTGATTCTAAAGTTCTTATTTTTTCCTTTATGACAAGCTGCTTTCTTAAATATGAAGAGTCAAGAGAAGAAAATCATAAAAGATGTCATGAAAGGAGTGAAATTGGATCTGAGTCAGAATGTAACTTAAGTCCAATTTAAAGAAAACAAAATTATTTACCAGTACCCACTTGAAATTTTCCAGATAATACAATTACCTTAAAACACTTAACTCCAAGAATCTGACCTTAACTTTTATGCCACTGTTATGTTTTCATTATGTATATTTTAATCCCACAGGGCATTATTGTTGTATACAGTCAGTAATTATTTAGACTTACCTATTTTATCCTTTTCATCAATCTTTTCTTCTTACATCACTGGGTTTCCATCTAAGTTCATTTTGCTCTTGCCTGAAGACCTAGCTTTAGTATTTCCTTTAATGCAGGCCTGCTTGTAATAATTCTCTCAGGCTTTATGCCCAGATATGCCTTATTCCCCTTTTAATTTTGAAGAGCACTTTTTGCTGGGCGTAGAATTCTAGATTATCAGTTATTTTCTTTTAGCACTTTGAAAATATTCAGTTTGCCTTCTGGCTTTCATTATTTCTCATGAGAAACCAACAATAAGTTTAATTACTGCTCTTGAAGGTAAGCCTTTTTTCTCTGTTTTTATGATTTTCTCCTTAGTTTTCATTTACTATGGATGTGACTAGGTTTGGGGGTTTGTTGTAAATTCTATTTGGACTTCTTAATGTGTGACAATGTTTTTCACCAGTTTTGGAATATTCTCAGCTATTATCTTTTCAAAATTGTTTCTGTTCCATTTTTCTCTCTCTTTTGCTTCAGGAACTTTAATTAAATTAAATCTTCTCACCATTTTCTCTGTATCTCCTATCTTCCCATTTGTAGTTTCAAAATTTTTTATCTCCATGTTTTCTTCTGGAAACATTATAATTTATTCTTTATCATTATTTACTCTTTTGGCTGTACTGGGTCTTTAGTTATAGCACATGGGATCTTTAGTTGTAGCATGCAGGATCTTTTCTAATACAAATAACATCTATAGTGTCTTGTACCATATGAGACAATATTGATGTAATTATTGACAGACAATTCATCTTGTAAACAGATGACATAAACTTATATCGACAGTACTGTATATGTATTTTCCTTCCTTATGATTTTCTTAATAACATTTTCTTTTCTGCAGCTTACTTTATTGTAGGAATACAGTACATAATGCATATAACATACAAAATATGTGTTAATTGACTATGTTATTAGTAAGGTTTCTGGTCAACAGTGAGCTATTAGAAGTTGAGTTTGGGGAATTATATGTGGATTTTCAACTGTATGAGCAAAGTCAGCTCCCCTGACCCCTATGTTCTGGGAAAAACATTTCACTTTATAGGGAGTACACTGAGCTAGAAAATAGATCCCATCTGTGAAACATTAGAAAATAGTGTCCCACAGAAGTAACATTTACCAACTAAACTCTGTTATAATAACTCTGTTATTCATTGATTTAGAGTTACACTGTGGGAGAGCTGATGTTATTTCTACCTATCAAATCTAAATCATTATCTTCATCGAAAAGTACATTTTTATTTGCAGCAAAGTTATAAGATAGATGGTACTTTTAAAATTAATTAATTTGGCCACAGAGTATGTTCAGTCTTAGTTCCCTGACCAGGGATTGAACTGTGTCCCCTGCACTGGAAGCACAGTCTTAACCACGGGACCACCAGGGAAGTCCCAATATGTACTTTCAGAAGTACATATTGAAACTCAATACCTGAAAATTGAAATGTGATGTTCAATTACATCTGAAGTTAAAAAAAAAGTATTTAAAAATCAAATACAGCACTTCAATTTCTTTAAGCTATTTCCTTTATTTCAAAGTGTCAAAAAACTAAAGATATTCCGGTACACACACATATACTATGAATCTAAGAATTCAGAACTATGCAAAGAATTTTTCAATATGACTTTACAAATGAAATATTTACACACTTTAGCATAGTGCTTAATACTTATTTTTGAAATCTATTGCTGATGCTACTTCTAAAGAGCAATGACTCAACCAGAAAAATATTAAGGGGATGCCTTTTCTTTTGTAAAGTGCTTATTAGCAGCCATATCCAAAAGCCAGGGTTTTCAGAAATACATAATATTAAAAGGTGCTCAAAGAGTCACTTCTTACAGAATCGAAAATGCCATTTTGTAACTTCGCACATGTAAACTGATTTTTTCTGCATTAATGAAGGATTGCTTTCAATGGCCCTCAACTATATGCTTCAAATCAAGATAGTGCTATTAGCATTAGCAGCGTGAACAGTAACAGCTGAACAAACAGCAGCACATTTTAAATAGATCACAGCAGACTAGAAAAACTGTAACAGCTTTTGGATATGTTACATATCCAAGAGTGAGCCTTCTCTTTCACTCTGTATACATGGTAAACATTTAAAAAAATAATAAAAAAACATTATCTTGTCTCTCTATAAGAACATTTTTACAGTGTATGAAGGGATTCAGATTCTTGTACCAATTAAGCAAATTCTTATTTCTATATAGAGCAGCCTTTATATTTTCAACATTTAAAACAAAGCCTTAAAAAAAAAAAAAAGGAAAGAAAGAAAACCTATTTCCACCAAGATGGTGAGAAGGAATTAACAAATGGAACACCTAACACTAAAACACCTGAGGGAAGAAAACGTGAACAATTTTGAAATTTTTTTTAAAGGGTTATATAAACATTCCAAAAAGGAATTCATTTTCAACTGTGAAATATCTGACTTCATTTTAATCATGTATCACCTTCATTTGATATTAATAATTTAGAAAAAAATAAGCATCATCTCAGCTGAACTGCATTCTGTATCAGACTCTACTGACTCATGCCTGCAGTATAAACCATTCAATGGTCTTAGAGTGAGCATCCACTTAGGTCCCTATTTTCTGAATCTTAAGGGTTTTTTTACTCCTCCTTTTCCTCTCTTCCAAAACTCCTCATATCTTCCAAGAGAAAATCCTTATTTTTTAAAAAAATCACAATTTAAATACAGTGTGACAATGCTACATTTGATTTAAAATAGTAATAAATTATAAATTGCCAAATAACTTAATATTTCACAATGCAAATCCCTGGTATAAAAAAGAATCCATCTTACCCTGAATAATAAAGCAGTCCAGTGATTTCAAATTACTTATGAAATAAAGGCAAAAATAAAGTGTAAAATACTATTTATAAAAGTCAAGTAAGAAACCAGTTATCATAAATCTTTTTACAAAGATAAATGTAATGTGCCTTCCCAGTTCTAAAAATTGTTTGGGAGGTTTATAATTAGTGGTTTCAAAAATGACTTTAAGGAAACTAGAGATGGAATTACATATTAATTGTAATATATGACATATTAAATATATGTGATAATAACACTGCACTGATAAGAAATTTAATCTTTGGACCTGCTATTTTTTGGCAAGTACATTTTTTTCAAACTCTTTGCTATAACTGATTAATTTTTAAATTGTTAGTTTTCAAAAACTTTGCTATTTGAGATACCATGTTAACCAAGGAGATACAGGAAGTCTCAGTAACAATATGACTACAAAACAAAACAAAGATTGTTCTTGCATCTTTTGTTATTTTAACAAATACATTTTAAAATAGACAACATTGCTATGCCTGGAAATTAAAAATACCCAAACCCTTAAAAATGGGGTGGAAAAGGAAAGAAAAATTGAAAATTCTTATTTAAAAATAAATCTGAAGTCCTTGCATTTCTTAAGAACTTGACTTGTCAAATCACAGTTTATCTTCTTTTGGACCAAGCTGTGTCTTTCACCATTCGTCCATGGGATAAGATGCTGATTCTCCATTCTGCAGGTTTCAATTGGAATTTTCTTGAATGTTTGCAAAGCTTGTACTGGACTTGAGACGTTTCGCTACATAAATCAAAAGTATTATATTTTAACTTAAATTTCATTCTCCAAACATGATAATTCATTATTTTATGTAAACTATAGTGTTCATCTATTAATTCTATGTTTGAATCTGAATCTATTCAATCTTATAAGAATTAAATCTATATCTTTTTTTCTACTAAATTCAAAAACATAACTTTGCTAGAAGCAC
>SJYS01001493.1:74548-87193 GCA_006410695.1 Philantomba maxwellii | reverse complement strand
TGGACTGCAGG
Organism: Philantomba maxwellii; assembly: GCA_006410695.1. Taxonomy (NCBI): domain Eukaryota; kingdom Metazoa; phylum Chordata; class Mammalia; order Artiodactyla; family Bovidae; genus Philantomba; species Philantomba maxwellii. The sequence continues at coordinate 87,182 of SJYS01001493.1, read as the reverse complement.
GAGATCCAACCAGTCCATTCTAAAGGAGATCAGTCCTGGGTGTTCTTTGGAAGGAATGATGCTAAAGCTGAAACTCCAGTACTTAGGGCACCTCATGCAAACAGTTGACTCATTGGAAAAGACTCAAGATGGGAGGGATTGGGGGCAGGAGGAGAAGGGGACAACAGAGGATGAGATGTCTGGATGGCATCACTGACTCGATGGACGTGAGTCTGAGTGAACTCCAGGAGCTGGTGATGGACAGGAAGGCCTGGCGTGCTGTGATTCATGGGGTCACAAAGAGTCGGACATGACTGAGTGACTGAACTGAACTGATGGGCTTCCCTGGTAGCTCAGAGTTGAAAGGGGCTTCCCTGGTGGCTCAACGGTAAAGCGTCTGCCTGCAATGCGGGAGATCTGGGTTCGATTCCTGGGTCGGAAGATCCCCTGGAGAAGGAAATGGCAATCCACTCCAGCATTCTTGCCTGGAAAATCCCATGAATGGAGGAGCCTGATAGGCTACAGTTCATGGGGTCACAAAGAGTCGGACACGACTGAGCGACTTCACTTTCACTTTCCCTGGTGCCTCAGCAGTAAAGAATCTGTCTGCAATGTGGGAGACCCCTGCAGTGCAGAGACTGGGGTTTGATCCTGGGTTGAGAAGATCCCCTGGAGAAGGAAATGGCATCCCACTCCAGTATTCTTGCATGAGCTGAAAGCATAGAAACAGAATAGAATGGTGATTATCAAATGGTGGTGGGTGGGGGTNATAAAGAATCTGTCTGCAATGTGGGAGACCCCTGCAGTGCAGAGACTGGGGTTTGATCCTGGGTTGAGAAGATCCCCTGGAGAAGGAAATGGCATCCCACTCCAGTATTCTTGCATGAGCTGAAAGCATAGAAACAGAATAGAATGGTGATTATCAAATGGTGGTGGGTGGGGGTAAAGCGGGTGGTTGGTCAAAGGGCGCAAACCTCCAGTTGTACGACAAGACAAGTTCTGGGATCTAATGTACAGAATGGTGACTTTTAGTTAGCAATACTGTATTGTATACTCGAAAGTTGCTAAGAGAATAAGTTGTTAAGTGTTCTCATCACACAAACACACACACTCAATGGTAATCATGTGACATGATGGAGATGCTTGTTATCCAGCACTATGGTGGTAATCATTCTGTAGTATGTAATTGTATCAAATCAACACATTGTACAACTTAAATGTAAACAATGTTACATGTCAATTACATCTCAAAAAAGTTGAAAAAGAAAAAAATAAAAAACAAAGTACCAAAACACTACCATAATGCAAGTTACGGTCTCATTAAATCTGGTCACTCTACTAATTATCCAACTGTCATATGCATAAGATAACTTAGAAGGATCTCAATAACCAGGCTATTCTTATGTCAAGAATACACAGCTTTAAAATTGTGAAGAGAAATCCTTGATATATTTTCTTTACCTCTTAGCAGTCACTCGCCACAAAAATTAATTTTCATGTTATTTGTAATATGAATTGGAAGAGTTATATTAACATTTCTTTTGAATTTTAATTTCCCAAAACTCATTTCTAACAAAGACCAATATCATTCAAAGACACAGAAATTCTAAATATAAAATAGATGGTAGTGGTAATGGATGGCACTCTTTTTAAAATTTTTTTATTTTATATTGGAGTATAGAGATGGTTAGATAGTGTCACTGACTCAATGGACATGAGTTTGAGCAAACTCTGGGAGACAGTGGAGGACAGGGAAGCAAAGCGTGCTGCAGTTCATGGGGTTGCAAAGAGACAGACATGACTTAATGACTGAACAAAAACAACAATGGAAGATTAACAATGCTGTTTTAGAATGGCACTCTCTTTTATTGAGTTTCTAGCTTTCTTTTCATTAAGTAATAGTGGCAAAGACTAGGTACTAACCCAAGCTAGGTCAAATAGAAGGAAAGGTGAATTTTGGCGATGTATTAATTTTAAAAATATTCTTTTAAACAATATTTTAGCTTGTACACTTTTACATGTTTATATTTTTAATAGTTATTTTAAAAAACCCTAACACCCCCTTAAATGAACTTTAAAAGGTTTTTAAACTATATAATTATAGTTTTACATTTTCTTAGCATAGAAGATGAAAAAGGAATAGTCATTTTATATCAGAAGATACATGCCTACAAAATGGATCACATGTTGGTTTAAGTTTCGGTTAAAAGCAAGTTTTAAAAACATATCAGTAATTTTTGTTCTTCCTTTGTAATTTTTTTCCTTCCCATTTTATCTTTTAGATGCCAGACAGAATAGACTCCATATTAGTTACCACTAAAGGTCTCTATTGCTGGCATCACTTATCAGCTCTATATTTGTAAATTTAATAACTAGATCACCACACCAAGTTAACTGAGATAAAAGGGATCACGGCTTGTATTTAACAATTTTACACAAACTCTGAGATAACTGACAAGTCTTTTGTGTTTAAATAAAAAGGCAAATACTCTAGATTTTTGAATATTTATATGACGTTTTTTATGTATATACTGTAGGGGAGGAAAAGTAATTTTCCCTCTACCCTTCTAAGTTCTCAGCTGCTGTTGCTGCTGCTGCTAAGTCGCATCAGTCGTGTCCGACTCTGTGTGACCCCATAGATGGCAGCCCACCAGGNTTTATGTTTAAATAAAAAGGCAAATACTCTAGATTTTTGAATATTTATATGACGTTTTTTATGTATATACTGTAGGGGAGGAAAAGTAATTTTCCCTCTACCCTTCTAAGTTCTCAGCTGCTGTTGCTGCTGCTGCTAAGTCGCATCAGTCGTGTCCGACTCTGTGTGACCCCATAGATGGCAGCCCACCAGGCTCCACACTCCCTGGGATTCTCCTGGGACAAAAGAGATCTAACAAAAGTCAGATCAGTAGGAGAAAAACAAACTTGTTAACTTGTATATCTCACATATACATGGAAGATACAAAAGGAAATTGAGTAACTCAAAGAGGTAGTTTAGAATTTAGGGTTGAATATAATCTTCAGGTAAAAACAAAGAAAGATGGGTACAGAGGAGGTCAGTGGTGAAGTGACTAGGAAAAGTAATGTAAACAAGTACAAGCTTATGCAGGTTTATGTCCCTACTTTCTCCATTTACAAGATTTTCTTGTGATTTAAAGTCATCGTTTTCTTCCTGGTGCAGAAACGGAGACGCTCTTATAAACAGAGATTTCCTTTATAAATATAAATTTCTAAACAAAATGGTTATTTCTACTCTGTTTTCAGAGCTTCTCCCGTGTCTACTGTTTCTCAAAATAATAAGCTTGAAATAACCCTCACGCCAAAGAGGCTTATTTTGGGACAGCACATTTGGTCTCCTACAGTACAAAATGACAACATCCTAGGCAAACTTCTGATCAGACACAAATTCATTTAAAATTATAGTGTGACATGATTGCTTTCTTCCACTTTATTAAAAGAGTAAATATTCTTTGTATTCGTTCTTTTACCTATTTCTAAAGGCCAAAGATTTAAAACAAACAATGACTGAATAGGTAACAAACGGACTGTAAGTACAAGGTAAACAGAAGCCTGGGGCTTCCCAGGTGGCACTAGTGGTAGAGAATCTGCTGCCAATGCAGGAGACACAAGAAACGTGGGTTTGATCCCTAAGTCCACAAGATCGCCTGGAAAAGGGAATGGCACCCTGATCCGGTATTCTTGCCTGAATATTTCTTGCCATGGACAGAGAGAGGAGCCTGGTGGGCTACAGTCCATGGGGTCGCAAAGAGTCAGATATGACTGAGTGACTTAGTATGAGTGCGTGCGTGTGTGTACACACACACACACACACACACACACACACACTCTGAGTGACTTAGTATGAGTGCGTGTATGCACGCACACACACACACACACACACAAGCCTATAGCATCATTTATAAAGAAAATAAAAGAGTGAGGATCTCACGAAATCAGTGGTTTAATAGATCTGGTTGTTAAAGATGTGATTGTCTCAGAACCTGAAGCCTGATTCCTGATCATCGCTGAGGATTAACATTAGAAAATATGCAGCTTTACTAAAGGCTTTTTTTTTTTTTTCCACATTATCTACTTTTAATTTTATGTAGCACTGAGAGAAAAAAAAGAATATTTTATATTTATATTTTTAATAAGAGACTAGGTTTTCTATAATATCAAACATGTACATAGCATAAACATTAAACTTTGTAGGGCTAAAATGTATCTATATTTCTTAAAATGGAGACTGTGCAATGAATTTATCAAATAACACTTTAAAAACAAAATTAGGCCTTAACTCATGAATACAGTCTTTTCTTAAAGCCTTTTGATTTTAGTTCCACACTCTTGATCTGTAATTCCTTTATACCTTCTGAGCCTTCATGCTACCTCACAAGGCTTATTGTGAAGTTCAAATGAGCCAAGTGTTATGAAATTGAGAAATATTATTTAACTGCTGACTTATTACTCACCTTCTTTAGCTCATTTTTCCCTTTCTTCAAATTTCTTTTCTCACTACTTTGTAAGAAAACCCTATGTTGCTCAAGTAACAATGCCTTATTAAATTTTGGTGAAAATTACAAAGTTTTTTGAACAATTCTTTAAAAATGTTCAGAAAATGTTCATAATATCTTTATTAAGTAGATTTCAGAGAACATAATTAGAAGTGTTTCCAGGTAATTTGGTAGAGATTATTCATTTCTAGGTAAGATAATTATTTTAGAATGAATGCCCAAGGGAAAACTGCTGAGTACAAATTTATAAAACTATTTTATTTCCATATAAAATACAGAATATAAACTATGATAAATTTTAAAATGTGAAACAACAAATGGAAGACAATTTTAGTGGATGTATAATCTGGGAAAAGAAAATCTTTCTAATTACATCTAACATACAAATAATCATAGCAGACTTGGACAATCTGTCAAGTTTTTTTTTAATTTTATGTATTTTTAACTAGGTATTAAATGCACATGGTATATAATCCAAAGGATACAAATATAAGTAGAATGAAAACTAAGTCTTTCTTTCTTTCCTGCCCACCTAGCTATATAATCTCCAAAAGATGTCATACTTCTCTGCACTCTGCTTGGCCATACATTTTGGGCAAATTAATTTTAATTAGGGAGTAAACATTTCATTTTTTTCTCAAGAAGTTCAATCAAGGAATATTTTCAAGATAGGATGCCTCATAGAAAAACAAAGGCAAACAAAGGCACCCTAAGAATTTATTCTAAAGAGTTTTATACCTGCCATACTGAGTAAATATGCAGCAAAATGTTTTTTTCCTTTTTTAAAAAATAACTAGAGAAGAAAGCTTCTTTGAATTGGTAAATTCATTACAAAATACCTTTTAAAGAAAAGATGCTTTACCTCTCACATATATAAATTAAGTAACATCAGGTCAAATTCTTAAAGAAATGGGAATATAAGACCACCTTACCTGTCTCCTGAGAAGCCTGCAGGCCAAGAAGCAACAGTTAGAACTGGACATGGAACAATGGATGGCTTCAAAACTGGGAAAGGAGTACATCAAGGCTGTATATTGTTACCCTGCTTATTTAACTTGTATGCAGAGTACATAATGCAAAATGCTAGGATGACTCACAAGCTGGAATCAAGATTTCTGGGAGAAATATTAACAATCTCAGATATGCAGATGATACCACTTTAATTGCAGAAAGTGAAAAGGAACTAAAGAGTCTCTTGATGAGGGTGAAAGAAAATAGTGAAAAGGTTGGCTTAAAACTCAATATTCAAAAAACTAAGATCATGGCATCCAGTCCTATCACTTCATAACAAATAGATGGGGAAAAAGTGGAAACACTAACAGATTTTATTTTCTTGGGCTCTAAAATCTTACAGACAGTGGCTGCAGCCATGAGATTAAAAGACACTTGCTCCTTGGAAAGAGCTATGACAAACCTAGACAGCATATTAAAAAGCAGAGACATCACTTTGCTGACAAAGCTATGGTTTTTCTAGTAGTCATGTACAAATGTGAAAGCTGGACTAGAAAGAAGGCTGAGCGCCAAAAAATTGATACTTTTGAACTGTAGTGCTGGAGAAGACTCTTTGAGTCTCTTGGACAGCAAGGAGATTAAACCAGTTAATCTTAAAGGAAATCAACTCTGAATATTCATTGGAAGGACTGATGCTGAAGCTCCAATACTTTGGCCACCTGACACAAAGAGCCAACTCATTGGAAAAGACCCTGATGTTGGGAAAGACTGAGGGCAAGAGGAGAAGAGGGTGACAGAGGATGAGATGGTTGGATGGCATCACTGACTCAATGAACATGAGTTGAGCAAACTCTGGGAAATGGTAAAGAACAGGGAAGTCTGGCATGCTGCAGTTCATGGGGTCACAAACAGTCAGAGATGACTTAGCAACTGAACAACATTAGTCAAAAGAAGTGAACCCCAACATATACCCCATTTACTCTAATGAACTGATTTTAAATTATTTNCTGGGAAATGGTAAAGAACAGGGAAGTCTGGCATGCTGCAGTTCATGGGGTCACAAACAGTCAGAGATGACTTAGCAACTGAACAACATTAGTCAAAAGAAGTGAACCCCAACATATACCCCATTTACTCTAATGAACTGATTTTAAATTATTTGCAATTAACATATTTTTTAGTTCAGTTGGTAAGGAATCTACCTACAATGCAGGAGACCCCAATTTGATTCCTGTGTCACGAAGATCTGTTGGAGAAGGGATAGGCTACTCACTCCAGTGTTCTTGAGCTTCCCTTGTGGCTCAGCTGGAAAAGAATCTGCCTGCAATGCAGGAGACCTGGGTTTGATCCCTGGGCTGGGAAGATCTCCTGAAGAATTAAAAACCTAGCCATTCCAGTATTCTGGCCTAGAGAATTCCATGGACTATATAGTCCATGGGGTTGCAAAGAGTTGGACACGACTGAGGGACTTTCACCTCACTCACTTCATCTATCAATAGATTTTTGTGAAGGGCTTAATAATACTTAAAAACAGCTCTTCTGTTTATGTTAAACAAACTGTTCAATCCTATTTATACTAAAAAGTTTTACTCCAAAAAGTAAAGATTTTGCCTTAAAAAAAAAAAGTTAGCTGTCAGACAAGACTCTGTTCAAATTACTAGAAAATCTGAATTAATAGAAACAAAATGAAAAGAGTTAATATCCAATATCCATGGTATACTACAAAGGAAAGAAACTGAGCAGGGAGTCTTTTTCCCAACTTTATATGAACTAAACAAAAAGACAAAGTCCTTAGAAAAGTTAAACTCCTTAATGACTTACAGGTACACAGATTTTTAATTCATCCTGTCTATTTTTACAGCCCATGCCCTACTTCACATTTTCTTTGCCTCTTGCCTAAACCATTGTAATAATTTCCTCACTGGTCTCTCCCTTCCAGTGGGGTTCCACAGGAAAAAAAAAGGATTTTTACAGTTTAAAAACATTCAGAAAGTGCTAGGTTAAGTGATATTTGAAAAGTTTTTTTAACCTATAGTCCTCACTGACTTTAATATTCCATGTGTATTGTAAGTTCCCAAGATACTATAGTATATAACCATTTCATAATACTACGCTGATGCTCTAAGCAGTATGAAAAATGTTGGCATAAGTGATAAACTACTCTATAGGTCAAAGTCCTTTTCCAAGTTCATCTCCCACTGTGCTTCCAGCATCCTATAATGTCTATTACTGTTTTATATCTCTGTGCCTTTGTTCAGGATGCCTCTCTATCTGCAGTGTCCTTCCTCTTGTCTCTACTTACTGAAATCATGTCCAGTCATAAAGGTGTAGGATCAAAAGGTACCTCCTCCCGGAAGTCACTTCAAATTCTTGTCAATCTGATTTTTTTCAATTTCCCCAAGGACTCTATGATGTTTTTGTAGCATTTATTGTCACCACCCACTCCAGTACTCTTGCCTGGAGAATCCCAGGGATGGGGGAGCCTGGTGGGCCACCATCTATGGGGTCGCACAGAGTCAGACACGACTGAAGCGACTTAACTGCAGCAGCAGTAAATTATATTGTAACTCTTTCTTCTTCACTAAATTATAACGTATGGAAAACAAGAATTTCCTAATACATAGTTGGTTTACGAAACACTTATGAATTGAAATAATAACTTTAATGTTTCCAAAGAATGCCTGAAAATAAATCTCATTTCATTATACAAATACATATAAGCCCGCAAACCTGGTGGAACTGATATTACCACCTCCCCCTACCACCATTTGACAGATTATTATAAACATCATAATTATTAAGCAGTTAACATTCTGTGAACAGTAACTATATGCCAGGTACTGAGCTAAGAGCTGTAAGCAGTTTATTTCATTTAAGCTTCAAAACTATCAGGTAAAGTAGGTTCCAATATTACCATGAATTTCCAGGTGAGGAAACTGAAGCTCCAAGAGGCAAAATTATATGACCAAGGTCTGACAGTAGTAGGTTAACTTAGAATAAGTCACAGAGCTTAGAACAAAATTGAGATCTGATTGCAAAGCTCACTGTTACCTGCTACACTTTGCTGCCTTTCAGTATTTGCCCAAGATGTTCTCACTAATAAACCATGATGCTAATCGCAATTCATTTAAACTTAGTAATAAAGAGTATTCAAAATTTTCAGAGTTCAAAATTCACTAAAGTAAAATCTGACATCTATAATATTGAAATACAACTTCAAAAATGAAAGTGAAAGAGTTACTTACTTGCACAATTTGCCTTCTGCCATGTGGAATTAAAAAACTCAGACAGAATCACAACTATTTGCATTCTATCTGCCATTAAAAGGCTTCTGGCACAACTATGACTCTCTGAAGAATTCTGTAACCAAACAAAAGAAAAAAACACAATCTGAGTATTCTTAGACTTCCCAAACAACAACCTGAGGCCCAAAAAACCTTATAAAAATAATTCATATTTATTATAAGCTTTTGGGAGCTTCCCAGGTGGCTCAGTGGTAAAGAATCTCCCTGTCAAAGCAGGAGACGCAGGTTTGATCCCTGGGTCGGGAAGATATCCTGGAGGTGGAAATGGCAACCCACTCCAGTATTCTTGCCTGGAAAATTCCATAGACAGAGGAGCCTGGTGGGCTATANATAATTCATATTTATTATAAGCTTTTGGGAGCTTCCCAGGTGGCTCAGTGGTAAAGAATCTCCCTGTCAAAGCAGGAGACGCAGGTTTGATCCCTGGGTCGGGAAGATATCCTGGAGGTGGAAATGGCAACCCACTCCAGTATTCTTGCCTGGAAAATTCCATAGACAGAGGAGCCTGGTGGGCTATAGTCCATGGGGTCACAAAGAGTCTGACACAACTAAGCACTGGAGCATATATGCATAATAAGCATTTAATATTTTGTTATAATCAAGTAATGACATCATTAATAATAACTGTAATAAAACAATAGCAGCTAACATTTATTGGTACCAGGTTCACTTGCAAGGGAAGAAAATCTTTGCTTCTTAAATAAGTATTTGCTTCTATAGTACCATTTCAACTACTTAGGCCCACATATAATATTAATATACTTCTTATGAACAGGAAAATATTCTAGAAAGCTGTTCACCAAAATGTAGCAGTAGCTATCTCTGAATAATGGAAATAGAGGGGTTTTCATTTTCTTTTTTGCCTCTCTTACACTGTCTGAATTTTTCTACAATTAACATATTTATGCATTTTTTAAAATCTGGTGGATAAATGATGACAAAATATTGTTTCATCTTCTGGGTAGTTTTGGCTCAAAATCTTAAAATCCACAAGAATGGATTTACACTATGTAAACGATAAATTCAAGTTCCTGAATTACTGGGTCCTTTTCTATTTCTTATCTATTTCCTTTACTTTTTGCCACAAGCAAAGTTAAGTCTTGCTGACCCTTCATCCTTTCAAAGTTATTTAACTTCTATTATTTACCAAGCATTATAAGTATCCTGGAGTTTGGGGGATAAGTTTTCCCTGATGGTCCAGAGGTTAAGAATCTGCTTTGCAATGCAGTTCAATCCCTAATCGGGGAACTAAGACCCTACATGCCTGTGGGCTGCTACTGAAGCCTGCATGCTCTGGAGCCTACAAGATACAACTAGAGAGTCCATTTACTGCAACAAAAGATCTTGCATGCTGCAACTAAGACTCAACATAGCCAAATAAATAAATATTTTTTTAAAAAAGAATCCTGGTGTATTGAGGGCACAAAGAGTGATAGGGCATGCCATCACCACTGGGCCTTCAAGAACCTCCCCAGAGACATACAGATAAGGAATTAGTGTGATGAGCAATAAATGAGAGAATGTGCTAGCTCTAGAAAAGAACTGATCAGCCATGTGGGGTTAGAAAAGAGGGAAGTGGGGCTTAACAGCAGAACTCTTGCTTTAAAATATCTCTGAAGATCATTTTGGGATGATTACCCATTCTGTGGCTTAGTTTTGTTAACTCATTAAAAGATGCAACCAAGTGAATGCTTGCCTTTAAACTAGCGACTCGAACAAAATATGTTAAAAGCCCCTTTCCTGGAATTGCTTTCAGAGCAACATCAGCTATAGAAGAAAATTTCAGGAAAGAAAATGAAACTATATTTTGTGATAATTTACCCACCAGATTAAAATAGAGCGTGGCCTAAAGAGTCAGACAAACCTGAATTATTAGCTGGCAATCTCGGAAAGCTGAGGTAAACTCTATGAGGCCCAGTTTCATAATCATTGAGTCCTACAGGTACCGTATTAAATGAAATAGCATAGATGAATCACTTAGCACACTGTCTGGCACCCAGTAACTAACTGATATCTGCTATTTCACCTAGCTACCTGTTGCCAACAAAAGTGCTCTAGGTGGGTGTAGCTGGCTAAGTGTAACCTGTTACTTAAGAAGGAACTGGATGTAAGTGGATAATTGGCTATTTTAAAAGTCAATACAGAATAACCTGTATGAGTGGTCAGTGTGTGGAATAGTTCAGTTGAGGAAGACATCAATGTAGTTGGGAGAAATGAGGAGAGTTCATGGAGGAAGAGTTCATGGAGTTAGGAGGAAGCAGGAAGCCCAATACTAAGAAAGGGGCAATATAGTGGTTAGGACTCCACAGTCAAACCCAGATTCAATCCCAGTTGGGGAACTAAGATCCCACATGACGCATGTGTGCCAAGTTGCTTGCCGAGTCCGACTCTGTGCAACCCACGAACTGTAGCTCACCAGGCTACTCTATCCATGGGGTTCTCCAGGCAAGAATACTGGAGTGGGTTGCCATGCCCTTCCCTGGGGATCTTCCCAACCCAGGAATCGAACCCACATCTCATGTCTCCTGCATTGGCAGGTGAGTTTTTTAACACTAGCGGCACCTGGGAAGCTCAGGGAAAAGGGAAGAAAGGGGAGAAGGTTTTAAATGGAGTAAATAAAATGATCAAGGGGTGAAAGAAGGAATGACTATGTGGTATTCAGGGAGTATCCAGGAGGCCAATGGAAGGTACCGCTATGAAAGTAGAGGTAGTAGAGGGAAAAGTCAGGGAAACTTTCTCAGATGTTTGAGGAAGATGGCCTGTAAAACAGAGTTTGGAGAGCATGGGTCTAGGTCACAATATGTATGGTGAGGCAGGAGACTAATTAGACTATTTTCATAGTTCATATATGATGAGAAGATGGTGGCAACCATGAGAATATAAGGGAAATGATGAATAACCCCAATGATGATGATGTACTTTTGAATACCTAGTGGTTCTAAATGCCCTAAATGTATAGCTCATTAAATCCTTGTAAAAACTCCATGAAATAGACAGATCATCCTTCTGGATTCAACCCAGCCACTTTCACTGCATGGGGCTCCTGACCTGGCACCTGCCCACTTTCTCAGGCTCAAATTACTAGGCTCCTCCTGGCTCACAGTGCTTTGAGTTCTTTCTAGTCCTTAAACACACCAGACTGTCAGAGTCTTCACACTTGCTACTTCTTTTCATGTATATATTCTCCCCATTCTCCCACCCTCTCAAATTTTAGATGTCTTTAACTATTCACCACTTCTATCTATTCCCAGCCTGAGTCCTGATCAGCAGTCTTGTTACATGCTTTGGTGGCATCTGGGATTTTTTTCTTTGCAACACTTATATCACACCTGAACTAAATAATTACAATGATATTTAATGTCTGTTTCCTCTGTCAGACTATAAGCTCTTCTCATTCACAGCTATATCCCTAGTAAGTACAACTACCCTGCACATCATAAGCATTCAATAATTTTTCTGAATGAATAACAGTGCTGGAGCAGGAAATGGCAACCCACTCCAGTTTTCTTGCNCTAGAGTTCTCAAGAAAATTAGAGACACCAAGGGAACACCAATTTCATGCAAAGATGGGCTCAATAAAGGACAGAAATGGTAGGGACCTAACAGAAGCAGAAGATATTAAGAAGAGGTGGCAAGAATACACAGAACTGTACAAAAAAGATCTTCACAAACCGGATAATCACAATGGTGTGCACTCACCTAGAGCCAGACACCCTGGAATGTGAAGTCAAGTGGGTCTTAGAAGGCATCACCATGAACAAAGCTAGTGGAGGTGATGGAATTCTAGTTGAACTATTTCAAATTCCGAATGATGCTGTGAAAAGTGCTGCACTCAGTATGCCAGCAAATTTGGAAAACTCAGCAGTGGCCACAGGACTGGAAAAGGTC
>SJYS01001493.1:54928-70252 GCA_006410695.1 Philantomba maxwellii | reverse complement strand
TTTTTGAACAATTATTTAAAAATGTTCAGAAAATGTTCATAATATCTTTATTAAGTAGATTTCAGAGAACATAATTAGAAGTGTTTCCAGGTAATTTGGTAGAGATTATTCATTTCTAGGTAAGATAATTATTTTAGAATGAATGCCCAAGGGAAAACTGCTGAGTACAAATTTATAAAACTATTTTATTTCCATATAAAATACAGAATATAAACTATGATAAATTTTAAAATGTGAAACAACAAATGGAAGACAATTTTAGTGGATGTATAATCTGGGAAAAGAAAATCTTTCTAATTACATCTAACATACAAATAATCATAGCAGACTTGGACAATCTGTCAAGTTTTTTTTTAATTTTATGTATTTTTAACTAGGTATTAAATGCACATGGTATATAATCCAAAGGATACAAATATAAGTAGAATGAAAACTAAGTCTTTCTTTCTTTCCTGCCCACCTAGCTATATAATCTCCAAAAGATGTCATACTTCTCTGCACTCTGCTTGGCCATACATTTTGGGCAAATTAATTTTAATTAGGGAGTAAACATTTCATTTTTTTCTCAAGAAGTTCAATCAAGGAATATTTTCAAGATAGGATGCCTCATAGAAAAACAAAGGCAAACAAAGGCACCCTAAGAATTTATTCTAAAGAGTTTTATACCTGCCATACTGAGTAAATATGCAGCAAAATGTTTTTTTCCTTTTTTAAAAAATAACTAGAGAAGAAAGCTTCTTTGAATTGGTAAATTCATTACAAAATACCTTTTAAAGAAAAGATGCTTTACCTCTCACATATATAAATTAAGTAACATCAGGTCAAATTCTTAAAGAAATGGGAATATAAGACCACCTTACCTGTCTCCTGAGAAGCCTGCAGGCCAAGAAGCAACAGTTAGAACTGGACATGGAACAATGGATGGCTTCAAAACTGGGAAAGGAGTACATCAAGGCTGTATATTGTTACCCTGCTTATTTAACTTGTATGCAGAGTACATAATGCAAAATGCTAGGATGACTCACAAGCTGGAATCAAGATTTCTGGGAGAAATATTAACAATCTCAGATATGCAGATGATACCACTTTAATTGCAGAAAGTGAAAAGGAACTAAAGAGTCTCTTGATGAGGGTGAAAGAAAATAGTGAAAAGGTTGGCTTAAAACTCAATATTCAAAAAACTAAGATCATGGCATCCAGTCCTATCACTTCATAACAAATAGATGGGGAAAAAGTGGAAACACTAACAGATTTTATTTTCTTGGGCTCTAAAATCTTACAGACAGTGGCTGCAGCCATGAGATTAAAAGACACTTGCTCCTTGGAAAGAGCTATGACAAACCTAGACAGCATATTAAAAAGCAGAGACATCACTTTGTCAGCAAAGCTATGGTTTTTCTAGTAGTCATGTACAAATGTGAAAGCTGGACTAGAAAGAAGGCTGAGCGCCAAAAAATTGATACTTTTGAACTGTAGTGCTGGAGAAGACTCTTTGAGTCTCTTGGACAGCAAGGAGATTAAACCAGTTAATCTTAAAGGAAATCAACTCTGAATATTCATTGGAAGGACTGATGCTGAAGCTCCAATACTTTGGCCACCTGACACAAAGAGCCAACTCATTGGAAAAGACCCTGATGTTGGGAAAGACTGAGGGCAAGAGGAGAAGAGGGTGACAGAGGATGAGATGGTTGGATGGCATCACTGACTCAATGAACATGAGTTGAGCAAACTCTGGGAAATGGTAAAGAACAGGGAAGTCTGGCATGCTGCAGTTCATGGGGTCACAAACAGTCAGAGATGACTTAGCAACTGAACAACATTAGTCAAAAGAAGTGAACCCCAACATATACCCCATTTACTCTAATGAACTGATTTTAAATTATTTGCAATTAACATATTTTTTAGTTCAGTTGGTAAGGAATCTACCTACAATGCAGGAGACCCCAATTTGATTCCTGTGTCACGAAGATCTGTTGGAGAAGGGATAGGCTACTCACTCCAGTGTTCTTGAGCTTCCCTTGTGGCTCAGCTGGAAAAGAATCTGCCTGCAATGCAGGAGACCTGGGTTTGATCCCTGGGCTGGGAAGATCTCCTGAAGAATTAAAAACCTAGCCATTCCAGTATTCTGGCCTAGAGAATTCCATGGACTATATAGTCCATGGGGTTGCAAAGAGTTGGACACGACTGAGGGACTTTCACCTCACTCACTTCATCTATCAATAGATTTTTGTGAAGGGCTTAATAATACTTAAAAACAGCTCTTCTGTTTATGTTAAACAAACTGTTCAATCCTATTTATACTAAAAAGTTTTACTCCAAAAAGTAAAGATTTTGCCCTTAAAAAAAAAAGTTAGCTGTCAGACAAGACTCTGTTCAAATTACTAGAAAATCTGAATTAATAGAAACAAAATGAAAAGAGTTAATATCCAATATCCATGGTATACTACAAAGGAAAGAAACTGAGCAGGGAGTCTTTTTCCCAACTTTATATGAACTAAACAAAAAGACAAAGTCCTTAGAAAAGTTAAACTCCTTAATGACTTACAGGTACACAGATTTTTAATTCATCCTGTCCTATTTTTACAGCCCATGCCCTACTTCACATTTTCTTTGCCTCTTGCCTAAACCATTGTAATAATTTCCTCACTGGTCTCTCCCTTCCAGTGGGGTTCCACAGGAAAAAAAAAGGATTTTTACAGTTTAAAAACATTCAGAAAGTGCTAGGTTAAGTGATATTTGAAAAGTTTTTTTAACCTATAGTCCTCACTGACTTTAATATTCCATGTGTATTGTAAGTTCCCAAGATACTATAGTATATAACCATTTCATAATACTACGCTGATGCTCTAAGCAGTATGAAAAATGTTGGCATAAGTGATAAACTACTCTATAGGTCAAAGTCCTTTTCCAAGTTCATCTCCCACTGTGCTTCCAGCATCCTATAATGTCTATTACTGTTTTATATCTCTGTGCCTTTGTTCAGGATGCCTCTCTATCTGCAGTGTCCTTCCTCTTGTCTCTACTTACTGAAATCATGTCCAGTCATAAAGGTGTAGGATCAAAAGGTACCTCCTCCCGGAAGTCACTTCAAATTCTTGTCAATCTGATTTTTTTCAATTTCCCCAAGGACTCTATGATGTTTTTGTAGCATTTATTGTCACCACCCACTCCAGTACTCTTGCCTGGAGAATCCCAGGGATGGGGGAGCCTGGTGGGCCACCATCTATGGGGTCGCACAGAGTCAGACACGACTGAAGCGACTTAACTGCAGCAGCAGTAAATTATATTGTAACTCTTTCTTCTTCACTAAATTATAACGTATGGAAAACAAGAATTTCCTAATACATAGTTGGTTTACGAAACACTTATGAATTGAAATAATAACTTTAATGTTTCCAAAGAATGCCTGAAAATAAATCTCATTTCATTATACAAATACATATAAGCCCGCAAACCTGGTGGAACTGATATTACCACCTCCCCCTACCACCATTTGACAGATTATTATAAACATCATAATTATTAAGCAGTTAACATTCTGTGAACAGTAACTATATGCCAGGTACTGAGCTAAGAGCTGTAAGCAGTTTATTTCATTTAAGCTTCAAAACTATCAGGTAAAGTAGGTTCCAATATTACCATGAATTTCCAGGTGAGGAAACTGAAGCTCCAAGAGGCAAAATTATATGACCAAGGTCTGACAGTAGTAGGTTAACTTAGAATAAGTCACAGAGCTTAGAACAAAATTGAGATCTGATTGCAAAGCTCACTGTTACCTGCTACACTTTGCTGCCTTTCAGTATTTGCCCAAGATGTTCTCACTAATAAACCATGATGCTAATCGCAATTCATTTAAACTTAGTAATAAAGAGTATTCAAAATTTTCAGAGTTCAAAATTCACTAAAGTAAAATCTGACATCTATAATATTGAAATACAACTTCAAAAATGAAAGTGAAAGAGTTACTTACTTGCACAATTTGCCTTCTGCCATGTGGAATTAAAAAACTCAGACAGAATCACAACTATTTGCATTCTATCTGCCATTAAAAGGCTTCTGGCACAACTATGACTCTCTGAAGAATTCTGTAACCAAACAAAAGAAAAAAACACAATCTGAGTATTCTTAGACTTCCCAAACAACAACCTGAGGCCCAAAAAACCTTATAAAAATAATTCATATTTATTATAAGCTTTTGGGAGCTTCCCAGGTGGCTCAGTGGTAAAGAATCTCCCTGTCAAAGCAGGAGACGCAGGTTTGATCCCTGGGTCGGGAAGATATCCTGGAGGTGGAAATGGCAACCCACTCCAGTATTCTTGCCTGGAAAATTCCATAGACAGAGGAGCCTGGTGGGCTATAGTCCATGGGGTCACAAAGAGTCTGACACAACTAAGCACTGGAGCATATATGCATAATAAGCATTTAATATTTTGTTATAATCAAGTAATGACATCATTAATAATAACTGTAATAAAACAATAGCAGCTAACATTTATTGGTACCAGGTTCACTTGCAAGGGAAGAAAATCTTTGCTTCTTAAATAAGTATTTGCTTCTATAGTACCATTTCAACTACTTAGGCCCACATATAATATTAATATACTTCTTATGAACAGGAAAATATTCTAGAAAGCTGTTCACCAAAATGTAGCAGTAGCTATCTCTGAATAATGGAAATAGAGGGGTTTTCATTTTCTTTTTTGCCTCTCTTACACTGTCTGAATTTTTCTACAATTAACATATTTATGCATTTTTTAAAATCTGGTGGATAAATGATGACAAAATATTGTTTCATCTTCTGGGTAGTTTTGGCTCAAAATCTTAAAATCCACAAGAATGGATTTACACTATGTAAACGATAAATTCAAGTTCCTGAATTACTGGGTCCTTTTCTATTTCTTATCTATTTCCTTTACTTTTTGCCACAAGCAAAGTTAAGTCTTGCTGACCCTTCATCCTTTCAAAGTTATTTAACTTCTATTATTTACCAAGCATTATAAGTATCCTGGAGTTTGGGGGATAAGTTTTCCCTGATGGTCCAGAGGTTAAGAATCTGCTTTGCAATGCAGTTCAATCCCTAATCGGGGAACTAAGACCCTACATGCCTGTGGGCTGCTACTGAAGCCTGCATGCTCTGGAGCCTACAAGATACAACTAGAGAGTCCATTTACTGCAACAAAAGATCTTGCATGCTGCAACTAAGACTCAACATAGCCAAATAAATAAATATTTTTTTAAAAAAGAATCCTGGTGTATTGAGGGCACAAAGAGTGATAGGGCATGCCATCACCACTGGGCCTTCAAGAACCTCCCCAGAGACATACAGATAAGGAATTAGTGTGATGAGCAATAAATGAGAGAATGTGCTAGCTCTAGAAAAGAACTGATCAGCCATGTGGGGTTAGAAAAGAGGGAAGTGGGGCTTAACAGCAGAACTCTTGCTTTAAAATATCTCTGAAGATCATTTTGGGATGATTACCCATTCTGTGGCTTAGTTTTGTTAACTCATTAAAAGATGCAACCAAGTGAATGCTTGCCTTTAAACTAGCGACTCGAACAAAATATGTTAAAAGCCCCTTTCCTGGAATTGCTTTCAGAGCAACATCAGCTATAGAAGAAAATTTCAGGAAAGAAAATGAAACTATATTTTGTGATAATTTACCCACCAGATTAAAATAGAGCGTGGCCTAAAGAGTCAGACAAACCTGAATTATTAGCTGGCAATCTCGGAAAGCTGAGGTAAACTCTATGAGGCCCAGTTTCATAATCATTGAGTCCTACAGGTACCGTATTAAATGAAATAGCATAGATGAATCACTTAGCACACTGTCTGGCACCCAGTAACTAACTGATATCTGCTATTTCACCTAGCTACCTGTTGCCAACAAAAGTGCTCTAGGTGGGTGTAGCTGGCTAAGTGTAACCTGTTACTTAAGAAGGAACTGGATGTAAGTGGATAATTGGCTATTTTAAAAGTCAATACAGAATAACCTGTATGAGTGGTCAGTGTGTGGAATAGTTCAGTTGAGGAAGACATCAATGTAGTTGGGAGAAATGAGGAGAGTTCATGGAGGAAGAGTTCATGGAGTTCGGAGGAAGCAGGAAGCCCAATACTAAGAAAGGGGCAATATAGTGGTTAGGACTCCACAGTCAAACCCAGATTCAATCCCAGTTGGGGAACTAAGATCCCACATGACGCATGTGTGCCAAGTTGCTTGCCGAGTCCGACTCTGTGCAACCCACGAACTGTAGCTCACCAGGCTACTCTATCCATGGGATTCTCCAGGCAAGAATACTGGAGTGGGTTGCCATGCCCTTCCCTGGGGATCTTCCCAACCCAGGAATCGAACCCACATCTCATGTCTCCTGCATTGGCAGGTGAGTTTTTTAACACTAGCGGCACCTGGGAAGCTCAGGGAAAAGGGAAGAAAGGGGAGAAGGTTTTAAATGGAGTAAATAAAATGATCAAGGGGTGAAAGAAGGAATGACTATGTGGTATTCAGGGAGTATCCAGGAGGCCAATGGAAGGTACCGCTATGAAAGTAGAGGTAGTAGAGGGAAAAGTCAGGGAAACTTTCTCAGATGTTTGAGGAAGATGGCCTGTAAAACAGAGTTTGGAGAGCATGGGTCTAGGTCACAATATGTATGGTGAGGCAGGAGACTAATTAGACTATTTTCATAGTTCATATATGATGAGAAGATGGTGGCAACCATGAGAATATAAGGGAAATGATGAATAACCCCAATGATGATAATGTACTTTTGAATACCTAGTGGTTCTAAATGCCCTAAATGTATAGCTCATTAAATCCTTGTAAAAACTCCATGAAATAGACAGATCATCCTTCTGGATTCAACCCAGCCACTTTCACTGCATGGGGCTCCTGACCTGGCACCTGCCCACTTTCTCAGGCTCAAATTACTAGGCTCCTCCTGGCTCACAGTGCTTTGAGTTCTTTCTAGTCCTTAAACACACCAGACTGTCAGAGTCTTCACACTTGCTACTTCTTTTCATGTATATATTCTCCCCATTCTCCCACCCTCTCAAATTTTAGATGTCTTTAACTATTCACCACTTCTATCTATTCCCAGCCTGAGTCCTGATCAGCAGTCTTGTTACATGCTTTGGTGGCATCTGGGATTTTTTTCTTTGCAACACTTATATCACACCTGAACTAAATAATTACAATGATATTTAATGTCTGTTTCCTCTGTCAGACTATAAGCTCTTCTCATTCACAGCTATATCCCTAGTAAGTACAACTACCCTGCACATCATAAGCATTCAATAATTTTTCTGAATGAATAACAGTGCTGGAGCAGGAAATGGCAACCCACTCCAGTTTTCTTGCCTGGGAAACCCCATAGACAGAGGAGCATGGTGGGCCACAGTCTGTGGGGTCGCAACAGTCAGACATGACTTAGCAACTAAAGCACAAAGAAACAGTGCAATCTGATCTCCAATGAAAGACATATATTATGTCATGTTGTGCTCCAATCTCCTCCTTCTATTCCTAAGAATTTGTAAATCTACACTAAAATTATGTTGAACACTTCCAGATACATATCCTCAATTACTAGCACCTTCATAAATATATACACATATCTATATGTCTATCTGGGCTTCCCAGGTGGCACTAGTGGTAAAGAACCTGCCTGCCAATGCAGTTGACACAGGAGACGTGGGTTTGATTCCTGAGTCGAGTACATTCACTCAAAGAGGAAATGGCAACCCACTCCAGTATTCTTGCATGGAGAACCCCATGGACAGAGGAGCCTGACAGACTATAGTCTTTAGGGTCGCAAAGAGTCAGATACAACTGAAGTGACTTAGCATGCAAACATATGTCTATTTGCCTATATAAATTTTAAATGAACCAAGTAGAATAAGACAGAGATTAGCAATTCAGAATGGGGGGAGGAGAGGCAAAGCATCTTGGCAACCACTCTGATGA
Organism: Philantomba maxwellii; assembly: GCA_006410695.1. Lineage (NCBI taxonomy): Eukaryota > Metazoa > Chordata > Mammalia > Artiodactyla > Bovidae > Philantomba > Philantomba maxwellii. The sequence goes on along the minus strand of SJYS01001493.1, from coordinate 62,297 downwards.
TGGTGAACAGCTCAATGAAACTATATTCCTATCAGTTTAAACTAGAAGAAAGTATGATTCAAGTAAGAAGGAATCCGTTAATTCCATTATTCAGGTTTCACAAATCACTGTATTCTTTATCTTGAGATAATAAAACTATATGGAGCTCTTGACCCATTAATTCTAAGACGAAGTGACTAGAAAATAGAATTCTCTTCAGATAATTCTGGAGAAGGCAATGGCACCCCACTCCAGTACTCTTGCCTGGAAAATTCCATGGACAGAGAAGCCTGGTAGGCTGCAGTCCATGGGGTCGCTAAGAGTCGGGCACGACTGAGCGACTTCACTTTCACTTTTCACTTTTATGCATTGGAGAAGGAAATGGCAACCCACTCCAGTATTCTTGCCTGGAGAATCCCAGGGACAGAGGAGCCTAGTGGGCTGCCGTCTACGGGGTCACAGAGAGTCGGACATGACTGAAGCGACTTAGCAGCAGCAGCAGCAGCAGATAACTCTATTACAGATAAATGAATCAGTTTGCTGCACCACAGAAATAGCGTGCTAATTTCTACCATTGATTCTTTTTCTCTTTACACTCTCCTCTCTCAATCAATCCATGGACATGGATTCACACTAAAGAGTTGAGAAAGAATGTTTTGATAAAATTCTGCTTGTAGAGTTTCTCTGATAAGCACCCCCCGCTTGCTCTCTTCTCTCCTTTAATTCAGCATCTTCACTCTATTGTTCTAAAATCCTATTGTACAATTTGTAACATTCAAATGGATGGTTTTTTCCTTTTTTAATTTTTCTCAATATAGATTAATTTTATTTCCCTAACTACACTGATAATTTTAAGTTTGAAGCCTGGACTATCCCCTCCTTTTCCTTCAGTATCCTTTTACCTGTTCAATATTTAAGAATAGCATGTACTTGCTAATTAAACTGATTTAAATGAAAGACTTGAGTCTATGTGAGTCAAAGACAATACATTACTCTCCAGAAACAACTCCCTGTCACACACACACACAAAGGACAATTAATCATTTTAAGTTCACTCCTAAGAAATTCATAGTATTTTTCCATATGTTCATTACTACACATAATGGCTCAATTCCCACACCCATCTGAAAAAGCCTACTAAATCCATGAAATACCCCCCAGAACTTCAGCAATCATGCTTTTGAGCTATGGTATCCAGCTCTACTGAGGAAAGGGGTGGATGAGTTGGGAGAGGAAATATAAATTGGGGAAAGGGTCTTTCTGCCTCATTATCTCTTTCCTCTGATCCTTTCACACAACAGTGAGGCAAGCCAGGTGTGCAGGTCACAGTTCATGCTACCCCTACATTGCCATCGGCAGTGCAGAATTCATGTGGAGATTCATACACAAATTAGCCCATAATTGGCCCACAGAAGCCCATAACACTGTACCACCAGTGTTTGGGGCAATTTTTTAACTTCATCTTAATTCCACAGAAACTACACAAATGAGAAAAGTATTTGCTGCCTCAAGAGCCAAGCAGTGCAACACGGTTCACAGTAACTCACTTACTGCTTAAATCAGTTATGATGCCGTACATATCCTGCTATAATATGATAGCAAGGGACAAGTCTTGGGTGCTTTACTTTAAAATAATGGTGTATATATATACACACACACACACACGTATCCCTGGCTATACTCAATAGAAGGATGCACAAAAATATTGCATGTAAGCCTAAAAGTTCTTTGAAAACTTACTCTTTACAGAAAGACTGAGCACAGAATTTAATTAATGCAAATAAATTCCCTATTTATATAAAAATGCATATTCATGACAAGTAATATCAAGCTGACAAAGTAGGGGATGCAATGTCTAAATATGTCTAAATTCTAATAATTCCAACCACATTTTCATGAGACTTTTTTTTCTCAGTACAAGAGGAACTTTCCACTCCATAATCCCAATTTCATTCCTCATGTTGTTCCTTTAAAGGGCATATCCAGCCCATACCTCATGACTCCCACCAGCCTTGACACTAATCCTTTCCTATGCCAAGCCCTGTAAGGTACTTAGGAACAGGGACATGTCTCTGTGTCTTTCTTTTAATGAAGTGCCTCAAAGCACGTACCACATGACCAGAGGAGCTTTGAGTACCAAGACACGAGAGCAGCTTTACCATTTTGTAAAATTTTAGTTCCCATTGACTGAAAACTATCACTATGCGCCAGTTTTTTTTTTCTTTTATAAAACACTTATTTCCTTGCTAGGCTGTGCCGGGTCTTAGTTGTAACATGCAGGATCTTTTAATTGTGGCATGTGGGATCCTATTCCCTAACCAGTGATCAAACTTGGGACCTCTGCATTAGAAGCTTTAAGTCTTAGCCATTGGACCACCAGGGAAGTCCTTGTGCCTGTTGTCTAAGAGTTCCTTTTATCTCCATCTTACACAGGAGAAAAGAGGCACAGAGAATATAACTTGCTCAGAGTACACCTCTAATAAGCAAAGAAGAACTGGTCTCCTGGCCAAATGCCTCCAGACTGTATTAATGACTAAAATGAACTTTCATGCATTATCTCTTTTTATTCTTTTAACAGTCACATCTAGCAGCAGTTTTTCTCCATTTTACAGGGGAGGAAACTAAGACTCTAAGATAATTAATCTGAGGTCAAACTTCTAGAAAGTGGTGAATCTGAAACAGTCTGGCTACAAAGTTCAAGTTCCTCATCACCACCACACTGCAGTTTCTCCACTTCACCTGAGGTTTCAGGAAAGAGTCCTTCCTGGGAACTGCAAGTGGAGAAGGGAAGAAGCTGTGGCACGGTTGGGGCAAAGGGGTGAAGGAAAAGAAGAAAAGGTAGGGTTGGGGTGCAGAAGCCCCAAGAAAACTAGTCATACCTATCTGCAAGTATGTACCGAAAGAGGCCCAACAGCAGCCATGGAGGCAAAAATAGAAACGCCAAGCCCTATACCACCACCCACTTTTCTGATGCCCCTAACTCCACTGCCCCAATCCAACCTCGTTTTCTCACAGATGGGGAAACTGAGGAGTTCCCCCTCCCCGACCCCCCCGCGAGTTAACTATCATTACAACCTTCTCCCTTCCCAACAACCCACACCAGAGGTCCCGGGTGTGCTCTTCTACTCACCCCCACGGCTCGGCTGATGTTGTCCATCTTGTTCGCGACCTGTTGGAAGAGTGGGTAGCAGGTCTGACAGAGGCGCACCGGCCGGGCGCCACGCACTAGACACCCGGTCAGCTCTGCACTGCTGTTGGCGAAGTCGAGCAGCAGCTCCCGACACTCTGGATCCAAATCCGGCAAATCTGGGGGTAGTGACAGCGGCCCCATCCTTCCGCCCTGCAGCAGAGCCAGGGACAAGTCTTCCACCTCCAGCAACTGCTCCTCCGACAGGAGGTCGTGGAGGACCCTGTGGGGGCTGCTGCCCACCGAGAAGGTGCCCAGAGCCAGCCCCGACCACAGCAGCACCACCAACAGCAGCCGCAGCAGCAGCACCGACGACCTCCGCCGCTCGACGCTCCGGTTCCGGTCCATCGCGGGGTTCCACGACCCCCAAGGCGCAGACCGCCTCCTGTTCACTTCCAGTCGGGGCTGCGGAGAGCAGCCGCTTCCGGCTTCCTCAGGCGCAGGCCGCTAGCAGGGTCACGAGGTGCGCGCGTCACGGCCCCGCCCCCGGCGCGCGGCTCTCCGCCCCATTGGCCGCCGAGAGCCGCTCGCGCCGGGGGCTGGCGCGCGTGCGGGAGCGCGCACACACGGGCGGCGTCGCGCTCCCAGCCGGTGACAAGCGCCTGACTGAGGGTCGCGCGAGACCCGGGCGGCGTCCGGCTGTGAAACACAGAGCCGAGGCTCGCCCGCGCTGTGAATACAGGCGTCGGCCGCTTTGAACAGTTAAATCTTAGGAGTCTTGCCCTCAGTTGCCCACCGCCTTGGGAGTTTGCTGAGTTCTACAAGTCTGAGGGGTTATGTACCACAGAAAGACTGACGGCCTCCGCCGTGGGAATTAACGAGTGAGTTGCTGAGGGAGCCTGCTGGCAGGTGCCTTTGCAGGTTTCTTTTTATTTGGTGTTTCTTAGTATAATTTTTCCCCTCAAAATATTTGGAAAGAGTAATAACGTCTCTTGGTTGTTTTTGATAGTGAAGTCTAGTGGCTTACGAACTTGTTCTTGTTTTTAACTCTAAACTGTGTCAGCGCTGTCCGATAGACTTCCCGAGGTGATGGAAAGATTCTACGTCTGCGCTAATACGGTAGCCACTAGCCTGCTTGTGACTGTTGAGCACTCGTACTGTAGCGACCGCGACCCGGGAACTGAATTTTTAACCGTACTGAATTTGAATGTGAATAGCTCTGTCTGGCGAGCAGTGCCATGTTGGACAGCGCCCGTCTCCGTTTTCTCACCGTGTAGCCTGGTCCTGGGGTGACTACTGTCCCTGTTTCCTTGCGACTGAAGGGGTCCCTGGGGTGCAGCACAAACCTGTATCCAGTGCAAAAAGCTGGAAAATCCTTACCAAACCGCTCAAGTTCCTCTCCAGTTTCTGGCAATTCTGAGGCAGTCTTTGGGGACACTCTGAAAAGTGTCCTGATACCACTATTAGGCTGTGTAAAGAATTTAGCTAATGACCTGGGGAACGGTTTTCTGACAAGTATCTAACAAATGTGGTAGAAAAATTATTTCCTGGCTGTTTTGTGTCATCCTGCTTTTGTTTCTCCCTTGTGAATTGCGGAGCTGTTTCATTTTATGGTGTTATTTTCTGTTTCTGAGAGTTGTTAAACTTTTTAGCCAATATGATTATTGTTCTGTGTTCCTAATGGGAAAGGGTCTATAATTTTTAATGCCCCCTTAATTTATCCTTTTACTATTAAAAACAATATTGCAGGTAATCATATCTATACAAGGTTGATATACGTTTAAGATAAATTTCTAGCAGTAGACTTGCTGGGCCAGAGAGTATGTGCATTTACGATGTTGTTGATTGTGCTATATTTCTTTCCATGGAGGTTTAATAATTTACTCACAATGGTTCCTAAAGAGCTCTTGAGTGGTAATTCTAACATATAGAAAGACCTAAAAAGTTATATGATGACCTTTGAAAAAATTAAGACAGCTTATTTTCCTGGGGTGGCTAACGTCCAGGCTTCCTTAGGGCCGAAGGGGTTCCTGGGAATGCAGCACAAACCTGATTCAATGCAAACACCTGGAAAACCCTGGACAAACCATTCAATTCAAACTTCCGTTCCTGGAATAATGCCATCCTAAAGCCATTAGATCAAGTAAAGTAAAGTAGATATCTATGGTTTGTTAGGTGGGGATGTCAGCAATCCAGAGAGGGATATTGGAGCACAGGTAAGAAGAGGAAGACATGGTGAGGGTGGGGGATCCTGATGCAGGGTATTGGATCCTGAGTTGGGTAACAAAGGTTTCCATGTAAGGGAAGGTACAGCAGTGGCCGGGATTTTGCTTACCTTCAGAAGGATTGATCAAATAGGTAAATATATAAAGGATAATGGGAGTCTGGTTTCTTATTGTCCAAGAAGGGAGTTACAAACAGGAAAAGGGAGAAAACAAATAGGAAGGGAGAATGAACTCTGTAGTGTTGGGATGGGTCAGTAGCTTAGTCGTGTCTGACTCTTTGCAACCCCATGNGTCTGGTTTCTTATTGTCCAAGAAGGGAGTTACAAACAGGAAAAGGGAGAAAACAAATAGAAAGGGAGAATGAACTCTGTAGTGTTGGGATGGGTCAGTAGCTTAGTCGTGTCTGACTCTTTGCAACCCCATGAACTATATAACACATGAGGCTCCACTGCTCATGGGATTCTCCAAGCAAGAATACTGTAATGGGTTGCCATTTCCTTCTCCAGTGTTGGAATAGAATTAGCAATATCAGTGGCTGCAATTCATAGAGATATAGAAATAGATTGTGGCTTCTAAATGTCATTCTCTACTAGAAGGAATCAAGAATTCTTAGAGGAATAGCTGATTCTACCACTGGGGCAGGAAAAGCATGTTTAGCCTGGATCATCTTTTTGTACTAGAAAGTAAGGAAGTGCTGGAAGAATGATGGGAACATGTCAAGAACACACAGAGGACTTCCCTGGTGGTCCAGTGGCTAAGAGTCTGACTTACAATATAGGAGACATGGGTTCCATCCCTGGTCAGGGAACTAAGATCCCACATGCCATAGGGCAACCAAGCCTGCACGCTACAACTAGAGAGAGTCCATGTACGAAAGCAAAAACCCCACGTGCCACAACTAATAACCAATGCNTTGAGGCTCCACTGCTCATGGGATTCTCCAAGCAAGAATACTGTAATGGGTTGCCATTTCCTTCTCCAGTGTTGGAATAGAATTAGCAATATCAGTGGCTGCAATTCATAGAGATATAGAAATAGATTGTGGCTTCTAAATGTCATTCTCTACTAGAAGGAATCAAGAATTCTTAGAGGAATAGCTGATTCTACCACTGGGGCAGGAAAAGCATGTTTAGCCTGGATCATCTTTTTGTACTAGAAAGTAAGGAAGTGCTGGAAGAATGATGGGAACATGTCAAGAACACACAGAGGACTTCCCTGGTGGTCCAGTGGCTAAGAGTCTGACTTACAATATAGGAGACATGGGTTCCATCCCTGGTCAGGGAACTAAGATCCCACATGCCATAGGGCAACCAAGCCTGCACGCTACAACTAGAGAGAGTCCATGTACGAAAGCAAAAACCCCACGTGCCACAACTAATAACCAATGCGATCAAATAAATATTTTTTTAGAAAAGAACACATAGAAACCAGCTTAACTAGGCTTCCCGCTGGCCATATGTGGGACAATTTGAGGATCAAAATAATGATGGTTAATGGGTCGTAAACCATTGAATAAAGCAGGAAACCATGAGCCTATAGTAATATATTTAAATAAATGAATAAGGTGAATGTTTCATGGGGATTAAAGTATTTACATATTTTCAAAATCACCTGCTTAAAAACACGTATTGATTATAAATGGGAAAATATGAGTAACTTTACAGAAAATATGAGTAACTTTACAGAAAATATGAGTAACTTTACAGTGGAGAAATCTGTCAGATTCCACATTAATCAAATGATCATCATGAACATCATCATAATGGAACAAATAGAAACTGTAATGCCACCTGATAGAATGCAGTTAGCAGAACATAGCACCAGTTCTATTGTACTCCTACCAAAGGTGTATAAACTTATTCTAATCGTGAGAAAATATCATATGAATCAAGTTAAGGTCCATTCTGCAAAATACCTAACCTGTAATCTATAGTGTTATGAGTCAAGAAAAGATTGAGGAATTGCACCTGACATAAAAGACATTGTCTGGACAACTAGTGAAATTTGAATGTGATCTGAAAATTAGATGGTAGTAGTG
>SJYS01001493.1:16552-27615 GCA_006410695.1 Philantomba maxwellii | reverse complement strand
TTCATGCATTGGAGAAGGAATTGGCAACCCACTCCAGTATTCTTGCCTGGAGAATCCCAGGGATGGCGGAGCCCCATGGGCTGCCATCTGTGGAGTCGCACAGAGCTGGACTTGACTGAAGCGACTTAGCAGCAGCTGCAGCAGCAGCAGCAGAGAGGTGGTGGAAGGCAGGAGTGGGAAGGAAAATCCTGGTGTCAGCCTGGATATTGGAACACTGAAATGAATGTCATAGTCTCTGCCCACTGTAGGGGAAATCTAGGTTTGTCATGATGGTTAAAATAAAAAAAAAGGGATGATGAGAAGGGTGTGTGTTAGGGGAGATTACACACTTTTCTGAATGGGCAGCAACCTTCCACAGCTGAAATGCTGTCCTCAAGCTGGGAAAATGTGCCACTCTCCCCCCATTCTTGTCTCTTTCCTCTCTGAACTCTGGATTCTCTCAAGCTTGTCAAGACTAACAGGATTTTTATTCTACATGCTCTTCATCCCAGTTTTGATATGGTGGAGGCAGGACTGTGGTCTCATCACCCTTCTCCACCCAGCAGAGCAAGATTTTTGTTGTTGTTTACTTGCTAGGTCTTGTCTGACAATTTTGCAACCCTATGGACTGTAGCCCACCAGTCTCCTGTCCATGGAATTCTCCAAGCAAGTATACTGGAGTGCGTAGCCATGCCCTTCTCCAGGGGGATCTTCCTGACCCAGGGATGGAACCCTGGTCTCCTGCANCCTGTACCTATATATCAGTTCTAGATCTCCAGCTTGCCCACTGCAGATCTTAGAAACTCTCAGCCTCCAAAATCATGTGAGATAATTCCTCATAGTAATTACCCCTCCCTCCCCATGTATATCTGTATCTACATATCTATATTGTATCTCCTATTGGTTCCATTTCTTTGAAGAATCCTAACTAATATAGATACCTTAATTATAAATAGAAAGGTGATTGTACCATTTAAAAAATTTATTAATTATTCAGTTCTTATTAATAACCATACACTATAGATTTTATGTATCTCTTAACAGTTTCAAAGTATGTTTTATTATTTATTGTTTACTATCCATTAAGTTTCCTGGGATAAGTAGATTGCTAGAGAAATCAATAAGATGTATTTCTATATAATATGCCTTTTTAAATATAAAAAATTTAAATATTCTTTGTAAGTTAAGTCATATTCACCATGTACATGACAATAGAAGCAGGAGGAAGCAAATGTTACAAACAAGGTAAAATTATGAGTATGTGTATCTCAGAGAAGTGGATGTTGTTCAGTTTACCTATGGCCTCATTTGGAGCTAGTACCACTTGTTATTATCCCTTACTTGAAGACCTGGCCAGCGTTAAATGGTTTGCTTTCCCTCTTTTGTAAACTGTTTTATTTTCCTTCCAATTCTAATTCTGCCCAATTGCTCTATTGAAGTAAAATCATTTAATCTCCCCTGTTCTGATTGATATTTCAATTATTCAGTTATTTCCAGCTGCGTCCACCTCAACTTTGAAGAACAGAGAGCTATGCTTTCTGTATTTGAATAATAAAACTAGGGACTGGGTCATTTTTTTTTCCTCCCAAAAATTAGAGAAAGAAATTATCCACCAAGAAAAACTGTCCCATTTTTTCTGAGTACCATGAAGGAGATAGTGGCCTATCTGTTCCAGTTTGTTAGTCTGCTAACATTTTAAAGAGTATAAAAATTATTTAAAACAATTACTTGGTTTTACAGCAAATCAATCAATCAATCAATCAATCTTGGACTTGTCACATGTGAACTAAGATCTCATTTTTACTTTCCTGAATACCTAGATTGTATTCCTAGGTCTTCAGAGACAGAGATTCTCTGTGCATTTGAGAATAACTACTGGCTGATATGACAGAGGCAATAATGTGACGTGGGACTTGCCAGTAGGCTTCCATCAAGACAGCCTGTCTGTTGGATCTCTTGATTTCAACAAACAAAAACCAACTCAATCAACTTAAGCAAAAAGTAGAATATATAAGGATGAAACCAAGGCCATGTCTCAGGATGGGACTGAAACTGTGCACCAGACACTCCCTTTGTTCTACTTTATGTCTCTTTACCCCAGTGTTCATGGTAGAAAAAATGGCTGAACAAACTCCAGTTTTTATATCTCATGCAATAAAGATTTCAACCTAGACAAAGACCAGATCTTTTACACCCAATTTCAGGTTTTCTAAGGATGAATCTGTTCAGCCCAAAATTACAGCCAGGACAAAAATTGGGGGTCATAATTCATACCCATGGCTGCCTGGAGGCTATCCTGTTACCATGTAGATGAGAGCAACTTCCCTAAAAGTCTGCAGAGAAGGGAGGCTGGATGACAGACTTAACAGGTATCTACTGCAAGGCCCTCCCTCATGGAAAACTGATCTTAAACAGTAGCCTGCTGGAGTCCATGCTGTGGAAAAGGAAGTGGGTAGAATTAAGAAAGGTTAGGTAAAAGGAATTTTGAGGCAATTAGGCATTTGGGGATCACTTTAATATTTATCATAAGTATGTTTTTAAAAATATATAGCTCATTATTTGAACAATTCTTATACAAAGAGATTTAATTAACTGTAGCAAATTTGTTCCTGGATTTTGAGCCATCTTCAAATTCAAATATATGTTAATTATCCAGGTCAGCTTTGCAGAGGTTCAACTCAATTGTCATAGAGCCTGAAATGACCATAATGTACAAGCAGTGACTCAACTGTTTTTATCCTGTAAACCAGTGGGTTCCAGCCTAAGATCCCTGGACATCTAGAAGTCCATAAGGGAAGAATTGAAGGTCCATAAGCTTTTTGCAGTATTTCATACAGTTGAAAGGAAGTATGGTCCAGTGGTAAAGAATCCATTTCCAATGCAGGTGACGTGAGTTTGATTGCTGGCAAGGGAACTAATATTCTACATGCCAGGGGCAACTAAGCACATGCACCACAACTACTGAGCCTGAATGCCACAACTACAGAAGCCTGCACACCACAACGAAGACCCAGTAGGGTAGAAAAAAAATCGAATTTCTCTGTTTTATAATGGAATTGTATCAAGTCAGGGCAAGTCTGTTTTACAGAGCTGATCTGAAGCTCTGTTTTAATGCACAGATACCAACATCCATATTGTTATATACACATACAGTGATTGGTTAAATAAATTCTGGGTCCACTTCCCATGGACTGTCAGGGAAGTCCCAGAAATCTGAGTCAGGTAAGTATATGATTTCCTTTCAACTTTATGAACTACTGCAAAAAGCTTGTGGATCTTCAGTTCTTCCCTTATGGACTCCTAGATGTCCAGGGATCTCAGGCTGAAACCCACCAGTTTATAGAATAAAAACAATTGAGTCACTGCTTGTCCATTATGGTCACTTCAGGCACTATGATAATTGGAGAGATGTGATTTTAATACATGTTTATATGGCTGCTATTATTCTATTTATATGGGCTTCCCTATTAGCTCAGACCGTAAAGCATCTGCCTGCAGTGCAGGAGACCCGGATTCAATCCCTGGTTCGGGAAGACCCCCTGGAGAAGGAAATGGCAACCCACTCCAGGATTCTTACCTGGGGAATTTCGTGGACAGAGGAGCCTGGCGGGCTACAGTCCATGGGGTCGCAAAAAGTCAGACACAACTGAGTGACCAACACACACACATTCTGTTTATAGGGGCCTTCCCTGGTGGCTCAATGGTAAAGCATTCGCCTGTCAAAGCAGGAGGTTCCGGTTCCCTGAGTTGGGAAAATCCCCCGGAGAAGGAAATGGCAGCCTTCTCTAGTATTCTTGCCTGCAAATCCATTGGACAGAGGAGCCTAGCAGGCTACAGTCCAAGAGGTTGCAAAAGAGTTGGACACAACTGAGTGACTAAACAAGAACATTGTATTTATATTCTAAAGACTGTTGAAAGAGAAATTTAAAGCTCAAGATTACTAAAGTCATCTTTCCTGGAGATCTATAAACATGAGATAATTAGCCAGCTCTCTAAAATAATGATCTCTTGGAAATCCTTTTACTTTCCTCTTAAAATATCTTAAAATATCATCTACCCCATTATTAGAAAATATATTGATTAGGTGAATATAATGCCTTCATGACAGAGACTTGTGGGTAATAAGATGTTTCCAGAAATGATCTGCCTTTACAACATGGATTTTAGGTCATCCTGTGAATGACAAGACCTTGATGTTTAGGATTTTCAGCAAGTCCTCATCTCCATAATAATAGTAAGCACTTGGTTATCTCTCTGCTTTATCCATGATTAGGCCCTCTGGATTCATATGTAAGGACAAAATGGACAAGAAGAATTGCTAAGATATTAACTCTATTTGTAGTCCAAGTTGTCAGAAACCCTTTAAGCCCTAGGCAGTTGTACATTCAGTACAGTTCAGTTCAGTCACTCAGTTGTGTCTGACTCTTTGCGACCCCATGAACCGCAGCACGCCAGGCCTCCCTGTCCATCACCAACTCCCGGAGTCCACCCAAACCCATGTTCATTGTGTCGGTGATGCCATCCAACCATCTCATCCTCTGTCATCCCCTTCTCCTCCTGCCTTCAATCTTTCCCAGCATCAGGGTCTTTTCAAATGAGTCAGCTCTTTGCATGAGGTGGCCGAAGTATTGGAGTTTCAGCTTCAACATCAGTCCTTCCAATGAACACCCAGGACTGATCTCCTTTAGGATGGACTGGTTGGATCTCCTTGCAGTCCAAGGGACTCTCAAGAGTCTTCTCCAACACCACAGTTCAAAAGCATCAATTCTTCGGCACTCAGCTTTCTTTGCAGTCCAATTCTCACATCCATACATGGCCGCTGGGAAAACCGTAGCCTTGACTAGATGGACCTTTGTTGACAAAGTAATGTCTCTGCTTTATAATATGCTATCTAGGTTGGTCATAACTTTCCTTCCAAGGAGTAAGCGTCTTTTAATTTCATGGCTGCANCACTCAGCTTTCTTTGCAGTCCAATTCTCACATCCATACATGGCCGCTGGGAAAACCGTAGCCTTGACTAGATGGACCTTTGTTGACAAAGTAATGTCTCTGCTTTATAATATGCTATCTAGGTTGGTCATAACTTTCCTTCCAAGGAGTAAGCGTACTTTAATTTCATGGCTGCAATCACCTTCTGCAGTGATTTTGGAGCCCAGAAAAATAAATTCAGCCACTGTTTCCATTGTTTCTCCATCTATTTGCCATGAAGTGATATATATTAGCCAGCCCTCAAGATGGCTTTCAATGAATCCTGCCTCCTAGACTTCATGCTCTGGTATAATTTCCTCTCCTTAAGTTTGGCCTAGGCTTAGTGACATGTTTGTAATGAACAGAGTCACTTTCAAGATGAAGTATAAAAAACTGTGACTTCTTCGTTGGCTCTGGCTCTTCTAGCTTTGATGAAGTAAGTTTCATGTTGTGAGCTGCTCTTGTGGCAAAGAACTGAGGGCAGCCTCTAGCCAAGAGCCAGGAAGGAACTGTAGTCCTCAGTACAACAATTCTCAAGGAGCTGAATCCTGCCAACAACCAGTGAGTGAACCTGGAAGTGGATTCTGCCCCAGTTGAACCTAGGGAAGACTGCAGCTCCAGCTGACACTCTATCGGAGGCCTTGTGAAAGATCCTGAGCCTGACGATTCAGTTATACCACACATATTCCTGATATACAGAAACTATGAGGTAATATATGGTGTTGTTTTAAGCCACCAAGTTTTGGGATAATTTGTTATGAAGCAGTAGATACTAATGGGCTTCCCTGGTGGCTCAGACAATAAAGAATCTGCCTGCAATGCAGGAGACCTGAGTTCAATCCCTGGGTTGAGAAGATCCCTTGGAGAGGGAATAGCTACCCACTCGAGTATTCTTGCCTGGAGAATTCCATGAACAGAGTTGCCTGGCAGGCTACAGTCCATGGGGTTGCTAAGAGTTGGACACAACTGAGCAACTAACACTATCATAGATACTAATACTCACACCAAATTAGGAGGGTTATAGCCTGGATTGGGGAGAAAGGAATAGGAGGGAATGGGATTAGAGGAAAAAAGAAGGAGAATTTTAAAAATTACTTTTATAAAGATGACTTTAAACAACACAACAGACTGTTGATTGTTAAGATCTGGTTTGTGAATACATGAATGTTTGGAACATTATTATGTATTTTCTTTATATCTAAAAAAGAATAAATGGTCAGTTCCAGACAATCAAAAAACCTAGGGCTGAGACGCTATCTTCCAGCTCCCTGGATATCAGAAATACACCTTTTGTTTTCAACTTCAGTTTCACAAGGTTCATGGGAACTTTTTTAGTGTATTTTTTTAAAGTTATTGTTTCATTTATTCTCTATAGAGCTGTATGCAAGAGAATGAGCTCATTTAAATTTTAAATTCGAAGTCACCAGATTTCAGGAATGATGACTATAAACAGGAGGAATTAAAAATGGAAGGGGCATTGATTTATTTTTGAAAATTATTTCATGCTATGTTGAAAATTCAGATTCCAAGCACATGCCAAAGAGGTATAATGAGACAAATGTAGTTATCCTACAATTCAGAAAACCTCCTGTCCCATGAGAAAGCAGCATTGGTCTCACTTACATTTTTGGGCCTTTCTTCTTCTGACCTTAAGATAAACCAACTAAAAATGCTTATTTCACAAGGATATATTAAATTGATATATGATAAAGTAGCAACTTAAATGATAGGATGGGTCATTTTCATTACATTTGCTACCTACTCACTGTTCTTCATGCATTCTGGTGATATACTATAACTAATCACATATACTTAAATCATTTGTGCCAATAAAAAAGATATTATTTGTGATAATTTAATAATCATGCAACTTCAAATGTTAGGTTTTAATTTTAAGGATCATTTCTACATTTTACTCCTTTTCTTTGGATTAGTCAGCTATTTTATGGGGGCCATCTCGTGTTCCTCTTGTAGAAAATCCAGTATATCAGTGTTTCTTTCAATTCATAATGAATGGTACAATTAAGATTTAATTAGAAGCACACTAGTATGGGAATTGAAAGCTACTCTGAACCTGTAAATGAAACGTTACACTTTTAAATTGCTCACATGTTGCAACCCAGCTTCTCTAAAAAGCTGCCATATGTAAACTTAATTTGAGATGGAGATTTTTAAAATAACATGATTGCTTGTTACACTGAACCTCTTCCTTGTCATGTGTTCACCAAAAAAGCTCATTTTATCTAAAGAAAGACTCACAGATGCTTCAAGGAAGAAAAGGGGAATTTTCACTACATTTGTTTTAAAAAGAATATCCTGTACAAGCATTTAAGGGTGAGAAGACCTTACACTCAATAATGCATGTCCTACCTACTTCTGCTTGCTTTTCATAGCTTTACAAAGAAGCACATTTGGGAAGTGATTTGTCCATCACATATGAATCAATTTTCAATAAATATGTAGCTTTATATTTATTTTTTGTAGCTTTATATTTAAAACAATGCTTAAAAAAAAACCTGTTTCCTGTTAGAATTTGTGTCTTCAATACTGCTTCTAATCCCATCAACTTCTTTTCAAACTTAGATGTATCATCTCTAAGGCTGAAGTAGAGGGTATATTTAAAGATGATGTTGCAATTATGAGTTTTCTCATCTGAATTAAGATTAATTACTATTCTGAAGGGTAGAGTGGAAGAGCAACTTAGTGTAGAAGTTTGAACCTTGGTGAGGTGAGAGAGATGAATTCAAACCTGCTGAAAGTGACCTACTGACATGTCTTGGCTTTAGGAAGAGGAATAGCTTTGTTCCAAAGGTAGATTTTAGACAATTATATTAGAGCCAGACATCCTGGAATGTGAAGTCAAGTGGGCCTTAGAAAGCATCACTATGAACAAAGCTAGCAGGGGTGATGGAATTCCAGTTGAGCTATTTCAAATCCTGAAAGATGATGCTGAGATAGTGCTGCACTCAATATGCCAGCAAATCTGGAAAACTCAGCACTGGCCACAGGACTGGAAAAAGTCAGTTTTCATTCCAATCCCAAAGAAAGGCAATGCCAAAGAATGCTCAAACTACCGCACAATTGCACTCATCTCACATGCTAGTAAAGTAATGCTCAAAATTCTGCAAGCCAGGCTTCAGCAGTACGTGAACCGTGAACTTCCAGATGTTCAAGCTGGTTTTAGAAAAGGCAGAGGAACCAGAGTCCAAATTGCCAACATCCGCTGGATCATGGAAAAAGCAAAAGAGTTCCAGAAAAACAGCTATTTCTGCTTTATTGACTATGCCAAAGCCTTTGACTATGTGGATCACAATAAACTGTGGGAAATTCTGAAAGAGATAGGAATACCAGACCACCTGACCTGCCTCTTGAGAAACCTGTATGCAGGTCAGGAAGCAACAGTTAGAACTGGACGTGGAACAACAGACTGGTTCCAAATAGGAAAAGGAGTTCATCAAGACTGTATATTGTCACCCTGCTTATTTAACTTATATGCAGAGTACATCATGAGAAACACTGGGCTGGAAGAAGCACAAGCTGGAATCAAGATTGCTGGNACGACCGAGGATGAGATGGCTGGATGGCATCACGGACTCGATGGACGTGAGTCTGAGTGAACTCCGAGAGATGGTGATGAACAGGGAGGCCTGGCGTGCTGTGATTCATGGGGTCGCAAAGAGTCGGACACGACTGAGTGACCGAACTGAACTGAACTGACATCTTGGGGCTTTATAGACTTGAGGAGGGACTGCTCCTTCCTGGACTAGACTATTCAGAGAGATAACAAACAATTTTGCCTTTGAGCATGTCTTTGTTCATGAATTTCCAGATGTACAAACTGGATTTAGAAAAGGCAGAAGAACCAGAGGTCAAATTGTCAACCTTTCTTGGATCATAGAGAAAGCAACGGAGTTCAGGAAAAACGTCTACTTCTGCTTTACTGACTACACTAAAGCCTTTGACTATATGGATCACAACAAACTGTGGAAAATTCTTAGAGATGAGAATGCCAGACCACCTTATCTGTCTCCTGAGAAACCTGTATGCAGGTCAAGAAGCAACTGTTAGAACTGGACATAGATAGCAACTGACTAGTTCAAAACTGGGAAAGGAGTACAAAAAGACTACATTGTCACCCTGCTTATTGAACTTTTCTGCAAAGTACATCAGGTGAAATGCTGGGCTGAATGAATCCCAAGCTGGAATTAAGACTGCCGGAAGAAATATCAGCAACCTCAAATATGTAGTTGATACCACTCTAATGGCAGAAAGCAAAGAGGAGCTAAAGAGCGTCTTGATGAAGGTGAGAGATAAGAGTGAAAAAGCTGGCTTAAAACTCAGCATTCAAAAAACTAAGACCATAGGATCTGGTCCCATCACTTCATGGCAAATAGATGGAACAATGAAAACAGTGACAGATTTTATTTTCTTGGGCTCCAGAATCACTGCAGACAGTGACTGCAACCATGAAATTTAACCAAGAAATTGCTCTTCTTTCAAGAACAGTCTTTTGGACTCTGTGAGAGAGGGAGAGGGTGGCTTGATTTGGGAGAATGGCATTGAAACATGTATAATATCATATATAAAATGAATCGCCAGTCCAGGTTCGATGCATGATACAGGATGGTTGGGGCTGGTGCACTGGGATGACCCAGAGGGATGGTACGGGGAGGGAGGTGGGAGTGGGGTTCAGGATGGGGAACACGTGTACACCTGTGGCAGATTCATGTTGATGTATGGCAAAACCAATATAATATTGTAAAGTAATTAACCTCCAATTAAAATAAATAAACTTAAAAAAAAAATGCTTACTCCTTGGAAGGAAAGCTATGACCAACCTAGACAGCATATTAAAAAGAAGAAATATCACTTTATTGACAAAGGTCCATATAGTCAAAGCTATGGTTTTTCCAGTAGTCATGTACAGAGGTGAGAGATGGACCATAAAGATAGCTGAGAGCTGAAGAATTGATGCTTTCAAATTGTGGTGCTGGAGAAGACTCTTGATGGCTTGCCTGGTGGCTCAATTGGTAAAGAATCTGCCTGCAATGCAGGAGACTGGCTGCAGTGCAGGAGACCTGGGTTCGAACCCTGGGTCAGGAAGATCCCCTGGTGAAGGAAATGGCAACCCACTCCAGTATTCTTGCCTGGGAAATCGCATGGACAGAGGAGCCTGGTGGGCTCTAGTTTATGGGTTCATAAGGGTCAGACATGACTTAGTGACTGCTTGTGAGCCCCTTGGACAGCAAGGAGATCAAACTAGTTAATCCTAAAGGAAACAATCCTGTATAGTCATTGGAAGGACTGATGATGAAACTCCAATACTTTGGCCGCCGGATGCAAACAGCCAACTCATTGGGAAAAAAAGTCTGATGCTGGGGAAGGTTGAGGGCAGGAGGAGAAAGGGGCAACAGAGGAGGAGATGGTTGGATGGCATCACCGAGTCAATGGTCAGGAGTTTGAGCAAGCTTTGGGGTATAGTGAAGGACAGGGAAGCCCGGCATGCTGCAGTCCATGGGGTCACAAAGAGTCAAACATGACTTAGTGACTGAACAACAACGTCTTTGTTGTACAAACCAAACAACCCTAAGTCTAGATCTCCCTCCTTTTATCCTAGTGCTGTAGTCTGGGACTTTTATCCCCCAGTGGTAAATCATCCTAGGGCCAGTATTGGACAACTAGGGACTAGCCCCTCATAGCCCAGAGCCTGCCAAAAGTATTCAAACTATCCAGTTCTAAACGTGCTCAGTTTACCTACCATGCCCCATCCATTCCTTCCCACTAAAAACCACAATCAAGGATCTGGCTATACCTTCCTCCTTGCTCCTTCTGCCTGCTTTAATGTGTGGCCCCTCTGCTTGGCATGTTGTGCCTTCTATTTCTAGATATCTGAAAGTATAAAAACTTCTTCCTTCATGACAATAACTTGTGGCTTAAAGTCTTAATACCTGATTAAGACAAATCCTGAGTATATTTTAAAACGGCCTTATACTTTTCAGAGGAATAGTTTTTTATACCAATAAAATTTTCTTAACAGTTATTGCTCTATTCAGTTTTTCTGTTTCTTCTTGACTGTTAGTGATTTTTATTTTTCTAGAAAATTGACTATTATATCT
>SJYS01001492.1:514827-543726 GCA_006410695.1 Philantomba maxwellii | reverse complement strand
TTCGCGAGCTCCGGGACCCTGAGAGGGGCGGCAGTGAGACTTGCCACTACACGGCTTCTCTTGCTGAGCGCACACCCCTGCGTCTCCCGCAGGCTCGTCCACAGCGCATGCATTCCACTTGCTTCCTCTCTGGGGGGTTCGCGCTTTTTTGACGGCGCTTGCCGTGCAGGGTTCCCAGGCGGCGCTTGCGGTAAAGAACCCGCCTGCCAGTGCAGGAGACATAGAGACGCGGGTTCGATCCCCGGGTTGGGAAGATCCCCTGGAGGAGGGTATGGCAACCCCCTCCAGTCTTCCTGCCTGGAGAATCCCATGGGCAGAGGAGCCTGGCGGGCCGCAGTCCATGGGGCCACGAGGAGCCAGACAGGGCTGAGCGACTTGCACGCAGCGCGCAGTGAGTCAGGAGGCGGGCTGCCCCATCCTCTGGTCTCTCCCCTCGCCTCTCACCAGCTCCCCAAACGGGAATCAAGACGGCGGAGGGAGAGGAGCAAAGCGCCTTTAAGCCAGAGCCCTGAACTGGGAGACGGTTTCACTGCCTCCTCGCGGGGACATCTGGCAACGTCAGGAGCCAGGCTTGGTTGTCACAACTCGGGGCAGGAAGCTGTAATCCTCCTACAAGGCACAGGACAAACCCCCAACACCCACCCCCCTAACACACACAAAGAATTATCTGATCCAAGGTTGGGAAATCTGCTTGAAGTCCTTCCCTTTTCGTACAGCAAAAGAGACCATAACCTCCCCATTTTGCAGATGAGGAAACTGAGGCTTGGAGAGGTAAGGTGATGCAGCTGAGGTCCCACATTGAGCTCTTGGCAGAGCGCTGGCTCCCAGATCAGGGTTCACATCCCACCTGCTGGGCTGCCGAGGGCTGTGAATGGACTGAACATCTCGCTGGCCTTCTCTTTACCCTCAGCAGCTGCTCGTTAGGAGGGAGAATGCCAGACGCCAGCGGAGGTGTGAGGAATTTTCAGCTAGAGCCGTGAAGGTGGAAGGCGTCCCGCCCATCTGACTTGCAGCCTCGCCTCCCTTCGGGTGCTGCTGTTTTATCTCCTCCTGAAATGCACCAGCCCCTATCGGCCCAATCTCACATTTCACTCCATTTTTTTTTTTTTTTATTATACAAAGGAGGGTAAAAAAAACCTGTCAGTAAAACTGCCTCCTCAAATTTATTCTCCGGGACTGAGGTTTTTATTGCTGGGAAAATACACCCACACCCCATATACACTCACAGGTACCCACACACCCCCCCAGATAAAGCACCGGAGAATCATCTGAGCCGTAAATCGCCGTTTCAGGCCGAGGGACAGGGGAGTTTCAAGGACGCGTGTAGTCTTCTTTTCTTTTTACTTACATCTTTTTCTCTGGGGCTGTGTCTGGCTGCTGTGGTTACACTGGCCGTGGGCAGCTTGAGACAAGCACTCGCTGCCTCCACCCAAGGCATCCGCTGTCCCAGCTCCCTGCCGCCGACTCGCCAGTCTCCCTCAGCCTCAGGGAGGGTAAAGGATGGTTACGGACTCGAAATTCACTCTCAGACTCTGTGTACCGTGGGAGATAGCGCAGCCCACGGCCAAGGAGAGGCCGGAGCCAGGGAGACCGTGGCTGTAGCAACAAGCATTAGACAAGGGTCATCTGAGGCCCGCAGAGGAGCAGAGGCTTCCTTTGGAGGAAGGAGTAATCACAGGAGTCTTCCTGGAGGAGGTGGGCCCTCTTCTGGGAGCATCTCGTCTCAGGCTGCTTCTCCCTGCCTATGGGAGACTTGAGCAAGAAGCTAGACTGATTTCCTCCACACCAGTTGAATCCTGACTTTTGGTTACTACTTGGTACTTTTGATCAAGCTATCGCACCTAAGTCTCGGTTTCCGCATCTGTAAAATGGGGACAACCTGACTTATCTTCTTGGAAAGATTAAATGAGACAAGGCTGGGATAGATCGCCTGGTGCGTGCTCAGTGGAGATACCTACTGTTATGAACACTAACACTTTTCTGAGTCAACACTTTTTCTGTGTCCCTTCTCACTCTTCAGAGCTAAAGAGCAGACTATCACTTGCTGAAAAGCCAGAGGATGCAGAAAGTCAGTCAGTGAAAGAAAGGGTCCAACCCTGGGGAGGGGGCAGGTGGAAGGAGCCGGAAGCCAGTGTGGGCACCGAGGATGGAAGGCAGGGGTCCATGCTTGCAGGGAGAGACAACAGAGGCCCAGGAACTTGCTGACTCTAGTATGACTGCATCAGCCCAGAGAGAGAACTTGAGGAGGCTCCGAGCAGGGACCGGGGTGGCAGGGTAGTCGCAGAGACTCCAAGACAGTCTCCCAGAGCCCAGGGCAGGTGGGACCAGGAAGTCAGGACAGAGGATGGCGAAGCTGGCAAGGGCAGACAAGGTGCTGTCGGAGAGTTTAAGATGTGTGGGGTGGGGTTTCCCTCCTCCAGAGGGAGACGGGCTTGCGTGTTCAGCCATTCATTCAACAGATTTTTACTGAATCAATAGCCAGGCTTTGAATGCGAGCTACTTCTGGAACATACACTCTGGGAGGGCAGGGTCTCTATCTTCCCTGTTGACACTCTGCCCCCAGAGCCGGGCACATGGTACTTACTCAGTAAATATTTGCTACACGAATGAGCTGATGCTGGGAAAGATTGAAGGCGGGAGGAGAAGAGGACGACAGAGGGTGAGATGGTTGGATTGCGTCACCGACTCAATGGACATGGGTTTGAGCAAGTTCCGGGAGTTGGTGATGGACAGGGAGGCCTGGCGTGCTGTAGTCTGTGGGGTCGCAGAGAGTTGTACCCGACTGAGCAACTGATCTGAGTTGAATCCGCACCACGTGCCAGGCACTGGGGACCCCACGAGGAACCGAAAAGCCATCCCTGCCGCTTGACAACAGACTTGCCTCAGGATGGCCTGCTGCGGCCACGCCTGGGTCGGGTGGGGCTCCCTGGCAGGACCAGGCCCCGCGGGGAAGGTGGCGGGACCATCCGTGTGGTGATGCCCCACAGAGAACCCGCGTGCCCCCGATGCGCCCTCTCTCGGGGGTCATTCTGAGACAGGCCGGGACCTGGGACCCTTTGCTGCCATGCTTCCACCTGGACAAACTTCTCAAAAACACAAAGAAACTCTGTGGGACTAGACGTAACTGCGCGCGAGCTGCAGCAGGGGCAAGTTCTGGACGAAATGATGCAGAAGACCAAACCCCCCCAAAACCCGCTGCCACTTCTAAAGACCTGGGAGCAAAAACCAGGTGCCGGGAGCGAGGGCGGGTCCTCCACATGCCGCCGTGCACTCAGGCCACGGGGGCACCCAAGCCGGCCCTCAGCCCGTGTGAGGGCTCCGCTCTCGCCAGCAACCCCCTTCCCCGTGCCTTGTTCTCTCTCCCTCCCGATGCAGCAGGGGCCCAGCAACGCCTTGCCTGAGCTTCTTGTCTGTCCTGTAGTCAATTTTCTATTGATCTGGAAAGACCAAGAACCTCGGCTGGTATCGGTTCCCTGAATGATCAGCTACAGAGAACAGAGACCTGGGTTCTAAATCGCTCTGCACCTCTCCTCTCTCCAGGCCTCAGTTTCCCGAAATGCTCAGCGAAGAGACGTGGGGCAGCGTGAGCTCTGAGGGCCGTTTCTACTGAGTGCTCAGATGCTCTGATTCTGGAACAGCTGGCCCTGGCGGCCGCACCTGCACGTGCCCTGCCCGCTCAGCCGAGGCTCCGCAGCTGCCCCCGGGTCCCGGGCTGCCTGACCCCGTTCCAGGGCCCCCATCGCCCTTGACCAGCACATCTGGCTTCAGCCAGGCTGGGTCGATTCTGCAAGTGCAGCCACCAAAGCTTGGCAAACGGACTGAATTCAGCCAGCAGCGAGAGAGCCTGCGGGGCTGACGGAGGTTTTCCATTTGAAAAACAAATAAGTTTCCAACTCTAGCCTCCTCCCAATGTCCCTGGGTGCCATCATCCAGAGAAGAAAAGAAAAAAGGAGTCGGGGGAATCGCCTCCCCCTACCCCGAACCTCCTCCTCTTTGTGTTCCACAAAACCAATTACAGGTTGGAAATAGCTGTAATAAACTTGATATCCCACTTATGGGCCAATCCCGCCACGGCTGGAAAGTGTAATAGTGGCGGAGAGTGAAAACCACTGGTGTATTTTGCCGGAGCTGTTTAAATCGCCTGCCTACATTATCCCAACTCCTCTCCAGCCGGGAAGGAATTTGCTCTCCTGGAAATGGTGCAGCTGAGGTCTCTGTGGCTGGGCGGTGAGAGGGAGCGTTTGCAAGGAGGGCTTTAATGAACTGATTAGACGTGGAAGAGCGATGGCGCCTGGGCTCGGGAGTCAGGCTGGCTCAGGTTCAAATCCCAGCACCAGCAGGTTCCAGGCGGCTCCCAGGCTATTAGAACAGGCGGGAGCCATGGCTGCCGTAGAGGCTTGTCATTGAGGGAAAGGGACGCTGAAAGCGATTAACGGTGGCCAGAACTCTGGGCCGAGCATGAGGAGGCTCAGGTCACCCGTAGGGGCTGTCACTGCTGGCTCTGGGCTCTCAGCAAGTCACCAACAATCTTGGAGCCGCAATTTCCTTATTCGTAAAAAGTTCATCAGACCGAGGCTTCCCTGGTGGCTCAGCCGGTAAACCATCTGCTGAGATGCAGGAGACCTGAGTTTGATCCCTGGGTCAGAAAGATCCCCTGGAGAAGGGAATGGCAACCCACTACAGCATTCTTGCCTGGATAATTGTATGGACAGAGGAGCCTGGCAGGCTCCAGTCCATGGGTTTACAAAGAGTTGGGCATGACTGAACGACTAACACTGAGTTGTTAAAAATGCCTTTAAAAGAACCTGTGAAATGCCTGTATGTGAAAGCATCTTGGCACCTGGAAGTCTCTTCTCCACCCCACTCAACCTCGAGCGCCTAGCATGGGTTTTGGCACAGGGTCTGCCCTTAACGTGCATTTGTGGAGTGAGTCAGTGAGTCAGCACAGGAGTGTTCTGAAGTCCACTTAGACATGTCTCCATCCAACCACTCAGAAATTATGTGGAGAAAGTTCCCTCCGAGGACCGGTGCAAAGGCAACGCCAGGTCAGCCACTGCTGGAGAAGGGCTGAGATCAGCTCAGCCTCAGCACTGGGGCCAAGCCGTCTGTGCATTCGGGCGTTCGCCTACTGACTGAGCTCCTCTCGAGAGCTATGCTTGATTCTGGGACAGCTGCCGCGGACACAGCTTCTGAGCCAGTGAAGTCATCTCACTTAACTGTCTGCAGTGGGCGTCCTCCAGCTCCTCCAGCAGAACCTGAAGCCCAGGAGGGCGAGACTTCATTTCATTAGGGTTGTATCTCCCTCCCCAGAGCACAGCTGGTGACAGGGGGCTCTCGGTCAGTATTTCTGTGGAAGCGAAATCTCCTGTACAGATGCAGAAACTCACTGCTGGGGGGCTGCTGCCCAGCCGGCTGCCCAGGCTGTCAGGGGAGGAGTGAAGACTGGAGCCTGGGTCCGACTCTGAGGTCCAGAGAGGACGTGGCCCAGCTAGTGGTAGAGCTGGCTGAAGGGCTGGGTGGGACAGGAAAGGGGTGGGGACTCGAGGCAGAGGGGACCGTGGGCCAGGCGCGGGCACCAACTCAGGGAGGAGCAGGGAGAGCACAGGTGGAGAGCACGAGGGGGCAGTGGCGCAGGCCCCCTGCGGCTCGCTGTGTGGCGGGAAGGCCACCGGGCTCCTGCCTTCCCTGTTGCCATGGTGACCCTGGCCACTCTTCCTCCGACTCCTTGCCCGCCTGCTCTCCGTCCTGAGTCTGCTCTTGCCTTGCCCTGGGAGCAGGGGCTGGGGGGCAGCCACAGAGAGGAGAGGACAGGCTCTCCCGGGGCCCGGGGGAAGAGGGTGCCGGATTCCCAGGGACCGTGGGTGCCGCTCACCACGCCCCTCCGGGTGGCCGGGTCCCACCCCACTCTATCTCCCTGCGAGCCCCGGCTCCTGGCGCGGCTGGGCTCGGGGTAATTGGCTTCCCCTCGTGTGTGTGGGAGATCCGGTTTTGACAGAGACAGCTGGTGTCATAAATTGCCTTGTCTCATCTGGTTACCGTGCAAAGGCAGACAGCAGCTCGGGGATGAGGTGCGGGGCAGGCTCGGGCCGGAGGCAGCTGAGAATGGCAGGCCGGGGGGGCGGCAGCTGGCTCTGTGGGCCTCACGCACGTGGACAGGAGCCTATGCAAGTGTGAGGAGGTGTGTGTAACGGGTGTGGGCGCAAGGGGGTGCCCAGGGCTGCTGGAGGGCAGCGCCTGTGAGTGGGCACCAGTGCAAGTGGGAACGCCTGCATTCGGGGGTGTGGGGACGGACATGTGTCAGCACGGGCGAGCGGAGGGATCGACATGCTTCTGGGTTGCGTGGAATGATGCACACGTGTGTGTAAAGCAAAGCTATGGTAAGACTGTCTCATGTAGGTCTAGATGCTTGTGGGTGTGTCAGCAAGACTGTGTGTGCACGCTCAGGATTGCGTGTCAGGTTGTGGATTCACAGTGTGTGCCCCTCTGTGTGCGTGAATGCCGCCTCACCCATGATGGAAGCCCAGTTTACACTCCCTGTTCCCTGCTCTGGGCCGGGGACAGGGGACGTCAGCTGGGGTGGGTGTGAGGGGAGCATGTGCCTGAGAAATCCCAGGCGAGGAAACGCCATCACGCCAGTGCTGTCTCTCTGCCATCACCCCACCCCCCTTGGCTCAGCCAGTCAAATGCAAAAACCTCAGTCAGGACCCGAGCACCAAAGCCCCCAAACTCCACCAAACACAGGATGCTGAGTCCTCCCTTGCCATCTCCTGTGTCACCCTAAAATCCCTCGCTGCGGGGGCCAGCAGGCAAAAAACGGCGGGGACAGGAAGGGTCTGATAGGTGCTAGAGACTCACACACCTGTGCACAGCAGCCTGCCCTGGCCAGGTGGGAGCAAGGTCTGAACGTGTCCATTTTCCTGAAAGCCCATCCCAGAGTCCTTCCCTGCCTCCCAGAGCTTCCTCAGACTCATGTCCACTGAGTCAGTGATGGTGTCTCACCGTCTCATCCTCTGCCGCCCCCTTCTCCTTGTGCCTCCGTTGTGAAATGCTTAGCATGGTAAACCTTCTTTAGCAGATCTTATTGTGGCTGTAACTTTGTTGCAGGAAGGTGGGGCGCCCCTGAGACCTCAAGCAGGGGAGTGACAGCTCCCCCAGGGTCACAGCGGCCCTCCTGGCTGCATGTGGAGAGCACACCCGGGCCGGGCGGGTCTGGGCTGGGGAGAGGCCTCTGGAACACGGGGGAGACCGTTTCTCCAGCCCCCTTTCAGGGCTGCGGCTGATGTGGGATCCCACGAGCTGCTCGGACAGGGGATGGGGGGTGGAGGCACGGCTNCTCCCCCAGGGTCACAGCGGCCCTCCTGGCTGCATGTGGAGAGCACACCCGGGCCGGGCGGGTCTGGGCTGGGGAGAGGCCTCTGGAACACGGGGGAGACCGTTTCTCCAGCCCCCTTTCAGGGCTGCGGCTGATGTGGGATCCCACGAGCTGCTCGGACAGGGGATGGGGGGTGGAGGCACGGCTGCCCCGCCTTTGACCCAGGATCCGTGTATCTGCGTGCGGTCCCCTCCAGGCGACACCCTGCCAGCGTCCTGCAGTGCCCGCTCGGCGCCCGGCCCCAAGCCGCCCCCGTGCTGCCGGCCGGCGAGCACACCTGTGCAGACAGCGCGCGTCCAGCAAGGGTCACCATGGAGACAGGGCCGGCGCGGTCAGAGGGGCTGCCAGTGTAGGCAGGGACTTCCCGTGCCAGGCTGCTGGCCGTCCACACCCGGCAGGCGCCGCGGGTGACCGGCCTGTGTCGGTGTGGCTGGGCCCTGGCAGATGGGCGGACACAACCCGTCAGCCTCCTGCGCCAGCCTGCCCGGCTGCCACCCGGGGGGCGGGGCGCACCAGCGCACACGGCGCATCCTGCCACTGGGATAGCACACGGCATCGCCGGCGGCCTGGCTCGGTGGAGCCTGTCTGTCGGTCTGTCTGCGGCCGCCCCGATCAGCCCCAGACGCCTGCTGGAGAGAAACAGCAAGAGCGAGAGCCCCTCTCTGTCCAGCCACTAAGTGACAGTGGATGCTGGGACGTTTGCTTCTCTCTCTGAGCCTCAGTTTCCTCATCTGTTAAATGGGGGCAGAGATGGCCGTCTCTAAACTCACTTCCTGCTATTTCGGGGAGGTGGTACTCTGGGTGGCAGAATTCTGCGATCTGAGGGGTGAGACTAAAGCCTGTCCAACCCTGCTCACTTCAACAAAGAATCACTGCGTCCCTACTATGCGCCAGAGACCGTTTAGGGTGAAATCATGAACACGTCCAAGTCCCTCTTCTCCTGGAGACGTGATGCTCGTGGGAGGAGACAGCTAAGAAACCAAAGTAAGGAAGACGGAAAAAGCGCACCAGGCTGGGGCGAGTGCCCGACAGACCAGGCAAACTGCCGGGAGGCGGCGGCGGCGGCTGTCTGCGCCCGGGCNCCGTTTAGGGTGAAATCATGAACACGTCCAAGTCCCTCTTCTCCTGGAGACGTGATGCTCGTGGGAGGAGACAGCTAAGAAACCAAAGTAAGGAAGACGGAAAAAGCGCACCAGGCTGGGGCGAGTGCCCGACAGACCAGGCAAACTGCCGGGAGGCGGCGGCGGCGGCTGTCTGCGCCCGGGCGTGTCCGACTGGGCGGCCCCACGGGCTGTGCCCCATCAGTCTCCTCTGTCCGTGGGATTCTCCAGGCAAGGACACGGGAGA
The DNA here is from genome assembly GCA_006410695.1 of Philantomba maxwellii. NCBI lineage: Eukaryota > Metazoa > Chordata > Mammalia > Artiodactyla > Bovidae > Philantomba > Philantomba maxwellii. Next base: position 535,007 of record SJYS01001492.1, on the reverse strand, counting down.
GGGTGGGCATTTCCTCCTGCAGGAGAAGGTGGCGGCCACAGCAGATTAGGCAGCCAGAGGAAACCTGTGTTTGGGCTTAGCTTCATATCGAGGCTGCGATCCCAGCGAGGAGGAGGGTCGGGCTTGCTCGAGAGAATCGGGCTGCTTTCTGCCAGCCCCCGGGAAGCCCTGCTTGTTCGCGGCTCTGGCTTCACCCCTGTGGCAGAGCTGTCTGCGTTTTGCAGATGGGGACGCGGAGTCACGGAGAGGTCATCGGGTTGCTGACGTGCCCACCGTCCAGACTCAGCTCGGGGAATTCAATCCTTTCTCTACTGGGTCTTCACAGCCGACTCCACTTTCCTGAACGCCAGTCTCAATGCCTGTCACGGCTGTGCGGCCTCGCCCTCTCGCCCCGCCACTGCCCTGGCCTGGTCGCACGGCGTCCCATTTTATTCCCTCTCATTTGGCTGTGAACGTTTTCAAACATACAGAAAAGCGCAAATAATTGTAAAGCAAACATCGGGACTGCTGCTCCCCAGCACCCACAGTGAACTCACCCAGGCTTGCTCCACCGTGCGCCCCTCTCCCTGTACCCACCCATCCACCCGAGCTGNTGACCAGCACATCTGGCTTCAGCCAGGCTGGGTCGATTCTGCAAGTGCAGCCACCAAAGCTTGGCAAACGGACTGAATCCAGCCAGCAGCGAGAGAGCCTGCGGGGCTGACGGAGGTTTTCCATTTGAAAAACAAATAAGTTTCCAACTCTAGTCTCCTCCCAATGTCCCTGGGTGCCATCATCCAGAGAAGAAAAGAAAAAAGGAGTCGGGGGAATCGCCTCCCCCTACCCCGAACCTCCTCCTCTTTGTGTTCCACAAAACCAATTACAGGTTGGAAATAGCTGTAATAAACTTGATATCCCACTTATGGGCCAATCCCGCCACGGCTGGAAAGTGTAATAGTGGCGGAGAGTGAAAACCACTGGTGTATTTTGCCGGAGCTGTTTAAATCGCCTGCCTACATTATCCCAACTCCTCTCCAGCCGGGAAGGAATTTGCTCTCCTGGAAATGGTGCAGCTGAGGTCTCTGTGGCTGGGCGGTGAGAGGGAGCGTTTGCAAGGAGGGCTTTAATGAACTGATTAGACGTGGAAGAGCGATGGCGCCTGGGCTCGGGAGTCAGGCTGGCTCAGGTTCAAATCCCAGCACCAGCAGGTTCCAGGCGGCTCCCAGGCTATTAGAACAGGCGGGAGCCATGGCTGCCGTAGAGGCTTGTCATTGAGGGAAAGGGACGCTGAAAGCGATTAACGGTGGCCAGAACTCTGGGCCGAGCATGAGGAGGCTCAGGTCACCCGTAGGGGCTGTCACTGCTGGCTCTGGGCTCTCAGCAAGTCACCAACAATCTTGGAGCCGCAATTTCCTTATTCGTAAAAAGTTCATCAGACCGAGGCTTCCCTGGTGGCTCAGCCGGTAAACCATCTGCTGAGATGCAGGAGACCTGAGTTTGATCCCTGGGTCAGAAAGATCCCCTGGAGAAGGGAATGGCAACCCACTACAGCATTCTTGCCTGGATAATTGTATGGACAGAGGAGCCTGGCAGGCTCCAGTCCATGGGTTTACAAAGAGTTGGGCATGACTGAACGACTAACACTGAGTTGTTAAAAATGCCTTAAAAAGAACCTGTGAAATGCCTGTATGTGAAAGCATCTTGGCACCTGGAAGTCTCTTCTCCACCCCACTCAACCTCGAGCGCCTAGCATGGGTTTGGGCACAGGGTCTGCCCTTAACGTACATTTGTGGAGTGAATCAGTGAGTCAGCACAGGAGTGTTCTGAAGTCCACTTAGACATGTCTCCATCCAACCACTCAGAAATTATGTGGAGAAAGTTCCCTCCGAGGACCGGTGCAAAGGCGACGCCAGGTCAGCCACTGCTGGAGAAGGGCTGAGATCAGCTCAGCCTCAGCACTGGGGCCAAGCCGTCTGTGCATTCGGGCGTTCGCCTACTGACTGAGTTCCTCTCGAGAGCTATGCTTGATTCTGGGACAGCTGCCGCGGACACAGCTTCTGAGCCAGTGAAGTCATCTCACTTAACTGTCTGCAGTGGGCGTCCTCCAGCTCCTCCAGCAGAACCTGAAGCCCAGGAGGGCGAGACTTCATTTCATTAGGGTTGTATCTCCCTCCCCAGAGCACAGCTGGTGACAGGGGGCTCTCAGTCAGTATTTCTGTGGAAGCGAAATCTCCTGTACAGATGCAGAAACTCACTGCTGGGGGGCTGCTGCCCAGCCGGCTGCCCAGGCTGTCAGGGGAGGAGTGAAGACTGGAGCCTGGGTCCGACTCTGAGGTCCGGAGAGGACGTGGCCCAGCTAGTGGTAGAGCTGGCTGAAGGGCTGAGTGGGACAGGAAAGGGGTGGGGACTCGAGGCAGAGGGGACCGTGGGCCAGGCGCGGGCACCAACTCAGGGAGGAGCAGGGAGAGCACAGGTGGAGAGCACGAGGGGGCAGTGGCGCAGGCCCCCTGCGGCTCGCTGTGTGGCGGGAAGGCCACCGGGCTCCTGCCTTCCCTGTTGCCATGGTGACCCTGGCCACTCTTCCTCCGACTCCTTGCCCGCCTGCTCTCCGTCCTGAGTCTGCTCTTGCCTTGCCCTGGGAGCAGGGGCTGGGGNACGAGGGGGCAGTGGCGCAGGCCCCCTGCGGCTCGCTGTGTGGCGGGAAGGCCACCGGGCTCCTGCCTTCCCTGTTGCCATGGTGACCCTGGCCACTCTTCCTCCGACTCCTTGCCCGCCTGCTCTCCGTCCTGAGTCTGCTCTTGCCTTGCCCTGGGAGCAGGGGCTGGGGGGCAGCCACAGAGAGGAGAGGACAGGCTCTCCCGGGGCCCGGGGGAGGAGGGTGCCGGATTCCCAGGGACCGTGGGTGCCGCTCACCACGCCCCTCCGGGTGGCCGGGTCCCACCCCACTCTATCTCCCTGCGAGCCCCGGCTCCTGGCGCGGCTGGGCTCGGGGTAATTGGCTTCCCCTCGTGTGTGTGGGAGATCCGGTTTTGACAGAGACAGCTGGTGTCATAAATTGCCTTGTCTCATCTGGTTACCGTGCAAAGGCAGACAGCAGCTCGGGGATGAGGTGCGGGGCAGGCTCGGGCCGGAGGCAGCTGAGAATGGCAGGCCGGGGGGGCGGCAGCTGGCTCTGTGGGCCTCACGCACGTGGACAGGAGCCTATGCAAGTGTGAGGAGGTGTGTGTAACGGGTGTGGGCGCAAGGGGGTGCCCAGGGCTGCTGGAGGGCAGCGCCTGTGAGTGGGCACCAGTGCAAGTGGGAACGCCTGCATTCGGGGGTGTGGGGACGGACATGTGTCAGCACGGGCGAGCGGAGGGATCGACATGCTTCTGGGTTGCGTGGAAGGATGCACACGTGTGTGTAAAGCAAAGCTATGGTGAGAATGTCTCACGTAGGTCTAGATGCATGTGGGTGTGTCAGCGAGACTGTGTGTGCACGCTCAGGATTGCGTGTCGGGTTGTGGATTCACAGTGTGTGCCCCTCTGTGCGTGAATGCCGCCTCACCCATGATGGAAGCCCAGTTTACACTCCCTGTTCCCTGCTCTGGGCCGGGGACAGGGGCCGTCAGCTGGGGTGGGTGTGAGGGGAGCATGTGCCTGAGAAATCCCAGGCGAGGAAACGCCATCACGCCAGTGCTGTCTCTCTGCCATCACCCCCCGCCCCCTGGCTCAGCCAGTCAAATGCAAAAACCACAGTCAGGACCCGAGCACCAAAGCCCCCAAACTCCACCAAACACAGGATGCTGAGTCCTCCCTTGCCATCTCCTGTGTCACCCTAAAATCCCTCGCTGCGGGGGCCAGCAGGCAAAAAACAGCGGGGACAGGAAGGGTCTGGATAGGTGCTAGAGACTCACACACCTGTGCACAGCAGCCTGCCCTGGCCAGGTGGGAGCAAGGTTTGAATGTGTCCATTTTCCTGAAAGCCCATCCCAGAGTCCTTCCCTGCCCCCCAGAGCTTCCTCAGACTCATGTCCATNTCCCTCGCTGCGGGGGCCAGCAGGCAAAAAACAGCGGGGACAGGAAGGGTCTGGATAGGTGCTAGAGACTCACACACCTGTGCACAGCAGCCTGCCCTGGCCAGGTGGGAGCAAGGTTTGAATGTGTCCATTTTCCTGAAAGCCCATCCCAGAGTCCTTCCCTGCCCCCCAGAGCTTCCTCAGACTCATGTCCATTGAGTCAGTGATGGTGTCTCACCGTCTCATCCTCTGCCGCCCCCTTCTCCTTGTGCCTCCGCTGTGAAACGCTTAGCATGGTAAACCTTCTTTAGCAGATCTTATTGTGGCTGTAACTTTGTTGCAGGAAGGTGGGGCGCCCCTGAGACCTCAAGCAGGGGAGTGACAGCCCCCCAGGGTCTCAGCGGCCCTCCTGGCTGCGTGTGGAGAGCACAGCCGGGCCAGGCGGGTCTGGGCTGGGGAGAGGCCTCTGGAACACGGGGAAGACCGTTTCTCCAGCCCCCTTTCAGGGCTGCGGCTGATGTGGGATCCCACGAGCTGCTTGGGCAGGGGGTGGGGGGTGGAGGCACGGCTGCCCCGCCTTTGACCCGGGATCCCTGTATCTGCGTGCGGTCCCCTCCGGGCGACACCCTGCCAGCGTCCCGCAGTGCCCGCTCGGCGCCCGGCCCCAAGCCGCCCCCGTGCTGCCGGCCGGCGAGCACACCTGTGCAGACAGCGCGCGTCCAGCAAGGGTCACCATGGAGACAGGGCCGGCGCGGTCAGAGGGGCTGCCAGTGTGGGCAGGGACCTCCCGTGCCAGGCTGCTGGCCGTCCACAGCCGGCAGGCGCCACGGGTGACCGGCCTGTGTCGGCGTGGCTGGGCCCTGGCAGACGGGCGGACACGACCCGTCAGCCTCCTGCGCCAGCCTGCCCGGCTGCCACCCGGGGGGCGGGGCGCACCAGCGCACACGGCGCATCCTGCCACTGGGATAGCACACAGCATCGCCGGCAGCCTGGCTCAGTGGAGCCTGTCTGTCGGTCTGTCTGCGGCCGCCCCGGTCAGCCCCAGAAGCCTCTGGAGAGAAACAGCAAGAGCGAGAGCCCCTCTCTGTCCAGCCACTAAGTGACAGTCGATGCTGGGACGTTTGCTTCTCTCTCTGAGCCTCAGTTTCCTCATCTGTTAAATGGGGGCAGATATGGCCGTCTCTAAACTCACTTCCTGCTATTTCGGGGAGGTGGTACTCTGGGTGGCAGAATTCTGCGATCTGAGGGGTGAGACTAAAGCCTGTCCAACCCTGCTCACTTCAACAAAGAATCACTGCGTCCCTACTATGCGCCAGAGACTGTTTAGGGTGAAATCATGAACAAGTCCAAGTCCCTCTCCTCCTGGAGACGTGATGCTCGTGGGAGGAGACAGCTAAGAAACCAAAGTAAGGAAGACGGAAAAAACGCACCAGGCTGGGGCGAGTGCCCGACAGACAAGGAAAACTGCCGGGTGGAGGCGGCGGCTGCTGTCTGCGCCCGGGCGTGTCCGACTCTGGGCGACCCCACGGGCTGTGCCCCATCAGCCTCCTCTGTCCGTGGGATTCTCCAGGCAAGGACACGGGAGAGGGTGGGCATTTCCTCCCGCAGGAGAAGGTGGCGGCCACAGCAGATTAGGCAGCCAGAGGAAACCTGTGTTTGGGCTTAACTTCATACTTAGGCTGCGATCCCAGCGAGGAGGAGGGTCGGGCTTGCTCGAGAGAATCGGGCTGCTTTCTGCCAGCCCCTGGGAAGCCCTGCTTGTTCGCGGCTCTGGCTTCACCCCTGTGGCAGAGCTGTCTGTGTTTTGCAGATGGGGACGCGGAGTCACGGAGAGGTCATCGGGTTGCCGACGTGCCCACCGTCCAGACTCAGCTCGGGGAGTTCAATCCTTTTCTACTGGGTCTTCACAGCCGACTCCACTTTCCTGAACGCCAGTCTCAATGCCTGTCACGGCTGTGCGGCCTCGCCCTCTCGCCCCCGCCACTGCCCTGGCCCGGTCGCACAGCGTCCCATTTTATTCCCTATCATTTGGCTGTGAACGTTTTCAAACATACAGAAAAGCGCAAATAATTGTAAAGCAAACATCGGGACTGCTGCTCCCCAGCACCCACAGTGAACTCACCCAGGCTTGCTCTACCGTGCGCCCCTCTCCCTGTACCCACCCATCCACCCGAGCTGCGCCTGGAGCTTCCTGAGGCCGGCTGCGGCTGCCCCCCCATTTCACCCCTGCGGCCTGCGTATCATTAGGGTTACACTTATTCCCAATTCTCTTCTGGCAACATTTACATACAGTGGAATGCACAAACCTAGAGTGCATTACTCAACGGGTTCCGGCAGATGCACCCACCTGTGTAACCCAAACCTCTCTCACGATGCAGGACACCACCATCACTCCAGAAAATCCCTCCGCTCCTGCTTAGCCGATCCTTGCCCCCAGAGGCAACAATTATTTGGATTTTTCTCACATCATTTTTTGACTGTTCTAGAACGTCATATAGGGCTTCCCTGGCGGTTCAGATGGTAAAGAATCTGCCTGCAATGCAGGAGACCCAGGTTGGATTCCTGAGTTGGAAAGATGTCCTAGAGAAGGGCACGGCAACCCACTACAGTATTCTTGCCTGGAGACTCCCATGGACTGGGGAAGCTGCTGGGGTCACAAAGAGTCAGACCCAACTGATGACTGACACTTAAGTAGAATGTCATATGAGTGCAATCATACAGTAGGTAGTTTTCAGAGAAGGCTTTTTTCTCCCGGCATCATATTTTTGGGATCCACCCGAGTTGTTCGATGTGCCTACAGGCAGTCCCTTTTTATCACTGAGTAGTGTTTTATCGGGAGATGAGACTGGTTTGTTCAATTGCTCTTTTGTTAATAGACACCTGGGTAGTTTCTGATTGGGCTCTGCTCTGTATACGGCTGCCAAGAATATGCTGATACGTGGGTTTTTAAACGGGTGAGTGTTTTTAATTCTCTTGCTACTGCTTTGTTTGCCAAGAGTCAGTTCATATCAACAAGTGTTTTCTGAGTGCCTACTACATGTCAGACGTTGCACTAGACACGGAGGTGTGTGATCCCGGCTCAGACCTTGGGCCCTGGAGGCTCCAGGCAGGCAAGAACGTCAGGAGTGCCTGCTAGGAAACAAGCGCCCGCAGGTCATCATGTTTTATCCTCACAGCAGCTCGGTGGGACGCTCTTTGTGACCCCAGTTTTCAGAGGCGGCAACTGAGGCCAGAATGATGGAGTGACCTGTCCAAGACAAGCGGCAGAGCCGGGCTGCAGACTCGGGGTGACGCCAAACTGCTCTCTTTCCTTTGTCCTGCAAGATGCTGAAGCAGCAACCCGGGAGGCTAGGTGATCTCCTCAAGGTCACACCGGCAGCGCAGAGACAGGAACACGAGCTCCTGTTCCCCCGGGCAGCGCTCTTTCCAATACCACACTGGCTTCATCTCGGGAGTCTTAACAGATAAGGTCTCAGTGTCTAGTGAACCAGCATTCCCTCCTAGAAATAAGGCTGGGAGTGCTGAGTTATAGAAGAGCCCGGCTTATCTGGGTGCATCTGTGTCCCGGGGCATGAGCCCGTCAGACTAAACTGGTCCCCTGAGCCTGCGAATCTAGGGCCACAGAGTCACAGGCCCCAGGAAGCAGGCGGAAGCCTGAGTTTGAGCGTCTGGCAGACAGGGAAAAGCGGTGGGCCCAGGGATGAGACGAGGAGGTCATGGAGGTCCAAAGTCATGTAATGAAAAAGCAAAACCCCCAGTGTATATCAAGCTAGAACAGTCTTCAGGGTGAATTTGGCCCCGGACAATGGATTTGTGAGCCCAGGGTTAAGCAAACAGAGAGGGTGATACCAGCTGTTGGAACGATGACTGCTATGTAGAGGGTTAAAGGTGGGGCCACACTCTGACGTGCCCTCGTTGAGAGACGGGGGATCTGCGCTCTCTTCCTCTGAACCGGGCACATTCTGTGACTGCTTTGATCAGTGAGTGGGATGTCTAAAAGTGCCAAAGTGTGCCAGTTTCCACGTCCAAGCCTTAGCAGGCTGAGGCACCCACTTCTTGTCTTTGCCCATGGTGATAGAGAGACTGCATGAGAGGGGAGAGGGGCCTGCAAGCCCAGCCTTGCCTACACGACAGTAAAGCTGCCTTGAGCCCTGCAGACTAGACCGACCGCCAAACCCAACACGACCCCAGGAACCCCTGCTGATGCCATTCAAAGCGTCGGAACTGCCCAGCCAAGCCATGCTTGAATCCCAGACCCACACAGTTGTGTGGTACAATAGCATAGCCCTTGCTTTAAGATGCTGCCTTCTGGTGTGATCTGCAGGCAGCAATAACCACGGCCGCGTGCTCCTCCTGGTGTCAAGGAGGACGCCGTGCCAGCCTCCACCCGCCAGGGCCGCCTCCATCGTGCTGCGAGAGCTTTGGGTTGGAGTCACATCTGGGTGTGCAGTGCAAGAGGTTGTATGAAGTGGGACCTGGCAGGAAACACACAAAGAGCGTAAATGAGGAAGCTTCAGAGTTGTTTACAAAGATATGAGCAGAGGGATCCCAGTAAGGCGTGCCTGGCACCTGGGTCAGGGGCCAGCGAGAGTGGCTGGTTATTCAATAGCAGAGGGAAAGGGGCAAAGGAGTGGGGGTCTTCCTTGCTCCTCACTAAGAGTCGGACACGACTGAGCGACTTCCCTTTCACTTTTCACTTTCATGCACTGGAGAAGGAAATGGCAACCTGCTCCAGTGTTCTTGCCTTGAGAATCCCAGGGACGGGGGAGCCTTGTGGGCTGCCGCCTATGGGGTCACAGAATTGGACATGACTGAAGCAACTTAGCAGCAGCAGCAGCAAGAGAATGGTAGATGAGGGAAAAGGCTACCCAACAAGAGTTTAGGTAGAGGGACACGGGAGGAAAGACCTGGAAGATGAAGACCTTGTCCTCATGTCCACTTGCCAGTCTGCCCCCATCTCCTGCAAGTGCCTCCCATTAACCAGTGGGCAAGAAAACCCATCGGTGCTAGCGGCACGGGTTAGCCTCCAGGCACAGCGGATGGAGAAGCTGAGAGTGGGTCTGGGGGGTGTGGGCTAAGATGTCCCATGGACCAAGACTCCAGGGAGCTGAACTTGAGTGGCTACCCAGCTTGGCAAATTTCCACCAGATCCTGTTCTTTGTCTGGCTGTCCCATAGCTGCGTAAAGCGAGGTGCCATCCCCCAGCCGCACTGCTGCCCCGTCAGACTATTCAGATGCGTGTGTGGGAACCAGCGTCAGAGAGGCTCGCATTAAACCGTCACGTTTCTCCCCGCCGCTGCTTCATGTCTGATCACCAGGACGCCCCTGGCAGGGGAGGCGAGCCGAGCCCGTCTCTGCTTCTCATCACTGCCAGGCTCCATGAAACAGGGGTGCAGAGGAGCCGAGAGAGGAAGCCGGTCCTTCACCCTCACGCCCTGTGGAGCAGGAGCTCCTGGGAAGCCTGGGGCTTGGAGACCCCGAGGCCCAGCATGGAGCCCTGGGCCATGATTTCTCCGCATAACTGTGCTCCCAGGATGGTCCTCCAGAAAGAGCCTGAGAGAGGCGTCCGTGGTCTGCCGTCCACGCGGTGGCATGGAGCTCTGCTCTGAGAAGCTCTCACACTTGGTTTAATGCTCTGCTGTTGCCATCTTGGAATCTGTAATCATTTGCAAAGGAACAACCCCATATTTTCATTTTGCACTGGGCCAAGCAAATTAGGTAGCCGATTCTCCTTCCAAGCCAGCAGGAGTTGTCTGGGTCTGATTGCTCTGTGGTCTTTAACATTTTTTACGGTTTGTTGATCTATGTTTGCTGGCGCTGGGTCTTCGCTGCGGTGCGGGCTTTCCTCGAGTTGCAGCAAGCGGGGGCTGGACTCTAGGTGCGGTGCGTGGCCTTCTCGCGGCGGCGGCTGCTCTCGGTGCAGAGCACAGGCTCCAGGGTGTCGGCTCAGTCGCTGTGGCCCTCGGGCTTAGCTGTTCTGTGGCAGGTGGGATCTTTCTTCTGGTCCAGGGACTGAACCTGTGTCTCCTGCACTGGCACGCAGATTCTTTACCACCAAGACGCCAGGGAAGGCCTGATTCATGTGTCTTAATCAGGACTCAGCAAACTTTCCCTGGTAGTAAATATTTTAGAATCTGCAGGCTCTACAGCCTCAGCCGTTATAGTGGAGCCCTGCTGTTAGACCGTAAAAGCGGTCAGAAGTAATCTGTAAACAAATTAATGGACATGGCCGTGTTCCAATAAAACTTTATTTGTAAAAACAAGATGGTGGGCTAGATATGGCCTTTGGACCGTAAGTAGCCAACTGCTGGTCTGGAATATAAGCCCCTCCTATCCTGTCTGGCTGTCTGCCTCTGGCTCATCCTATTTTGGGCAGCACTTCGTGGCATGCCAACTCTTAGTTCCCTGATCAAACCTGTACCTTCTGCAATCGCACGTGGGGTCTTAGCCACTGGACCACCAGGGAAGCCTCTCTGGCTTGCTCTTTTATGATTCAGCTCAAAAGCTTTTCCGAGCTGCTCCTCTTCTGCCCTCCCCCATGGCACACCTGTCCATGTTTGTTTATTGAGCCTGAGCTAAAAGGCAAGGTCTGCGCTGAGTGTTGGGGTTACAGTGTGAGGAAGACGGCATGCTTACAGCCTTCGTGGAGCTTCGTGGTACGTACCGAGGTGGGAGTCCCAGGTTACAGCCCACAGAAGGGCAGGGCTGGGGCCATTTTGTTCAACACTGCATATCCCCAGTGCAGTGACAAGATACACAGATGCAAGTGGACAGTTCACAAATGCAAGGCCTTATGCTGACAATTCTTTTTTTTTTCCACTTGAGCCCTCCATCATCTTTGAAATGGGCCTGGTAGGTGTTTTTAACCGAGAGGTTGGGCGACTTGCCCCAAGACGCACAGCAGCAAACTATATGCAAACTCCCAGGCCAGGCCCTTTCAACCAAGCCCAGGAGTGAGGACTCAGGCCTGGCTTCCTAACCGACCTGGAAGGACGCCACGGGCAGCTGGAGTCCCTCTGCGCTGGGTCGGCGGGGGAGGAGTGGCTGGCTTATTTCCTCTGAGGGAGACAAAAGTTCTGTGTTGGTTTCCTATTACAAGGAAACTGTTCAATAAAAATCACCCAGTATATTAAAAAAAAAAATCTTTACCTGGCTTTGAACGAACGTTTGGTGTTATTACAACAGGAAAAAAAAAAATCCCATTTGCTTTTCATTACAGATCTGGTTGTGTTTTGTTATTTTTTTGTCCCCAGAGAGTGAGGATTTCACTGGCAGGGTGATTGCAAGAAGGAAAAAAGAGAACAGTGGGCTTTGGAGTCAGATGATCTTGGGTCCAATCCCACTGGACCACTGACCCCTGAGAGACGGAGGCCCCCTACTGGCTCCGTGAGCCTCAGACTCTCATTGACAAAGTGTGGGTGCTGCCGCCACCTTCCAGGGCTGTGGCAAAAATGAAACGACGCTGCTGCCAATAGTTACTACTCCCTGCTGATCACCTTTACGACAGACGTGGCCCCTGCTCTCAGGGAGCGCGCATTGTACTAAGAGGGATTGCACACAAATAGAAAGTCAAAAGAGAGAGACAATTTCAAGTGATCATTGCTATGAAGCAAACAAACCAGAGCGTGAGTGGCTGGAGAGGGATCTGGGGATTCAATAAAAGGCCAGAGGAGTCTTCTCTAAAACTCAGATGAAGATGAGCCCGGAAATTTTCATGGTGAGTGAAGTAAGCCAGAGAAAGACAAATGTCGATGTCATACGATATGTTGATATCATTTGATATCGCTTATGTGTGGAATCTAAAATCATGGTACAGATGAACTTATTTGCAAAACAGAAATAAAGTCACAGATGCAGGAAACAAGCTCACGGTTACCAGGGGATAAGAGGCAGGGAGGGAGAAACTGAAAGGCTGGGATCGATGTATACACACTGCTCTATGTAAAATAGACAACTAATAAGCATCTCCTGCACAGCACGGGGCTTCNGGACCAGGCCTTCCCTGTGTCTCTCCAAATCCGCTGGCCCTCAGTGTTCAGGGGCATTCGTTTTCCGATTCCATGGGCATTCCACCTTACCCACTAAACGCCTCACTCCCTTTAGGGTGGGAGCAGTGTCTGGGGTGGCCGAGCGTCAGCCAGCCCCCACACGCACACACGGGCACAGCCGGGAAAACAGAGCTGTCTCGCTCATCACTCGCAGACAGCGTGAGCAGGAGTGATGGCTGCGACCCCTGTGGCCAGTCTGCGCTCATCAGTCACACGGAACCACCACGGCCGTAGGTACCTGACGCGTACACGGCCAAGAAGTTGGGCTCCAACAGCCTGGGATCAGTTCCTGGTTCCACCACGCACAGACTGTGCGATCTGGAGCAAGCAACCTGGCCTCGCTGACCCTCCGTCTCTTCGTCTATAACGCAGGGGTAATAATAGGAGTCACCTCATAGGGAGCTGTGAGGATTAAATGAGGTGCTTTGTGTCAAGTGCGCTTACAGCAGAGCTGGACACATTGCGAGTGGTCAATAGACACGAACTCAGTATTGTGTTCGAGAGCTAGCAGAGCCTGCAAGGATCCATTTCTGGGTCATCCTCCCCCGCTCACAGGCTGGTAAGAAGGAGCCCCCACCCCTAGTCACTTNTGCTTACAGCAGAGCTGGACACATTGTGAGTGGTCAATAGACACGAACTCAGTATTGTGTTCGAGAGCTAGCAGAGCCTGCAAGGATCCATTTCTGGGTCATCCTCCCCCGCTCACAGGCTGGTAAGAAGGAGCCCCCACCCCTAGTCACTTCTGGCTTCACCACGGTCACACTAAATCACTGAAAACCCTTCCTTCAGCGGCCTCTTCCAAGCTCTTAATCTCTGAGGCTCAGAAGAAAAGCCTATTGAAGAAAATGCCCGCGGAAGATCCAGGACCTTGGAAAGAGGTGACTGGCTGGGCCTCTGCCTGCCCTTCGGTCTGGGAACTCCAGGAAGGAGCAGACGAGACTGGGAACTGCGCCCTTGTGCTTTGAGATCCCTGGCTGTGTGAACCCACTGCCAAGAAGCTGCGTGAAGAGCGGAGACTTCAGGCGGCAGCGCGGCGTGGAGGCAGGCCTTCCCTGCCCGCTGCCTGGTGGAGACTTCAAGCGGCAGCGCGGCATGGGGGCAGGCCTTCCCTGCCCGCTGCCTGGTGGAGACTTCAAGCGGCAGCGTGGCGTGGGGGCAGGCCTTCCCTGCCCGCTGCCTGGTGGGCACAGACATCCGCCTGGAAACGGGTGATGATGTAGCGCGTGGAACGGAGACTCAGCGCCCCAAAGGTGGGGCGGACGGGGCAAGGGGATGCTGGGAGACAGCGTGCGTGGGGGCTGGGGACAGGCATGGTGGGAAAGCGTGCCTGNGAACTCCAGGAAGGAGCAGACGAGACTGGGAACTGCGCCCTTGTGCTTTGAGATCCCTGGCTGTGTGAACTCACTGCCAAGAAGCTGCGTGAAGAGCGGAGACTTCAGGCGGCAGCGCGGCGTGGGGGCAGGCCTTCCCTGCCCGCTGCCTGGTGGAGACTTCAAGCGGCAGCGCGGCGTGGGGGCAGGCCTTCCCTGCCCGCTGCCTGGTGGGCATAGACATCCGCCTGGAAACGGGTGATGATGCAGCGCGTGGAACGGAGACTCAGCGCCCCAAAGGTGGGGCGGATGGGGCAAGGGGATGCTGGGAGACAGCGTGCGTGGGGGCTGGGGACAGGCATGGTGGGAAAGCGTGCCTGAGAGAACGGGCTTGAACTGGCTTTGTGCGCCTGTGAGTCAAAGGACGGCCCACAAACTATGACCTCCCAGAAGTGGAAGCTGGCAGGAGGCACCCAGAGGCCACACGGGGTGCGGGTCTGTGCTTTCCGGAGACGCTGGTCCCACAACCCATGTCCGGGACCCTGAGGCCAGACGCGCTCCGGAGCTCAGGCCTCATCCTCCTCCTGAAAAGGTGATGTGCGGCTTGCTCAGTATATTACCTAACCCGCCCAGGGGGCAAAGGAATCACTCTATAATCACCCGCATCAATATTTCTGCAGCGAAATGTCTGGACGGCAGCATTAATGAGATAAATAGAGACCGCGGTCGGCTCCCCTTGGCTCAGGCTGGGTTTTGCCACCAAGTCAGTTCAGGTCAGTCCAGTTCGGCCACAACTGGCTCACCAAAACAGCCGTTTAATGTTCAGATCTTTTTGGATTGCTGGGCTGCAGGTAAAGGGTTGTAAGCTTGTGTAAAAATAGAGTAAGAATCATGAAATAGCTCAACGGCCGCGGCAAGAGCTTCTATGTAGGGTTGCCCGCCACGTGGCAGGTCAGCCGGACAGTTCACCACGGCCCTTAAAAGTGGGCGTGCCTTTCTATTTGGAGGTGAAGGGAAAGGCAGGTTAAGGGGGCACCTAAGTCAACACAGTTGGTGAGAGGAGATAGGAGCGTATGAGAGGCAAATCGCACTCAGAGAAACTCCTGAAATAAAACGCCCAGGAATGGAGAGGTTTCATTTAAATCAAATGGCCAATCAGATGAATTTTCCCCACTCATCTGTATGTTTCTGTCGTAGATATAATGTGGGCATGATGGAGCCTCAAGGCCTCTGACTCTTTGCTCAGGGCCTGCCATGGTGTCCTGCAAAGGGCTGCCAGCCTCCTGATCCCTGCTCTGGGCTCCCTCTATCCACACTCTCCCCATTTCACAGCTGGAGAAACTGAGGCTCAGGGCCCAGTGATGTGCCTGAGGGCTCAGATTCCCGTTCGCAGTTGTAGTGTGACAAGAATCATGGGGTGATTCTGAGAGTTCCCTGGTGGCCTAGTGGTCAGAAATCTGGGCTTCCGCTGCTGGGGCCCGGCTTCAGTCCCAGCCTGGGGAACTGAGATCTAGCAAGCCGCGTGGCGAGGCCAAAATAAAAACTCTTGGGATTCAAGTGCACCCTATTCAATGTTGTTATTAATGGCACTAAGCATTAGTTGGGCACTTGCTGTATGCCAGGCCTCATTCTGTATGGCTTGTGTGTATTATCTCATTTAATTTAAGGGGTGGGGGCTTGGGCTGGAGCAAGCTTGATAAAGGTGGTTCATAGATGCTGGGCTTCTTGCTGGTGGGTTTCAACAGGAAGCTTGTAAAGTGGAAGAAGCATCAAAAATTCGAGACCCACTGGGAGACAACAGGAGATAAGAAAGAAAGGACAATCCCCTTATTCAGAGGGAGGGAGGGGAATGCAGGTTGCTGGGAATTTAAGATAACGAGCAAGGAAAACAATTACTTTATTTAAATGAATTGAAAAATATCTGGCTTCACTCTGTAAGAGGAAGCAGTTAAGGGGTTTTATTTTATTTTGGCCCTAATAATATTACAATCTCCAGGCTGGTTATTATCTGTCACTTCCCGGGGAAGATTGAAAAGAAAATAGTTTTATCCCAGGCAATTGTAAACCGTTCCATTTGATGAGTTGTTGTTCCCACTTAGAAATTACATGCACCAGTATCAGGCGACCTGGCCCGGCTGGGTGGCTTTGTTTAACTGGTTACAGAGAAGAGGGAAAAAGAGAACATTCTCCAGTCTTCTCACTGGGACTTCCCCAAATGCAATTTGTGTGAGTCCTGGGGGGACGGGCAGGCAGAGAAAGACAGATTCCCAGGCTGCTCGGGGCCCTTGGTGGGCTTGGAATCGGCATTTTTTACAAACTCCGTGGGGTTTTCTGGCTGCCTCTTTTGAGAAGCCTCCTCTACATTCTACCTAAGCCTGCTGGGCTGGGAACGTGTATGGTTCTGGGATGAAAGTGTTGTGAAAGTGTTGGTCGCTTGGTCGTGTCCGACTCTTTGGGACTGCAGCCTGCCAGGCTCCTCTGTCCATGGGATTCTCCAGGCAAGAATACTGAAGTGGGTAACCATTCCCTTTTCCAGGGAATCTTCCTGACCCGGGGATCGAACCTGGGTCTCCTACACTGCAGGCAGATTCTCTACCGCCTGAGTCACCAGGGGTTCTCTTATACTCCTACCAAATAAAGACTGGGCAGGAAAGGACCTCAGAGATAAACTGATAAACTCACAGCATGGTAGGAACCAGACCTCAGAGGTCCTACAGTTGCTAAGAGGCAGAGTTGGGCCCAGAACCGAGATGCTCAGTCCCAAACTGGCTCCCTTACCCCACGACGCCGAGCAGAGATATCAGGGGGAGTGGATACCCCCATCTCTTCCTTCTCACCTCACCGTGCTCACGGTGAAGGCAGACGAACGCTGAGACAGCAAAGCTCTCCTGGGCGTTAAAGGCCACCCCCAAGGCAGGCCCTGAGCCCCAGCCCACAGAAGGTGTCAGAGCCCCAGCCTCGTCATCAGCTGGAGAAGCTTCAGTGCGACGCGGCAGCCCCGTCCTGCCTGCCCTCTTGCTCCCTCCGGGGGCCCCGCTTCTGGCCACCAGTCTCCCCTGGATCCTTCGCTCTGCGCTGCCTCCGCCACCCCCAACTCAAAGGTCTGGAGTCCACGCTAGAGCCGACAACAGCGCCGGATCAGGGCTTTCCCGCAAATCTACCCTCCCCAGGTTGACGGGTGGATGGCGTCGCTGACTCGAGGGACACGAGCTTGAGCATGCTCTGGGGGCTGGTGATGGACAGGGAAGCCTGGCGTGCTGCAGACCTTGGGGTCGCAAAGAGCCAGACACGACTGAGCGACTGAACTGAGCCGAGGTGCCATGAACTTTACCAGACACTCCCACGTCTGGCTGTGCCTCTTGGGTGCCGGGGTCACCTCAGGAAGCTGGGGCCTGCAGTAATGTCCAGGAACGCAGCTATCCTGGGGGCCTGGGACAGACCAACGGAGGCCGCTAACTGACTCCCCGTGAAAGTGGTCCTTGGGTTTCACAGGAGGGCCTGACAGGATGATTCACACCTTGTATAAACAGAACCTGCCGCCTGGGGGCCGCCTGAGCTCAAGGAAGGCTGCAGTCACTTGTGAGTGAGCCCAGACTGCAGGGGTGCGGTGGGGACTCCTGGCCCAGGGCTCCTCAGAAGACCCCCGGGGGAAAGGCTCACGGTGGGGAGGGGAGGCTCCCGTGTCCTGGCACCCATCCTGGCACGGGGCTCAGGGAAGCGGCTGGAGAGGAAGGAGACGCTTCCCTCTTGACCCTTCTTTCACCTCCTTTTCTGCATAGCTGTGTGGTCTGTGCCACGCACCCCAGGCTGTGACGTGTGGACTGACACACACCAGGCCCTCAGCAAAAGTGTGCTGGTCTGTAGGATGAGGGCTTCCGCCACACAGCGGGCGGCGCGTGTTTGTGGCCTGGAATGGAGCTCAGTGCGCTGGGCACCACAGCAACTGGAATCAGGGTGTTACTCCCAGCGCCCTCCATGACTTGACATGTGATCTTGCCGACTTTCAGCCGTCTCGACTCTCACTTGGGGAAGACGCCTGGCTACAGTCCTTCATGGGAAAATAACTAGATGACAGATGGAAAAAAAATAACTAGATGACAGATGGAACTATGCTTCGTATACACAAAGTGTAACGCATTGTCATTACAAGCAGCTCTCCCATGTCCTCCCTTAGGCCTAATCTTCATCCTGCCTGTTGAGGTTTGGTAAAGATCTACGTACTCCAGGAAACTTTAGCCAGCACACCCAAAACTGAGATGACACCACTGGTCAAAAGAAATATAGAGATAAAACATAAAGCATGTCTTCTGTAAAAAATAACTTCCTCCACTTCCACCGGCTGTTCAGAGCAAAGAGTATAATTTGCTTGACTGCCCTGGCCCCTCAGCTTATCACTGAGGGCCTAGCAACTCCAAGAGGCGAGGATTATGCAAATAGAAATCAGCTTTCAAGAAAGTGGGCTAATCCAAAATTATCAAAAGGGCCCAATTGGAGAGAAAAGGGAAAGCAACTGAGATGCGTGAGCCACACAGACAGTGAGCTGGTTCCTGGTGCGTTATATGGAGTAAGGAGGGCTTGCTGGCACCTGAGGCAGGGTTGTCAGAAAGGTGACCTGGTCTGCATTTCCCTAATACTCAGAGAGGCAAGGAGAGGTGATTAGGCCAGTGGACAGAGAAACTCTTTATTAAATTATTTGCTGCTGGAATGTCCCCTTCTCATTCTCAGAAATGTGGCCTAACGCCAAGAGGTAGGTTTGGTATCAGAAGACTTGAAGCTTTCCCACTGAGCTTTCCACATAAAGGCAAATTCAAATCCCCTAGGCAGCACATACTGTGGATTTACAAGGCCAGACTGGGGCCTTTCCCTCCCCCTTGGGGAATATCCAAGAGCATAGGCCACCTCCAAGATGGTGTCTGATCAAGGAAACCCCTCAATGAAACATGGGAGCCGGGAGCACCATGGACAGCTCCCACAATGGGCCTGGGAACCAGGCTGCAGTGGTGGCCTGGGACTGCGACTTAGGGATCCAGCCTTAGGCTTTCTTTGGGGAAACTGGAAACCTATTGCCCTCTGAGCCCCTGGGGCTCCGGCAGTGAAGGCAGACAATTAAACAGGCAATTCAGGTGCACTTTGACAAATGCTATGCTTTAGAGGTGTGGACGGGAGCACCGCAACTCAGAGCAGAGGCGTCTGATTCAGATTTAGGAGCAGAGAAAAGATTTCCATGCTGAGGGATGAGTCAGAATAACCCTAGTGAGAGAGGACAGTGAATCTTGTTGGGGAAGAGAAACCAGCATAGGCAATGGGCCCCAGGGAAGTGAGGATGTGGCTTATTGGGATGCGCTGGAAGACTTCTTTGTGTGGCCTGAGTGTCAAGCAGGAGCGTCTGGGAGAGGGTTGTTGAAAAATGAGGCGGAGAGGTGGGCAGGGCCCAGATCCTGTAGGGCGTGGAACAGAGTAAAACTCCATTCTGAGGCCAAGAGCTGGTTGCCTCAGGGTTTTACGTAGTGAAACAACTTGATTATAATTTCATCATGAGTATTTCCTCTAGCTTCAAGATGGAGGCTGCCTTGGGGCCAGGCAAACCCACACCACTGGGCAGGTCAGGCGGGGAAAGACATCCTGAGGAGGGTGATGATGAAGTGGGCTAACAGGTAGGGGCCTCAGGGTGAAGAGCAGAGGACACATCTGAGAGAGATTTAAGAAATGGAATTGGCAGGACTTAGACGGAGACTGCTTGGGGACGGGGAGTGAGGAGCAGGGAGGGCTTAAGGATGGCTCTTGACATCTGAGAAGCTGGGAAGAAAAGGAGTGGAGGGTGGAATCAAGAGGAATTACAGAGGAAGGGAGAGGCAGTGACTAAGAGCAGAGACAGACAGCATCACAGAAAGGAGGGCGAGGGGTGTAGGGAAGGGGAGGCCTGAGAAGGGGAGGAACACGATAGGACGCTCAGGGCGAGGGATTCAAGTTTTCATTCTGCCCCCTGCGTGTCTGCCAGAGTGCCAGTGTCTGTCCACAATCACAGACTTGCATCAGGCCTGCACGGGACTGTGAGCAATGGTGATCACTCTGCTTAGATGGATAGGGAAATCCTCAGAAGCTGAGCAGGGTCACCAAGTGGGCGGGCCCTGAGCGAACAGCCAGGGAAGTGAGAGGGGAGTTTGGCTCCTCACTGCTAATGTTCCTGAGGCGGGCTCAGCCCCTTCCTCTAAGCCTCAGTCTCTCACCCTATAATTCAGATGCTGGATCATTTCTCCACCCACTTCTCCACAGTGGAAGGGGCTGGAGGCTGGAAGAATGGGTCTGGGCAGGGCCAGGCCTGTCACTTGTCCTGAGATTAGTATATTTCACTTTGTGGATTCAGAGCATCTATCATTTGACAAAGCCTAAAAGGAGATGAGTTGAATAAACTAACTTTTCCATTTTCCAGAAAATTCCAGCCTATAGTACTGAGTGCCCAGCATAAAGAGGACAAGACCACTGGCTCAAAATAAGTGCTGATGAATGTGTGGGCAAATGGATGGATAGATAAATGGATGGATAGGTGGATGGATAGGTAGATGGTTGATGGGTGGATGAATGGATGAATGGATGGATGGATAGGTGGATGGATGGCCAGATGGATGGCCAGATGGATAGATGAATAGAGATATGGATGACTACATGGATGGGTGTATGTATGTATATATGTACATATGTATGGATGGATGGATGGTGGATGGATGGATGGATGGATGGATAGGTGGATGGATGGGTGGATGGATGGGTGGATGTATGAATGAGTGGGTAGATGGATGTGTGGGCCAATGGATGGATAGATAAATGGATGGATAGGTGGATGGATGG
>SJYS01001492.1:439648-454551 GCA_006410695.1 Philantomba maxwellii | reverse complement strand
AATGACTACCCACTCCAGTATTTTTGCCTGGAAAATTCCATGGGCAAAGGAGCCTGGCAGGCTACAGTTTGACACAACTGAGTGACTGAGCACACACACACATACACACGCACACACACACACACACAAACATTCTATTTCTCTGGGGAACCTTGACTAACACAGATTTTGGTACCAAGAATGGTTCTAGAGGAAGAGGATTTTAAGGCGACATTTCTGAATTCATTCTGGGGTTTTGGAATTAACTCTCCAATCTGATTAGATTTAAAGATGTTAATGACTCTATTTTTGTCCCAGTCAGTTCAGGCTGCTATAAAAGAACATCATAGACTGAATGGCTTACAAGCAACAGAAATTTATTTTTCACGGTTCTGCAGCCTGAGAGGTTCAAGATCAAGGTACTGACACATTCAGTGACTAGTGAGGGCCCTCATCCAGCTTCATAAACAGACATCTTCTCTCTTTGTCCTTGAAAGGGTGAGGGAGCTCTCCTGAGTCTCTTTTATTAGGGCGTTACTCCCATTCATGGGGGCTCCATCGTCATGAACTAATGACCTCCCCAAAGTGCCACCCTCTAACACCATCACGCTGTAGGTTAAATGGCAACATTTGAATTTTGGGGAAGACAGAAACATTCATTCCATAGCTCCAACATCATGATAAGCTAAAACTTTTTCAGACTAGCCCAGATGATGAGAACTTTTGTAAATCCTCTCAGATTCTCTATCTCCAACCTCAGTCTATTTTTAAAAAATATTTAAAAGTGGGTTTTGAACACCCGAACTGTAAGGAGAACATTTGCCCCTAAGAAGCAGTTCCCTCGGTGGGTCATACACTCCACGCAGCCCTGAGAGGTCACTCTGTCCATCCTCCTGCTTCCAAGATGAAACCAGGCCACGAATCGGATGGGATTCCAGTTTTTAAAAGATCTCCCTCTAGTTTCTGTCCTTGCCCCCATCTCACCCCCATATCCCATCGTTTTTCTTTTCAGGACTTGAGAAACCAGCTCGGGCTCCAAAGGCGATCAGACACGGACTGCCCTGCCTGCCTGTCTATATATGGTAGGCTTCCCAGGTGGCGCCAGTGGTAAAGAACCCACTTGCTAATGCAGAAGACGTGAGAGACGCGGGGTCCACTCCTGAGTCAGGAAGACCCCCTGGAGGAGGGCATGGTAACCCACTCCAGTACTCACGCCTGGGGAGCCCCATGGCCAGAGGAGCCTGGCCAGCCACGGTCCATAGGGTCACACAGAGTCGGACACGACTGAGGGACTTGGCACGCATGCACATGCGTCATGTGCTGGAGGCCTCTCCTTGACTCAACCATCCCCAGGCCTCCTTCCCTTCCCAGCCTCTCCTACCCTGAGCCTGTGCTCAGAGATGTCAAACCAACAGACCCAAGCAGTTGTAACTCAGGCAGTCAGTCAGTGGTCAAATGAAAGAAACGCTATGCGCCAGAGACAAACGGGGGAGCTGGTGTGCCATTCATTGAAGAGGATTCATGCGCTGGCTCACCGGAGATGTCTTTAGGAGGCTGGAGGATGCTTCAGCAGTAGCAACAAGGACTCCTAGAGTGGCTGACTATAGCAGTTAAGAGCGCATACTCTGGAGCTCAGCTACCTGGGTTCCGATTCCAGCTCTGCCTCGGGCAAGTGGAAGTACCACTCTGAGCTTCAGTTTCCTCTTCTGTAAGATGGAGATGATAATAGAACCCACTGACTCCATAGGGTCAGAGGAGTCCATATTCACAGAGCAGTGCCTGCCACCTGAGAAGCCTTCCATACCACATACCTTTAGGATTGGGTCGGTACCATGTGCTAATTGGTGCCAGACGCCTTACCTCTGGTGCATGGACTGACTCCAGTCACCACCAAGACAAGCGATGGTCACCATCAGCAGTTAAAGAAGCAAGGGGCAGTACTTGCCAAACCGTGGCCGCAGGGTTAAAGCCTGCCCGTCGTCTGTTCCTGTACGGGCCACCCGCTAAGAAGCGTTTTTATATTTTGAAAGGATTGCATCTTAAACGGCCATATAAGCCTCCAGATAATGGTTTTGGATTTACCTTCCGGCCTCAAAACTGTCGGGCCCCTTAGTTTTGCCAGCCTCGGGCTTAGAAAGGGTTAAGGTGGGAGAGATGGGATTGTGACCCCCCAACTTGTCCCCTTTCATATAGACTTTGCGGCTTCACTTTGAGGGGAGACATCTCCTTCGCGTCAGACTGAAGGGTATTCAAACACTACGCGTTCGTTCATTCACTCACTCACCCAGCAGCTACTTACTGAGGGTGACAGGCAGAGGAAAAGACCCAGGCCAGCTCGCTGCCAGTTAATCTAGTTAAACTGGATTGATCGCAAAACTCCTCCAGTGACTGGCATCCGACGTCCTCCAGAGAAAGCCCACCACCAACCCACCCAGAAGCTCACGGGCTTCCGAGTCCCACTGCCACACCCCTGGACACGCTCATCCTGTTCCTGCTGAAGTTCTCCGGAATCCCTTAGAGCACCAGGACACGTGTCCCTCGTCCAGGGTCCAGCCCAGGAGGTCCAGTGGCTCAGGCCCAAGCGGCCTCTCCCTGGAAGATGAGGGCTTGGGGATCCACGCTCCCCACCCTCCCTGGGGGCCGTGTTTGGTGTTTATCTGTTTCTTTGGCTTCATGGTAGTCTAGCAGGTGTGACCGCTCCAGTCAGACATAATAAAGTCATTTAGGCGTGGAGAAGGGCCGCCTGAGAGTAATGAAAGCGGTCACTCAACGAACAAGAAAGGCAACACCTACGAGCTCCGGCTCCTGGCACTGGCCTTGGGCCATCCTCCCCTGCCAGCCCCACGCACCCTGGGGAGTGAGATGGTTCCACTCAGCTACTGGGAATACCTGGAGAACTATAATAGGATTATGAAAACACGGGTGTTCACAGCCTTATTCTCATCATGGGGAAATTGACATTAGGGAAGTACATGATAGAAATCTTGTGTACTTTCCAGAATGTAAACAGAGTGAAAAGGGAAGCTGTCAGGAGGCAGCAGGACACTCAGCAGTGGGAAATGAGCTGGGCAGGCCCGGAGTGGAATTTTCCAGCCGGTCAGTGCTCTCCTGGACTAAATTGACCACTCTTGGGGTGACAGGAGGGAGGGAGGGGTCACGGAGGGACGGAGCTTTAAGGTCATGGATTTAATATCTGGCTCATTTGCAGGTGGGTTTAATCAAAACTGGAAGACAGAAATAAATGATTCCACTAACTTACAGTTCACAGAAACGGATGCCTGGGCCTTTTGGAGCCCTCTTGCTGCTGATTTCTAGGAGGTTCTAACGGGAAAGCTTTTAACTTTTAAAAGTTAAAATCTTGGGAGTGGGGTAGAGGAGCAGCTGTGAGTGGAAACAGGCAGATTCTCGGGCCTTGATCAGAAGAGAAAGGGGCCAGGTCCCAGGGATAGGAGCGCCCTGCTCTTTCCTTGAGGGAGCACATCTGAGTCCTAGACCCTGGATATCCTGGGCCACGTCTCAGGCCCACTGTCAACACAAAGAGGGAATCGGGATCGCAAGGCTGAGTCGAAATGGCTGCTGTCCACCCAGCTAGGCTGAAGACCCCCCCCCGGGAAATTTCTAATTGACAAACTTCTCTAGTTCTTGAAAATTCCGGCAACAATTGTGTGCCTGCGTGGAAATGCCTTCTCTTCCCTTCAGCAAAATCCTTAAAATGTCCTTGTTGCTGGATTAGCCCTCTGAGCCGCAGTTCTCATTCTATCATTTCCTCTGCTCCACAACGAGTTCCAGAAAAACATCGACTTCTGCTTTTTTAACTACACCAAAGCCTTTGTGCAGATCACAACAAACGTGGAACATTCTGAAAGAGATGGGAATACCAGACCACCTGACCTGCCTCTTGAGAAATCTGTATGCAGGTCAAGAAGCAACAGTTAGAACTGGACATGGAACAACAGACTGGTTCCAAATAGGAAAAGGAGTGCGGCAAGGCTGTATATTGTCACCCTGCTTATTTAACTTATATGCAGAGTACATCATGAGAAACGCTGGGCTGGAGGAAGCACAAGCTGGAATCAAGATTGCCGGGAGAAATATCAATCACCTCAGATATGCAGATGACACCACCCTTATGGCAGAAAGTGAAGAGGAGCTAAAAAGCCTCTTGATGAAAGTGAAAGAGGAGAGTGAAAAAGTTGGCTTAAAGCTCAACTTTGGGAAAACTAAGATCATGGCATCTGGTCCCATCACTTCATGGCGAATAGGTGGGGAAATAATGGAAACAGTGACAGACTTTATTTCGGGGAGCTCCATCTGAACCCACTTTGAATCATTAATATCAGCACTGAATTTTAAGGGCCACTGAGGAATTAAATCCTAATGCCCCTAAACATACTTGGTCTGTGTCTTGTCCTAACCTTAAAAATGGTTGTGTGGCTTCAAAGCTATATATTTGGACTTTGAAATAATTTTCTCAAACTTAGACCATTTCTGGAGAAGGCAATGAACCCCACTCAAGTACTCTTGCCTGGAAAATCCCATGGACGGAGGAACCTGGTGGGCTGCAGTCCATGGGGTCGCGAAGAGTCAGACATGACTGAGCGACTTCCCTTTCACTTTTCACTTTCATACATTGGAGAAGGAAATGGCAACCCACTCCAGTGTTCTTGCTTGGAGAATCCCAGGGATGGGGGAGCCTGGTGGGCTGCCGTCTATGGGGTCGCATAGAGTCGGACACGACTGAAGCGACTTAGCAGTTGCGTAATCAGTGCAGATGGTGACTGCAGCCATGAAACTAAAAGACGCCTGCTCCTTGGAAGAAAATCTATGACCAACCTAGACAACATATTAAATAGCAGAGACATTACTTTGTCAACAAAGGTCCGTCTAGTCAAGGCTATGGTTTTTCCAGTGGTCATGTATGGATGTGAGAGTTGGACTATAAAGAAAGTTGAATGTAGAAGAATTGATGCTTTTGAACTGTGGTGTTGGAGAAGACTCTTGAGAGTCCCTTGGACTGCAAGGATATCCAACCAGTCCATCCTAGAGGAAATCAGTCCTGAATATTCGTTGGATGGACTGATGCTGAAGCTGAAACTCCAATACTTTGGAGTACTGGATATGAAGAACTGACTCATTTGAAAAGACTCTGATGTTGGGAAAGATTGAAGGCAGGAGGAGAAGGGGACAACAGAGGATGAGATGGTTGGATGGCATCACTGACTCCATGGACACGAATTTGAGTAGGCTCCGGGGGTTGGTGATGGACAGGGAAGCTTGGAGGTCTGCAGTCCATGGGGTTGGAAAGAGTCAGACACGACTGAGTGACTGAACTGAAGCAAACAACCTTCTCTAGCTCCCCGGTGCCTGAAGATCATCTGTGCTCCTTAGCCAGTCCTGCCAGGGGTCCCTTCCAGCTGCTCTTTGAGCCGTGTCTCCTAAGGGCTCCATCCCCCCAGCACACACTCAGGCTCGACCCCGCCTCCCAGGGCTGCCCACCCACCCGGGACAGCTCAGAGCACCCCTCCCTCCAGCCTGTTGCCCCGTCTGCCCCTCTGCCCAGGAGGCCCTTCTCATCCTCTGCTTCCTTCCAGGCTCGGCAACTCGTCCCTTGAGAGCGCGCCTGATTTTGCTTCTCCCCAGTGTGGAAAGGACACGGCGTCTTCCCTTCCATAAGGCACATCCCTCTGACGTGGCCCTCCATCTCATGTACACGCTGTTATCTCGGCTTAGAGCAGGCTGGAGCAGCAGGTGAGGGAAGGGGTTGTCCCCTGACTGCACACCCCTCCTGGAGGCCGTGATAAGGGATGAGATCGAGGCCCGTGCACCTCTGAGCAGGTGAGCTTAGTGACACAGGCTGCTTCCAAGGGCAAGGAGAGTTTTCACCGCCTGACTTAGGGCTTGGCCAAGNCCTGATGCAAAGAGCTGACTCATTTGAAAAGACCCTGATGCTGGGAAAGATTGAGGGCAGGAGAGAAGAGAACAACAGAGGGTGAGATGGCTGATGGCATCACCGACTCAATTGACATGAGTTTGGGTGGTCTCCGGGAGTTGGAGATGGACAGGGAGGCCTGGTGTTGCTGCAGCTCATGGGGTCACCAAGAGTTGGACACGACTGAGCGACTGAACAGTACTGAAGCAACTTAGCATGTACATACCCATGACATGTCTAAGACAGAATTCTGAATTTCTTCCATGTGTTTCCCCAAGTCTCTATCACCAACTCCAAACTAATATTCCCCTCTTCTTCCTCACCGCCATAGACTGTATTACCCATACAGCAAGTGAGAGCGGTGTTAGATTGGTTTTGTAGGAGTAGAGCAGACCAGCAGGCTGCGGAGCCCTGTCTCCTCTTAATGGCCGAAATAGTAAGAAGGCGTTTACTTGGGAGGTGGTCTGTTTTCATTGCAGCTGTTCTGTGTGTTTTCTTGTTTTACCCTGTTTTCTCAGTATCTGTTGGTAACCCCTGGAGTTGCTTCTGCTCTACTTAACGTCTCTTTCTAAACTTACCACACTTAGAGAGTATCCCTCAACACATCAACTAGTTTCTTTAGAGAGAATATAATAATATAATATAATAAATATAATATGTGTGTTATTTGCTCAGTAGTGTCTGACTCTTTACAATCCAATAGACTATAAACCCGCAGACTCCTCTTTCCATAGAATTTTCCAGGCAAGAATACTGGATTGGGTTGCCATTTCCTTTTCTAGAGGATCTTCCCAGCCTAGGGATCAAACCCGGATCTCCTGCATTGCAAGGAGATTCTTTACCATCTGAGCCACTAGGAAAGCCCATAATAAAATAAAATAATATAATATGTATTTTTATTTTTGCATGAGGTTAAAGGCCTCTGCTTTCAGAAGCTGTTTTTTGCATGGGCAGAGTGGGAGAGAATTATGTTTTCAGCTGTTCAATACCTAGGATTTCAATCAATTACCTTGATAACACTCTGGTTTACCAACCACTGGAGTTTCTGGAAAAGCTCTTGATCCCGCTAGCTCATTGCCAAACATTTTCCAGAAAGAGCTCAAGGGGCTATTTTCAGACAATTCTATTTCTCCACAGATTGTAATTCCTAAGGACCTCCAAAGTTTGGTCAATAAGAAAAATATCTTCACATTTGTATACAACCTTGAGAATCTATAAATCTGATTTTAATGCAAGCTGTGTCTGTCATAGGTTATCATACAGTTATTGCTATATTTAAAAAAAAATTTTATTTTGAAATAGTTTTAGACTTACAGAAAAGTTCCAAAGATAATAAAAGGCAAAAGACGTATAAGATCTGAAAAAAAAATCAGAGTTTGAAAAGTTGCAAAGATAGTGCAGAGGATGCCTGTGTACCTGTGGAGGAAGAAAAATGCCCCTTCTCTGTGTATAATTTATAGTTAGCCTTCTGTATCCGTGGTTACTCTGCACCCATGGATTCAACCAACCATTGTCTGTGTAGTAACCATAGGCAGTATTTGCTATGANACGTATAAGATCTGAAAAAAAAATCAGAGTTTGAAAAGTTGCAAAGATAGTGCAGAGGATGCCTGTGTACCTGTGGAGGAAGAAAAATGCCCCTTCTCTGTGTATAATTTATAGTTAGCCTTCTGTATCCGTGGTTACTCTGCACCCATGGATTCAACCAACCATTGTCTGTGTAGTAACCATAGGCAGTATTTGCTATGAAAAATATACGAGTATAAGTGGACCTGTGCCATTCAAGGACACGTTGTTCAAGGGTCAACTGTACTGATTTTCCCTTTTCTTACTCTATTCTTTAGAATAGCTGCAATTTTGTTTTACAGTTGTCATTAGTGACGGTGTGTAAGAATTTCAGGAGCTGACGAGACTGATTTTGAACGCCAGATATGCCACAACCTAGTTGTAAAGCACTGAGTAAATTATTTCATCTCCATATGTCTCTGACCCTTGTCTGTACAGCTGGGAGCGTGCTATCTCCTATGGCTGACCTGGGGATTGTAGGAGATAGCCCATCTATTTACCTAGCAGANAGTTGTAAAGCACTGAGTAAATTATTTCATCTCCATATGTCTCTGACCCTTGTCTGTACAGCTGGGAGCGTGCTATCTCCTATGGCTGACCTGGGGATTGTAGGAGATAGCCCATCTATTTACCTAGCAGATATTTCTTGGGCATCTATAATTTGGTGAGAAATACATTGAGTGAAAAGGATAACAGTGGTTATCCTATCAGTGATTAGCATAAGATACAGACTTTACTGATGGGCAGTTCATCATATGACAGGGAAGATGAATCACTGAACTAGAAGTCACGGCAAAGCATGGATGCCTGTTCCAGCTGGGGAAGTACACAGTGCTGTGAGAATGCATAATCTGAGGACCCAGCGGAGACAGCGGGAAAGTCACTCAGCACAGTGTCTGCCGTGTGCAGAGACCCTGAGGGATGGAAGGATGTACCCTCCCTGCCTTTTCCCAAGCTGGACCCCTCTCTCCTCTCTCAACCCCTCAAACAAACAGGTTAAGACGACCCCGTGCTGTTTCTCCTTTTGTAAGGCTCAGCAGTCTTTCGAGTGCTAATGTGCGCGGTGACTCACTGGAAGGTGCTCCAAGTTTAGCCGTTTTCCAAGCACACGTGACAGTGGTGTGCTTTCTTGCTTGGAGCTTGTCCCAAGCCTGGGGTTTGCAGCAGAGCTTTGGGGAAATGTGATTTTAGCACGCTGGTCTCTTCACCACACATAGGATGCCCAGGATGAAGTTCACCTCAACATCCGAGTTTTCAGTATGTTCAGATTCTCACAAGCTTTTCACAGGGGTATCTTGGTCACATGCATTCCAGATCATTTCACTTCTGAAAGAGAGATTAATCTCTCCAAGGATTGAGTTCAAGGAAGATTTTTCAATGAAAACAAAAACAAAAACAAAAAAATGAACCTGTGCATTTCATCATCAAGAGTCAACAATGAATCAGTCATAGGTATATACGTCATCCTCTCTTGAACCTGCCTCCCACCTGCTACCCCATCCTACCCCTCTAGGTTGTCTCAGAGCACCAGTTTGAGCTCCCTGTGTTATACAGCAAATTCTCACTGACTATTTTACATATGGTAGTGCATATGTTTCTGAGAAGGCAATGGCACCCCACTCCAGTACTCTTGCCTGGAAAATCCCATGGATGGAGGAGCCTGGTAGGCTGCAGTCCATGGGGTCGCTAAGGGTCAGACACGACTGAGCGAATTCACTTTGACTTTTCACTTTCATGTGTTGGAGAAGGAAATGTCAACCCACTCCAGTGTCCTTGCCTGGAGAATCCCAGGGATGAGGGAGCCTGGTGGGCTGCCGTCTATGGGGTCGCACATAGTCAGACACGACTGAAGTGACTTAGCAGCAGCAGCAGACCATTATCCCACCTACTAAAAACAACAGTAATTTGTTGGTGTTTTCTAAAAAGAGAGATGTGTTTGGCAAGGCTCAGCAACCCCAGTTTTAAAATTGGGTACAGCGTGGGCCTCCTCTCAGGAAATGGCTGGTTCTTTCTCGCATGTCTTCTGCCTGTGGAAAATCACACTTCAAAGCCTGACAATACCTCAGCATCCCCTCCATCTATCACAGCTTTGGGATGAAGGCATTGTCCAGTAATAGTAATAGTTGTGGCCAAACTGAAGTGGTTTGGGATGGTTTATCGAGCCACAAGAAAGACAGAGGTCGCACAAGGCAAGGACATTTTATACACTGGATAGACAAGAGGCTCAGAAGAAGAAAGAGGCTGTTCTTATTCCCACAGGCTTTTGTTATTCTTTAGGGGGAGACCAAACGTTTAATTGACCTAAATGCAATTCAGTAATACAAAATTAAGATGATCATGTTGTGATTGAATATAAACCAGCTAATTACATTGCTTTCTAAGACATTGTGTTTGTGTTGTCTGGGGTACATAAAATGGCCAACACAATATTGGGTGGGCTGAATAGAATCACTTATTTTTGACCTTTGTGTAACTTTGGGATACCTGGAAATCACTTCTCTTTTTACCCAAACTACTGGAACAAATGTAGTGTTTTTCAACTGATCATCCTATGGATCCATTCAGTGGTCCTCAACCTTTTGGGTACCAGAGATTGATTTCATGGAAGACAATTTTTCCCTGGACTAGGGGTGGGAGGGTGGTTTCTGGATGATTCAAGTGCATTACACTTATTGTGCACTTTTTTTTTCCTAATTTAATGCTACCACTGATCTGATGGAAGGTACCAGTCCACAACCCAGACTTTGGGGACCCCTGAATTAGTGACAAAGTAGAGGACGGTTGTTGACTCATCAGTCACCCATACCTCAACCATGTCATCTGTCTTTTTACATTTTGCTCTTGCATTTACAACTCCATGACACTTTCTGATTCCATGGCTCAAAAGAGGCTAGAAAGACACTGGTCTGGAGAGTGCTGGACATCTCTGTAGAGGGAGCTGGCTTAGGCAGTTCTGTGGTCACTTCCCTTCACAAGACATCTGAGGGGCGAGAATGTACGTCCCTCTCCCGCTCTATGGGTCTGAGCTGTCCAAGCACTCGTAGAGCAGTGATCATCAGACCCAAGTCTCCTACTACTTGGCCTCATCCCAAGGGGAACATGTGGCTGAGTTCCCAACCCGAAATGTACACACTGAGGAGTCCCAGCTCCTCCTCATTCAGCAGGAAGGAAAAGTGTGATTGAGTGTTGCCCAGCTGTGGGCTTCTCACTGGAGCAGGGCTTCACTACCAATCATCCCATTTATCTGACAGCTGAATAAGCCTCTTAAACAATGACCAAAGTGCTTACTGTCTGGGCAAACAGGAAAATTATGGCTTTCACATGTATACACTGATGGTTTCTTCTGTTATTTACCTTAACAAAGCAACTCAACACAATTAGTGCAAACTACTGAAGGCCCCTGGTTATATTTAGCCAATGGATTCCATCTAAGGAGCAAGTAGCTAATGATCTGAAGCACAGACTGCTATCACAGCAGCCCTAATAAGCTGGAAATCGCAAGGAGAATAAGTACTGAACATTTGCCTGGTGGGGGAGTGATTGAACTTTGAAGAGTGTCAACAGGTTCTTCTGGGTGTCTTCAACTGTTTTATACAAGGATGCCCTAAAATTAAGAGACTCAGTATGAACCTTACCCCTTTGCTGGTTAATCTATCCATTTTTAAAATTGTTAGTTACTAGCTTTGGGCTTCTAAGGGTTCAGGCCCAAATTGGTCTGTGGAGTCCTGAGAGAAATCAGAAAAAAAGATCATGGAGACCAAAGGTTCAGATGCTAAGTTTAGAAAACAGAGTCAGTGCCAGGGGGCACAGTGACAGCCAACTTTTGAAAAATTGGGAGCTAAAGGAATCCCCTGGGAATCCCCACTGCACCCGCGGGTCAAGCCATGGGTGTAATGCAGACAAAGGAAATATGGTAACAGCCANAATCAGAAAAAAAGATCATGGAGACCAAAGGTTCAGATGCTAAGTTTAGAAAACAGAGTCAGTGCCAGGGGGCACAGTGACAGCCAACTTTTGAAAAATTGGGAGCTAAAGGAATCCCCTGGGAATCCCCACTGCACCCGCGGGTCAAGCCATGGGTGTAATGCAGACAAAGGAAATATGGTAACAGCCAAACCACAGAAAGCCATAAGTTGGCGAGGAGCCCAAGACCAGAGGCTTTCAGTGTAGGAGAAAGAGTAAAGCTTCGGAATCAGACAAGAGTTTGACTTACACTCTAACGCCTACTCATCTGACATGATCCTTGCCTGTCTCAGCTTTAGTCGTTTTGATCTATGAAAGGAGGAAGCGGNAACAGAGGATGAGATGGTTGGATGGCATCACTGACTCCATGGACACGAATTTGAGTAGGCTCCGGGGGTTGGTGATGGACAGGGAAGCTTGGAGGTCTGCAGTCCATGGGGTTGGAAAGAGTCAGACACGACTGAGTGACTGAACTGAAGCAAACAACCTTCTCTAGCTCCCCGGTGCCTGAAGATCATCTGTGCTCCTTAGCCAGTCCTGCCAGGGGTCCCTTCCAGCTGCTCTTTGAGCCGTGTCTCCTAAGGGCTCCATCCCCCCAGCACACACTCAGGCTCGACCCCGCCTCCCAGGGCTGCCCACCCACCCGGGACAGCTCAGAGCACCCCTCCCTCCAGCCTGTTGCCCCGTCTGCCCCTCTGCCCAGGAGGCCCTTCTCATCCTCTGCTTCCTTCCAGGCTCGGCAACTCGTCCCTTGAGAGCGCGCCTGATTTTGCTTCTCCCCAGTGTGGAAAGGACACGGCGTCTTCCCTTCCATAAGGCACATCCCTCTGACGTGGCCCTCCATCTCATGTACACGCTGTTATCTCGGCTTAGAGCAGGCTGGAGCAGCAGGTGAGGGAAGGGGTTGTCCCCTGACTGCACACCCCTCCTGGAGGCCGTGATAAGGGATGAGATCGAGGCCCGTGCACCTCTGAGCAGGTGAGCTTAGTGACACAGGCTGCTTCCAAGGGCAAGGAGAGTTTTCACCGCCTGACTTAGGGCTTGGCCAAGACGTGGTGCTTGGGGTGAACCACTTCTCCCCAAAAGACATGCTGAAGTCCTCATCCCTATGACCTGTGACCTTATTTAGAAAGAGGGTCTCTGCAGGCGCAATCAAGTTAAGATGAGGATGAGTCGAGACGCGACATGGCTGGCGTTCCTCGAAGGAGAGGGAAACTAGGACGCGGAGACACAGAGGAAGGAAGCCCCGTGAGGACTGAGGAGGACGGAGGCAGGGGCGGGAGGGAGGCCTCGGCAAGCCGAGGATGCTCAGGGTGGCTGGCGAGCGCCAGAAGCTGGAAGAGGCTGGGGGGACGCTTCCCTAGAGTCTTCAGAGGGAGCACAGCCCCGACAACACTTTGATCCTGGACTTCCCTCCTTCACAACTGCAGAGAACAAACATCCTCTGTTTTAAGCCACTTGGATAGACCAGCTCTAGAAAATTAATACAGGTAAGAAGGAAAAGGGGAAAACTGTTTACTTACTAGGTTCCAGATAATTCATGCTCATAA
Organism: Philantomba maxwellii; assembly: GCA_006410695.1. Taxonomy (NCBI): domain Eukaryota; kingdom Metazoa; phylum Chordata; class Mammalia; order Artiodactyla; family Bovidae; genus Philantomba; species Philantomba maxwellii. The sequence continues at coordinate 441,564 of SJYS01001492.1, read as the reverse complement.
TCACATTTAACCTCACTGTGTCTGGGAAGCAGATAGATCTTTTACTTTATAACGAGCTTTATAAAGACCCAGAAAAGGGACATGACTCTGCACAAACCCACGATTAGGAAGAGGCGGAGATGGGCTTTGAATCTAGAATCGAGGCACGCCTTGCCCCTGCCCTACAGCTGATGGGGTCGCGAGGGTTCCCTGGGCAGGAGGGGAAGCAGCAGTGTCCCTGAGGGGCCTCACCCAGGTCTGGGGGGCTCCTTAGGACTGTCCTCACCTGCCAGCCTGTCCTCCTGTAGCTGATGACGCAGTTAGCCAGGGATCAGTTCCCACGGGATCCGCTGTCCAGGCCTGAGCCCAGGAAGCATAAGCATCTTATCTGACCGAGCAGGGAGGGAGGCCGGCTCCTGATAAAACTTTGCCCGTCTGTTAACACGTGTTCCTAGCCAAGATTACCCGGCGTGGCGCAGACAATAGAGCCGATAAATAAAGTTGGGAGCCTTGTGGCGGTGGCCGCCTGCGGGGAGAGAATGGCGGAGGGGACCTTGGGCACAGAGGAGAGGAGTGGGGGCTGCCGCCCGCTCCCCCTGGGGCCTGTCACCACAACCACGGGGGCGGTGGCGCGGGCACCGCTCCCGTCAAGCAAAGGCAGCAGCTCCAAGCCAGCGACCCAGGGACTCACCGGGTCCAGGAGGTGAGAACCTCAGAGTCAGAGGATGCTGCGTGATGGGCCCTCTGGCAGATGTCTCCCGGGGTGGTACCCAGGGGAATCTANACCACGGGGGCGGTGGCGCGGGCACCGCTCCCGTCAAGCAAAGGCAGCAGCTCCAAGCCAGCGACCCAGGGACTCACCGGGTCCAGGAGGTGAGAACCTCAGAGTCAGAGGATGCTGCGTGATGGGCCCTCTGGCAGATGTCTCCCGGGGTGGTACCCAGGGGAATCTAAGGGGGGCCCTGAGCATGAGGGAGTCCCATAATAAGCCCCGTTGTAATGGGGACATATGTGGGTTTTACTCTGCGTCAGGCACGTCTTCTGTCTTAATTTTCACCAAGTTCTAGCATTATCCCCATTTTACAGATGGTGAAACAGAGGCTCAGATAGGTCACATAATTCGAACCCATCACCTGGCAGGTAAGTGGCAGGAGCAGACTTGGGGGCATCTCATAAATGGGGTGTGGGTCTCAAACCCACTCTTTAACCAGAGAAGCTCCCTTTTATCTGTCTGATACATTAGTGTGGGCTTCCCAGGTGGCACTAGGGTTAAAGAACCCGCCTGCCAATGCAGGGGACGTAAGAGATGCAGGTTCAGACCTGGGGTATGGAAGATCCCCTGGAGGAGGGCGTGGCAACCCACTCCAGTGTCCTCGCCTGGAGGAGCCCAGGGACAGAGGAGCCTGGCGGGCCACGGTCCATAGGGTTGCAACGAGTCGGACATGACGGAAGCGGACTTAGCACGCACACACACACACATACATTAGTGCGCGTCTTCCGTTGTGTATAAAAAAGTTTGCTGTAGCGGGACATAGGTTTACTTCATTTACAAGCTTGGAGACACAGAGCATCCACAGGGGGCCTGGCGTCCCTCCTTCCCACAGCTGAGGCAACATGCGCCCCAGGATAGCCGCTGCCGGGCCCCCTCCTCAATGCAGGGCCGCCCATCTTCCTTTCGTATCGTCCATCTGCCCCTCTGCCCCCCGAGCTGTCGGCTCGCGCCCGACGCCCCCGTCTCTGCTTGGCCCCTGGGGCCCTCCACCTGGATCAGGCTTCTCTTCTCTCCAAGGTGCTCCTCTCTGAGTCCTCCCGCTACACAGGCCACCGGCCCTGCACCTGGTCCATTCAACAGGGCATCCCGGCCTCAGTCCAGGGCGGGCCCACTGTGGAGGGGATGAGGCTGATGGAAGCGGGGTGGGGGGGAGGGATGAACCGAT
>SJYS01001492.1:411120-432464 GCA_006410695.1 Philantomba maxwellii | reverse complement strand
CTTAGGACTGCAAGGAGATCCCACCAGTCCATCCTAAAGGAAGTCAGTCCTGAATATTCACTGGAAGGACTGATGCTGAAGCTCCAATCCTTTGGCCACCTGATGTGAAGAACTGACTGATCGAAAAAGACCCTGATGCCGGGAAAGATTGAGGGCAGGAGGAGAAGGGGACGACAGAGGATAAAATGGTTGGATGGCATCATCGACGCAATGGACATGAGTTTGAGCAAGCTCTGGGAGTTGGCGATGGACAGGGAAGCCTGGAGTGCTGCAGTCCATGGGGTCACAAACAGTCAGACATGACTGAGCAACTGAATTGAACTGAATTGAACTGAACTGAACTGAGTACCAATTATTAGAACATCTGCCTGGATGCGTGGCAAAGCTAACCACAGAGTTTGTGGGAGTATATACAGTGGGGGATCCGAAGGTCTAGAAAGGCTAAGTAACTTCTCCACAGTCACACAGCTCGCTATGGGCAGATGGAGACCTGGAATCCCAGGCCAGCCTTCTAGAGTTTCACACCTTTGCATCCAGGGGCCCCTCCTGGGGCCCCCAGCCCCTACCCACTGTCCGGGGCCATCTCAGCTCTCCCCTCTGGGCCCTGCCGCCCTCCAGGTGCTGACAAGGCAGGGCTGCCTACCTCTGACCTTGGGAAGGGACGGAAGTGGTTTTAGCAATCTGAACACACTTGCTCCTCGCCTCGAGGAGCCCGAGCGCCGAGTGATTTGTATGCTCCGAGCACGTCACCTGCTTTCAGGAGACAGAGCGGCTCCCTGAAAAGTCATTTTTCAGCACTTGACACAAAGTCTCTTTCGCTCTCTCGCGAAGCCAGATAACCATCAGCAGAGAGGCCGATTAGAAAAAATATATGCTGGTAACGGAAGCCAGGGACAGAGAGGAAGCCGGCCCGTCAGTCTTCCTTCCTTCACTCGTTTGGATGGGGGCGTGGGGTGCTTTCCCACCTGGTTCTGCGGCTCAAGGAGAAGGTTATCTTCTGGAGAGATCAGCAGTCTGGGTAAAGGGCACCTTCCAGGGGTTGGAGGCACAGGTCTGGGCTTGGGAGTCGGGAGAGCAAGTATTCGAGTCCCAGCTCTGCTGCTTCCTAGATGTGTGACCTTGGGCAGGTCACTTCCCCTGTTGGAGCCTCAGTTTCTGTATCTGACAAATGGGTATGACTGCCCCCCTCAAGGGGCCGTAATGCGATTCGGGTAAGAGAATGCATAGAGCCACAGAGTCGAGTAAACAGTGAGCTGTCAATATATGTCAGCCCTGTGACTTCCCTGGTGGTCCAGTAGTTAAAAACCTGCCTTGCAATTCAGGGATGTGGGTTCAGTCCTGGTCGGGGAAGTAAGATCCCACATGCCCGGGGCACCTATGTCTGCACGCAGCAGCTGCCTCAGCCTGTGCACTCTGGAGCCTGCACGCCACAACTAGGGCGTCTCTATGCCACAACAGAACATCCGCATGACCCAGCGAGGATCCGTGTGCCTCTACTCAAGGCCTGACACAGCCGAATAGTTTGTTTTAAATTTTTTTAATACATGCCGGCCATGGGAGGTTTCGGGGGGCCCCCTGCTGAGCTTCGGCTGTGAGGGCAGAGCCTGGGCTCTCTTGCTGGCATCTGCGAGTATCGGCTGGTAACCTCTTGGTCACACAGTGTGTGTGGATTCTGCAGACAGGCCGGCCCCTGTCGGCGGGGGGCTTCTGACCACAGACGGGAACCTACCGCATGGCGGAGCGGGCAGTCCAGCTCCGTCACTAAGCGGTGGCAGAGAGAGACTGCTTCTCTTCCGTTCCCCTGCACCTCACGTCCCTGCTCCCTGCAGTAAGGACCCTCTTTCACACTCAGCAAGGACTCAGAAGTTCCCCAAGACACAGCTCTTCCTGCTTGCGCTGAGGTTGCCTTAAGTCCGGCAGGTCAGTATGGAATTCAGTTCATCGAGCATTTAGTGATATTCACATGTTCCCTCTTTTCCCCTCTGCCACCAGCAAATCCATTCAGCCCACTAGATCACAGCCTGGCCCCCTTCCTGCCTCCCTGCCTCCAGCCCCGCTCCATCCTGCTACCAGGAATAGCTTTCTACCACACTCGGTCCCTTGTTTAAAACTCTTGTATGCCTCCTCCCACCCCGATGTGTCTGTTTCAAGGAGGAGGGAGAGGGTATCCCAGCTCCCTCACTGGGATCCCTCCATCAACCCTGCCCCTTCCTGCTGCTCTCTGGACACAGCCCGGGCCCCACCCAGCGCCTGCAGCCCTGCAAGCCTCCGAGCTCTCACTCCTGCCCACAGAGCTTTGCACCTGCTGCTTGATCCAGGCACAGGGACCTCCCCCCTCCTTCCATCACTGCACCCCCTCACCCGTCATGCCCTGGGGAGAGAGCCTTCTCTGCCTCTGGGCTCCCATGATCCCCTGCCCTTCCCCCATCACCCATCTGTGTGTCTGTCTGTTGCCCTACCAGACGGCCTCTCATTCCAGGCTACGTTTCCAGTTTCCAGCGCAGGATCGCCTAGGATAGCTATTTGTGGAATGAATGCATTTACAGCGTATCTACGATGTTAGGTGCTGGGAACAGAAGAGTGAGCAGGATGCCTGGCCTGTAGGAAGTCAGAGCTACGCGCTGAGGAGAATAAGACTTACTGTCAGAGAAGAGACGGCGCAGAGAGAATGGCATTGGTTCCAGGGAGAGACAAGCACCAGGGCTGAGGCGGCTCGGAGCAAGGTCTGACGTCCTAATGGGATGAGCGCTCAGAGGACTTAGAGGAAAGGGCTTCGCGGCAGGTTCACAATGGAGAAGGCGCGGCTCATGGACCCTCATTCCATCTCCATCCCGTCTGATCTCCCACCACGGCTCAGTCCAGCCTCGCCCGTCCACCCGAGAAGGCCCGGTGCCCCAGGCCGCCTGGCACCTCTTTAGGGGCTGACGCTCCAGGTGCTCCACGGGAGGCAGCGGGCGGCACGGAACAGGAGTGAACCTCCACGAAGGTGCTCTTGGGTTGGAACGCAGGCTCCTCCCTTTCCGGCTGTCTACCCTCAGAAGAGTGGGCCTACTGGGTTTAAGAAAGCCGTCCACGGTCATGGCCACCTGGAACATCAGGGTATGAGATCTTATCTGGAAATAGGACGATGCAATTAGTTAAGATGAGACGTCCTCGTAAGGAGAGGAGAGCTGGAGACAGACGCTCACATGGGAATGCCACGTGGCCGTGATGACGGTGGAGGTTGGAGTAACGGGGCTATAAGCCAAGGAACACCACGGATTGCGCACAGCTACCAGAAGTTATGAGACAAAGAAAGATTCTTCTCTGGAGGCTTTGGAGCGAGCCTGGCCCCGCTGACACCTTGATTTCAGACTGCTCGCCTTCGAAGCTGTGAGAGAATAAATTTCTGTTGTTTTTAGCCACCCAGGTGGTGGTAATTTGTTAGGGCAGCCCCAGAAAACTAATACGGGGAGTATAACAGCCAAAAGATGGAGCTCGTGTAAAGTGGTCAGCACGGAGCCTGCGCATAGTAGGTGCGCAGAACACATTAGCGCTCGTTGCTTTTTATTAATTCAGTATACGTGTCTGCTTTCTCTTCCCTCCACCAGAAACAGACCTCTCATTCTGCAGAAATCCCTGTGGCTTCCCCTGCTGCCCTATTTGGTACAGCATCTTTCACATCCAGCGTCATCCTAAATCCCTCCTATTACCTTAAATTCGCCTATGGTCTGGGGACTGGGAAGACAAGCCACATGACTGTTTGTTCATAAAATTAGAGTCTGTGGGTCAAAAGAAATCTCAGAGGCCACTTCTGCAATCCATTCCTGATTCCTGATCATCTTCTAAAGCACAATACTTATAACCTACACACATATAACCCCACAAATAACCTGCACAAACACACACACAGGGAAGCTCCTGCTCCTTCAGCTTGTCCCACTGCAGGCTAATGAATGTCTCTATACCGCATGAGTGAAACAGACAAACATCCTGCCGGATCACACCCTTCCCCTATCCAGACCCCACCACGGTTCCCACCACGGTTCCCACCGCCCTTGGAGCAGATTCCAGACCCCGAGGCTGGCCCACAAAGCCCACAGGGCTGCTCTCTGATCCCGGTTCCCTCTGCATTCCACACCCCACCCAAGCAGACCCCCGCTCCCCCACCTAGAGTCTGCCTGCAGTGTGGGAGACCCAGGTTCCATCCCTGGGTCAGGATGACCCCCTGGAGAAGAAACAGCAACCCACTCCAGTATTCTTGCCTGAAAAATCCCATGGATAGAGAGCCTGGTGGGGTACAGAACATGGGGTCACAGAGTCGGACACGACTGAGCGACTTCACCTTCACTCCCCTCCTGCCTGTCACCCCCCTGCCCACGTCTGCAGGCTTGTCACCGCTTCATTCAGCTGCCACGTCAAAAGTCACCTCCTCACAGACACAGCCCTCTGCCCCTCCTGTGATGAATGCTTATCTCAACCCCATGAACTTGGGGAGTTTGTTCCCCTAGAGCAAGGGTCCCCAGCCTCTGGGATCTAATCATGCCTGATGATCTGAGATAACGCTGATGTAATAATAATAGAAATAAAGTGCACAGTAAATGTCGTGGGCTTGAATCAGCCCCAAACCCTCCCCTCCCCTCTGGTCCCTGGAAAAATTGTCTTCCATGGAAATTGTCCCTGGTGCCAGAAAAGTCAAGGACTGCTGCAGAGTGAAGGTTCTGTGAGGACTGGGGCGCCCGGCTCCAGGACAGTGCCCCCGCTCAGGAGACGCTCCATAGACAGATCAGTATTAAATGAGTGAATTGAATCCATCTGCATTTCATTTTTCAAAAAATACTCAAGTTTATCTTCCCACTTCATTTTCACAAACGCTTTAGAAAGGAGATTATTCTGATTTTCTGGCAAAAGTAGGCAAAAATTGAAGGTTTACTGGAACCTGGCACCAAAGTAACCAGCCAGAGTCTACCCAGACCGTAGCAAGGGGAGAAACTCAAACCCAGCTCTTCTGATCCCCAGTCTAAGTCATCCCCACCCCCACCACACACGCTGACTCAAGCCCTGACTGAGAGGCATGGTCCTGGCTGGGCGCCGGACTCACTGGTCCTCCGCGTGCCCCGTGACTGGTCCGGTGGCGGTCTCCATCTGTGGTCCTGTGGTCCCAGGGCAGCCGTGAGGCAGCGCACCTGGACGCTAAGGATGCTGCTGGTGGCGATGCTGGTGATGACAGTGATGAGCTGGCGTCAGCAGTGCGGCCGGCGTCAGGAAGGGTTCCGCGCGCTGCACGGACGCAGACACTCGCTGATTCCTCCCGTCAACGTTGCTCCCAGCGTGCGGACGTGGAAACTGAGGCACAGGCAGAGGCTACCTCACACGCCCTGGGGAATCAGGACGCCGCCTCCCGAGGCCCAGCCCAGAGCTGCGCTCAGGCGTGTGTGCCCACCCCAGGCGGGGCGGCCCGGCAGGCGCCCAGCCCCTCCGCACGGGCGGAAGCGCCGGGCAGGCGGGGCGATACCATCTCGCGGAGGTGGCGAACGGGCTCCCGGAGCCCGAGCTGAGCATTTGCAGCCCGTAGAGTTTCGTTCCAAAGCAAGTGGAAATGGCTGGGCTCTTCTGCCGTGAAACCCGGTGGAGGGGAGACACAGCAGGGGGAGGAGGGGGCGCCCCGGGGCCGGGAGGGAGGGGAGCTGCTCGCTGCCTCCCGGAGAGGCGGGCGCCACGTGCCGGTCCAGCTCGGCCATCGCCTGCCGCTCAGGCCTTCTGTCCTCGCCCCACCAGCCCCCGCTCCATCTCCAAGACCCGCCGAGGGAGCCGGAACCGCCTACGGCCCTAAGACCAGCTGCCCAGGTCGCCAACAGATCCGAGCCTCAGAACACGGGAGGCGGGGAGCGGATGGAGCCCCACGCAGATGCCAAGTTCAAAAGAGGATCTCAGGGACACAGTGACAAATGCGGGACTCAGCACAAAAGCATCCAAATGACAGGAGAAAAACAGAACCAGATGGACCGGCCTCCCCGGCCAGGCAGGCGGCCACAGGGCCGCTAGGCTCAGGCCGCCCGCTCCTGTAGACCAGCAAGGGTCCGACTGCGGACACCACTCGCCTTGCCTGGAACCCCGCCTCCACTCTACCCCAGGCCCTCCCCAGAGTCCTCAGGAGGCGCTAGCAGATCCGCTCCACCTCCCGAGTCCTGCTCTGACTCGGGGACTCCCCTCAGCCCTCTCTTTGCTGTTCTTCCAGGGATGCCATCTGCCCCCAAGCTGACTGCTCGAGGCCCCCCTTCCTGTGGGCACGGGACCTCGTGGTTTGTAAGGCAGTTTCACATCCACTGTCTCCAGGGACCCCGAGAACAGCCTGGGGTAATGGGAACTGTTTTCCCACTGGACGCTCGAGGCTCAGAGCGGACAGGTGACTGGTCTGAGGTCACACGGCTAGAAATCACAAAAGGCAGAACCGGAAATCTGAGACTCCACTCTGAACTCAGCACACTGGCCTGGGCCTGGCACCCAGTGAGCGCTTAACAGGGAATGAGCAAATCAAGCGGGTCCCTGAGGTAGACGCAACCTTCCTTTTCTCCCCCTACCCCCAGAATCTCCTCCTTGTGGGCTCCTGGAACCTCTGAAGGCCATCCCAGTCTGAAATCCCTCTGCAGGGGAGAGAGGAGAGAAGGGACATGGTGGTCCACCCTGATGCCCCCACCCCAGCTTCCCACTGGACTTGGCTGCCATCCGCCCAGGATGACCCTGCTCTCCCCTCCATCACAGGCAGAGGTCACCCCATGATAAGGCCCAGCTGGAGCACCCTCACCCCAGGGAGATGGCGTGATAGCCGGTCATGTTTTACAAGCTCACAAATCCCCGATAAGAGCTGGCTGCCCAGCAGGCTCCGGCGAGATAAGGACATGCCCTCAGCTCCCTCCCTCGGCCCTCCCCTGTGCCAGGGAAGAAAGACGGGCTGAACTCACATCTGATGAGAACCGCTCTGACCTGCAGGGACCCCTCACTGCCCCAGACAGACGGACATCACCACAACCCACAGGACAGACTTACCGGCGCCACGGAGCAGACGGACGGAGGGAGGCCAGGAGAATTGCTCCTTGGGAAGGCCCTCAGCTGGGCAATGCCCCTCTAGGATTCTGATGAGCATTAACCAGACACTGCCTGTGCCCCAGGGCCTGGCCAAGTACACACACATCCCCGCACGCGTGCCTCCAGAAGCCCAGGGGTCAATGCACTCACACCCCCGTGCTGTAAAGAGGAAGCTGGAAGCAGAGGTGAGGACCGGGGTCTGCAGTAGGTTGAGCTCTGGGGACCGGACCGGGAGACAGAAAATAATGCGCAGGGCGAATTCCTGGGGTGTCAGAGCCGGCACCCATGGAGGGAGGCAGGAGGGGCAGGCAGAGGGCAGCCGGGCCACACGCCTCGGCCGGACCCCGCTGGGCCTCGGGAGTGGAAACGAGCCTTCGGCATTGCTCTGAACTGAGGCCTGAGCACAAGGCCCCTGCATCCATCAAGGGGCCATCGGATAGGCCAGGCTTTGGGGAGGCATGGCCTGGGGTGAGCTGGTCTTCGAGGGCCATGCCCCGCAGAGGCTGGGCTGTGAGAGGCCTGGGGCCGAGAGTGCCCAGTCACAGGGCTACCAGCTGTGAGCCGTGCGCCACCCCAGGTCTGCCTGCCCTCCACACCCTCTGAAGGGTGACTCTAGACCATCTTGCTGAATGATCTCAGCCTCCAAATTTAGCTTTCTGCTCCTTTCAGAGAGAGACAGAGAGAGAGACTTACAGAGTTAGTGCCATTTCCTTCTCCAGAGGATCTTCCCAACCCAGATATCGAACCTGGGCCTCCTGCATTGTAGGCAGACGCTTTACTGCCTGAGCCGCCAGGGAAGTCTTTAGCAGGAGATGGTTGCCTCAAAGTTAGAAGGCCTTCTGTTAGGCCTGGCCCAGGCACTGCCCAGCTCTGGTTAAACTGCGGGATGAACCCAGCTGGACCCCATGTCTCTCTGGACTCTGACCTCGCGCTCTGGTTCTGATCCTCACCTAGAGCGAGCCGGGATGACCCAGCTCACCTCTGCATCTCGCAGGGTCCTCCCCTCTCAACCCTGCAGCAGGACTAGCCCATGGGGGTCACCGGCCCCTCACTTACAGGGGAGTCCAGGACTGGCAGCAGTTTGCCCCACCAAAGGCTAGGGTCAGTCTCGAGGGGGAGATGCCCCAGGCTCAAACCCCAGCTCTGACAGGTTCCAGCTCTGTGTCCTTGGGCTTGTGAGTTCATTTTTCTGAACCTCCATCCCCAGCAGTAAACAGGGATGGTAATAATGTCACCTCCCTCCTGGGAACTGGGGGAGCTGACTGGCACTGAGGACTGAGCCTGGCGCCCGGCACGCAGGAAGCCCCGCTCACCAGCTGTCCCCTCCACCCCCGTCGCCACCTGGGGGTGCAGCCGGCTCAGAGGTGAGTCTCCAAGCCTGGCTCTGTCCCCGTCCCCGCCCCTCCCTCTGATAACCTCCAAAGAAGTCCAGGCTCCAAAACGTCACCGCTATGAATTTACCTCCGCTGCTTTCACTTCCTCTGCACATATTTATATTCTACCCCGTGAGGACGTCGCGAAAGTCCCCACTCCCAGCCAGCGACTCAGCCTTCTCTGCAGTGATCTAATCAAAGGCCATATTTTACCGGCATGCGCTAACCCAAAGACCATATTTCATGGGGGCGATCTAATCAGCAAACTGCATTTCCAAGGTGGGGATCTAAATTCATGGGTATATTTCATGGCTTGAGATCTAATCATGGGGCAATATTTCATAGCAGGGATCTAATCCCAGGGGGATATTTCTTGCTTGGGAGATCAGAGCAGTTCAACATGACTTTTGCTTCCTCTTTCTTTTAAATTTATTTTTATGTTTCGAGAAAAGTTGAAAGTATCATAGCCAGTCACAACTTTGCCAACGCTTAGGTCACTCTTAATACAAAGTAGTCTTTACTAAATGGTGATTCATCCAGTTCTCTCTGGTGTCACAGAAACTTTTCGAGACATGACTGGGTTTGTAGCTGCTGCTTCTGCAAAGTCGTTTAAGTCATGTCCGACTCTGTGCCACCCCATAGACGGCAGCCCACCAGCCTCCCCCATCCCTGGGATTCTCCAGACAAGAACACTGGAGTGGGTTGCCATTTCCTTCTCCAATGCATGAAAGTGAAAAGTGAAAGTGAAGTTGCTCAGTCGTGTCCAACTCTTAGCGACCCCATGGACTGCAGCCCACCAGGCTCCTCCGCCCATGGGATTTTCCAGGCAAGAGTACTGGAGTGGGTTCCCCTCAAATCCAGGTGGGACCTCCAGATGCAACGTCCAAGGAGCACAGTAATTCCTTATTCTCCCCTCATCCCCTCCCTCCCTGTCTCCTTCCCCACCTTCCTCCATTCCTCGCTTCTTTCCTCAAGTGTTCTGAGTGCCTGCTTAGTGCTAAGAACTGTGCTTGGAATCACTGATCCAGAGCAGAGCGAGATATGCATCCCCAATTCTGAATTAAATGCTTGCGAACCCTCAAGTTCACATGTTGAAGCTCTGCCCCCTAATGCATCATATTTGGAGGCAGGTCTTTGGAGAATCATTAGGTTGGATGAGGCTGTGAGGGTGGGTGGCTTCCCTGGTGGCTGAGCCCTAAAGAATTCGCCTGCAGTGCAGGAGCCACAGGAGATGTGGGTTCAGTCCCTGGGTCAGGAAGCTCCCCTGGAGAAGGGAATGGCCACCCACTCAGTATTCTTGCCTGGAGAATCCCACGGACAGAGGAGCCTGGCGGGCTACAGTCCATGGGGTCACAGAGAGTCGGACACGACTGAAGCGACTCAGCACACACACGTGAGGGTGGGGCCTCCCAGATGGGGTCAGTGCCCTCCTAAGAAGAAAAAGACCAGCTCTCCCTCTCCCTTTCCCCCTCTCTCTCACTGCCCTGTGGGCATCCGGCGAGGAAGTGACTGAATGAGAGCCAGGGAGAGGGGCCTCGCCGGGCATCAAACCTGTTGGCACCTTGGTCTTGGATGTCAAGCCTCCAGAACTGTGAGAAATGGATGTCTGTGGTATTTTGTTATAACACCTCGTGCCGAGACATGGCCCTTGCCGTCTTGATGTTGCTCTTTTGGGAGAGACAGACATTCAGCAAAGAGTCATTAGAGAGAAGATGGCTGCAGTTAGGATCCATGCAGTGAAGAAGGGGAGGAGGCTGCGAGTGTACAGACCCTGGACTCAGCTGAGGAGGCCTGCAGAGATCTGGAGGAGGGGCAGGAGCTGCCAGATGACCTTAGGTGGAGGCTGGAAGGCAGGGAGAGGAGGGAAGAGCATTCTAGGTGGTGGAAAGGGCATACGCAAAGACTCCGAGATTATATGGAACCTGCTCAATCAGAGGGATAGAGAGAAGACCAGTGGCCCAAGAGGAGGCTGGAGAGGTGGGTGAGCCCAGGCTGCTGGGGTCATGATCCCAAACCTGACACTTCTGAGCTGGGGAACCTAGGGCCAGAGGTACTTACCTGGACTGAGCCTCAATGTCTTCATCTGTAGCATGGAATAATAGTGCATAATCTATAAAAATATTTGATACCTGAAACTAATACACTATTATAAATCAACCACACTTCAGTTTTTAAAAGAGAATAATAGTAGCTACTTCAGAGGATGTTGACTTTTTTCTGTAAGCAAAAGAAAGCTACCAAGAGATTTGAGGAAGGATTAGATTAATATATATATGAAAGTAGTGACTGTTAGTCGCTCAGTCGTGTCCGACTCTTTGACCCCATGGACTGTAGCCCGCCAGGCTCCTTTGCCCAGGGAATTCTCTAGGCAAGAATACTGGAGTGGGTTGCCACGCCCTCCCGCAGGGGATCTTCTCAACCCGGGGATCGAACCCAGGGCTCCTGTGTTGCAGGCAGATTTTTCACCGTCTGAGTCACGAGGGATATTTTTTATCTTTTGGCTGCGCTGTGCAGCAAGTGGGATCTTAGTTCCCCACCCAGCAATCGAGCCCACGCTCCCTGCATTAACAGTGCAGAATGTGAACTACCGGACTGCCAGGAAGTCCCCTGGGTTAATATTTCTTAAAGACCCTAGTAGTTGCTACCCTGAGAACAGATTCTAAGAAGACAAGAAGGGAGAAATGGATCTGGCTAGGATGCTACTGCAGACATTCAGGGGGAGAGACGTTGGACTCCACACTAAGGAGGGGAACAGCCGGGGGCAGCTCCAAGTGACAGAGAGGAGGGGCCTTTACAAGGCCTCAGAGAGTGNAAAGAAATGCAGGCCCTGGCAGGCGAGAGGCGGGCGTGCACTCTGATGTGAGCAGACCCTGGGCGAGCAGGATGAGCGGATCCCAGCAGCAGCTGTACGCTGTGAAACTGCTTTTTGTACAACCAGGAACGCAGGGAGGGACTCCTGGGCCTTCTTATCACTTCTCCTGCCTTCAGAACCGAACACTCCTCTCACTTCAAAGCTTCCATTTCGTCAGCAGCAGGAAGCCCGGTAATGAAGCAGGAAGGCTCGGGACCAGATGAAAGGAGAGCTGCCCGTCTGTGAAGATGCTGAGGCGCTGGCTACGAGGACGGGACGGGGGAATGTGCGATCCCTTCCCTGGAGTGTCCTAGACTTAGACCCTCAGCCGTGCTGGCGGAGAGCAGCTCAAACGCCACGGCCCCAGGCATCTCTGCTGCGCTGTGTACTCCCCACAGGAACTCGGTGGAGAGGGACGTCCAGGACCAGCGGGGCTGAGCTTCCNAGGCGCTGGCTACGAGGACGGGACGGGGGAATGTGCGATCCCTTCCCTGGAGTGTCCTAGACTTAGACCCTCAGCCGTGCTGGCGGAGAGCAGCTCAAACGCCACGGCCCCAGGCATCTCTGCTGCGCTGTGTACTCCCCACAGGAACTCGGTGGAGAGGGACGTCCAGGACCAGCGGGGCTGAGCTTCCTGCCGCATCCACGGGTGGAAGGCATTATTTTTATATTGAGATAAATCCAGAGCTGGTGGATCCTTATAATAAAATGCTACTCAGCAATGAAAAGGAATGCACTGTTGATACATGGAACCATGTGGATAAATTGCAAAAGCATAATGCTGGGTGAAGGAAGCCAGGCCCAGGAGACACAAACTATGGTCCTGTTTCTATGAAATTCTGGAAAAGGCCAAATCATGGTGTCTGAAAGTGGATCAGTGATTGCCTGTGCCTAAGGCTGAGAATGAAGGGACGGTGGTGGGGGGTGTGATGGATTTATTCTATGATTGTGGTGGTGTTTATACAACGGCACACACTTGTCAGAATTGTTCTCACTGGAGGGTTCAAGTCGGTGAATGTTTTGGTAGGTAAATTATACCTCCACTGAAGCTGATTTTTAAAATAAGGAAGATAGATAAATCCAGTGTATCTCAGAGTGGAATGACTCATGGATCAAGACACACACACGCACACACTCACCTCAAAGGCTCTTGACCGGTACAGACAACACACACCTTGGAATTCAGACAGCTCTACGTTCACACCTGAGCTCTGTCCCCTTGCAAGCTGTGTGACTTTGGGCCAGTCCCCCCCCGCCCCCCACTGCCGTGAGTCTAAATGTTCTTGCGGGCACAGTAGGACTATGGACTGACTGAACTGTGTCCCCAGAATTCATACATTAAAGCCCTAACACCCAGCTTGACTGTATTTGGAGACAGGGGTTTTAGCAGGTAATTAAGGCTGGATGGCATCACTGACTCGATGGATGTGAGTCTGAGTGAACTCTGGGAGATGGTAATGAACAGGGAGGCCTGGGGTGCTGCGATTCATGGGGTCGCAAAGAGTCGGACACGACTGAGCGACTGAACTGAACTGAACTGAAGGAAGCAAGGTTAAATGAGGTCATTGGGTCCTAAACCAATGGGATTAGCAGACAAAGAAAAGATTTCTTTCTCTTTCTCCATCCACAAACGTACATGGAGGAGGGAGCATGTGAGCATACAGTGAGAGGTGCTGTCTACCGGCCAGAAAGAAGGTCCTCAGCAGAAACCGACCACGCTGGCACTCTGATCTTCAAGCCTCCAGACTGTGAGAAAACAAACGTCTGTTGTTCAAGTTACCCAGTCTGTGGCCTTTCATGGCAGCCCAAACAGTCTAGTCAATCCTAAAGGAAACCTGTCCTGAATATTCATTGGAAGGACTGATGCTGAAGCTGAAGCTCCAATACTTTGGCCACCTGATGTGAATAACCGACTCCCTGGAAAAGACTCTGATGCTGGGAAAGATTGAAGGCAGGAGGAGAAGGGGACGACAGAGGATGAAATGGCTGGATGGCATCACGGACTCGATGGACATGAGTCTAGGTGAGCTCCGGGAGTTGGTGATGGCCAGGGAGGCCTGGCGTGCTGCAGCCCATGGGGTCACAAAGAGTCACACTGAGCAACTGAACAACAGCAGCAAGCAGACTCAGGCAAGAGGGCCATGTATTTGCTTTACTGATATTATTGTGAGGATAGTGTAAGATGATACGTATATAAGGTCTTGCTCTGGGCCACTCAGGTGCTTAATAAACTTTCATTATTTAACACAGGGTGCTAAGTGTGTGTCTGTCGCTCAGTCGTGTCCAACTCTTTGTGACCCTGTGGACTGTAGCCCGCCAGGCTCCTCTGTCCACAGCATCCTCCAGGCAAGAATACTGGAGTGGGTTGCTCCTCTTCTCCAGGGTATCTTCCCGAGGCAGGGATTGAACCCGCATCTCCCACATTGCAGGCAGATTCTTTACTGTCTGAGCCACCGGGGAGCCTACAAGTTGGTAACAAGAAACCTCAAGTTGGCTAAAACAATATGGAAAATCTGTTATCCCACGTAAGAAGAGCTGAGCTAGGGGGATTCCAGGGCTGGTGAATTCAGCTGCCCAGGCCTTTCTTTCTCCCTCTCTCACAGATTTGGGACCCACTGGCATTAACTATGAGTGTCCTTGCATTCAGAGATGGGGAAGTATAGAGGTGGCTCCATCAGGGAGAATAGTCTTATCTATTTTTCTTTGCTGCCCTCCTCAGCCTGTTAACCTAGTCCCCCTCACGGCTGCAGAATGGCCGCAGGGAGCCCAGCCATCAATTGCAGACTCAGCTCTGACTTGGGAAGAAAAGGTATCCCTTCTCCCCATGTGCTCTTTTTATTAGTTGACATAAATTTTTTTCCACAGCCCCCTTGAGAACTCCCTCTCATTGGCCAGAACTGTGTGAGGTGCCTATGACTTTACCAACCAGTTGCAAAGGGCGCGGGAGGGCTGGGACTACCTCAGTGCTTGGGGGGGAGGTGGCGCCGCCTTCTGTGTCCACATTCCTGCGCAACGTTAAGCTCTTGTTAGAAAGGAAACGAGTAAGGAGGATCCTTCGGTGGGGGACCCAGAGAGTCTGTAAGAAGAAGTCATAGTGACGGCTGTGGTTTATGACAAGCGCTGTCCGTCATTTAACCCCAGCAGGTTACGAATTCCCGTTTTGCAGCAGAGGAAGCTGAGGCTCAGAGGGGGAAAGTCGCTGGAGCATGTCGCAGGGCAAGTGAGTGGCCGAGCTGGAACGAGAACTGCCAGTCTCTGAGGACTGGGTGTCAACCATTCTGCTATGCCGCATCCTCGGCATGGCTATTACAGTATTCCTCATTATTTTCATCCTTGCTGGGGATTCACGGGCCACCAGGTGCTTCCTGGTCCAGGGCAGAGAGGAGAGTGAGTCCCCTCTGGTTGCTGTAGAAGCCTTGGCTCCTCCCGCCCTGTCCCACAGCCGCTGGACTCAAGACTTGATGGGTCTTTAGTGAAGAGGTTAAGAAGAAGTGATGGGCGTTCCTGTTTTGGACTGGTCTTTGTACCATGCACAGATTCTCACTGAGCCTGGGAGGTTTTGGAAAAGAAGGGGTTCTGAGAGTCTAGAACCCATTGACTCCTCCTCATGCTATATGTGGACAGAACTCTCTCTGGATTTTCAAGTTCACTCTATGCATCTAGCCTCACCTCCCCAGGGGCTTCTTCCTTATCGACCTGCATCTCTGTCCTCCCTGGCTTTTGTTCAAGCTCCGCATCTACCCAAAATGCCCTCCTCCCTAATTCTCCGCCTCCACCCCAGCCTAACACCCTTAAGTCCACNCATGGCTATTACAGTATTCCTCATTATTTTCATCCTTGCTGGGGATTCACGGGCCACCAGGTGCTTCCTGGTCCAGGGCAGAGAGGAGAGTGAGTCCCCTCTGGTTGCTGTAGAAGCCTTGGCTCCTCCCGCCCTGTCCCACAGCCGCTGGACTCAAGACTTGATGGGTCTTTAGTGAAGAGGTTAAGAAGAAGTGATGGGCGTTCCTGTTTTGGACTGGTCTTTGTACCATGCACAGATTCTCACTGAGCCTGGGAGGTTTTGGAAAAGAAGGGGTTCTGAGAGTCTAGAACCCATTGACTCCTCCTCATGCTATATGTGGACAGAACTCTCTCTGGATTTTCAAGTTCACTCTATGCATCTAGCCTCACCTCCCCAGAGGCTTCTTCCTTATCGACCTGCATCTCTGTCCTCCCTGGCTTTTGTTCAAGCTCCGCATCTACCCAAAATGCCCTCCTCCCTAATTCTCCGCCTCCACCCCAGCCTAACACCCTTAAGTCCACTTCCTCCAGGAAGGCCTCCCTGATGGGGCCACCTCTATGCTTCCCCATCTCTGAATGCAAGGACACTCATAGTTAATGCCAGTGGGTCCCAAATCTGTGGGGCTTCCCAGGTAGCGCTAGTGGTAAAGTACCGCTTGTCAATGCAAGAGATGCAAGAGACTTGAGTTTGATCCTTGGGATCCCCTGGAGTGGGAACTGGCACTTCACTCCAGCATTCTTGCCTGGAAAATTCCATGGGCAGAAGAGCCTGGTGGGCTACAGTCCATGGGGCCGCGAAAAGTCAGACACGACGGAGCACGCACACACCCAAGTCCGCAGCCTGTTAGGGCCACGGAGGGTGGGTGGTGCCCGATAAAGTAAGATTTCCCCCGGCTACACCAGAGACAGGAGGGCAGTGGGGTTGAAAGCATGGGCTCTGGAGTCAGACAGCCCGGCTCAAGTCCTGGTCCTGGCGATGGTTCCTGTGCCGCCTTGAACAAGTTACTACACCCTCACTTTCTCCACCTGTAAAGTGGGGATGAAAACAGTGCCTGCTTCAAAACGAGCGCTGCAACGGTCACATGAGGTTTAAAAGTAAAGCACACAGAATAAAGCCAAGCCAGTAACAGGCGTGTGAGACACACGAGGCTTTACCCTACTTACTGAATCAGACTCTTCAGCAGTGAGACTCCGGATTCTGTATTTTTATGTACCATCCCAAATGGGTCTTTTGTAGCCAGCCGACAAGGATTCAGGAGCCATGGGTCAGTCTTCTGCTAGAATCCCTACTCAAAAACAACCCTTGGCTCTCTTTCGCCAACCACGGTAAGACCCCGCTCCACAGCGAGAGGTCTGCTCCGCAGTCCCCTTTCCTCGCCCCGCCTTCCCCCGTCCCCGGCCACTGCCCCCTTTAATCATCGCAGGATCCCACCAATGCAGCACCTGGGTCTGGGTGTGCCCGTGCCCGTGCCTTCTAATAGGATGCTTTCCCTGCCTTTTCCAGCATCAGCGCTACCATGCTCAGGCGTCTACTGTGTGCCGCGGGTTGGAACAGAACTCGGGTTTCAACACAGAGCTAGCCAGCCCGCCGGCCTGTGCCCTTAACCATCACCTTGACGCCTTACTGGCATCAAACACCTCCTGGTCCCATCTCCTGCAGAATAAGGCATCCTCAGCCCTCACTCAGAGAGAGCCTGCCCACGCCTGGCTTAGAGTCCACCCATTCCCAAGCTTGTCTGCCTCCCCCACCAGACTGGCAGCTTATCTCCAGCACCAAGCACCACCCGCGGGCCCCAAACTCTCCAGTGCCAGGAACCCCACTTCCAGTCCTCTCCCCCATGCCCAGGACTCTGTGACGGGAAAGCCCGCTCGCCCTACCCAACAAGCAGCGTGCACTCCCTGGTCATAAGCCCACCCTCCAGTTTCTCAGGCTTAGCTAACTGCCAGGAAGAGCCCGCTGCCCGCCAACAGGAAGCAGGGGCTCCAGCCGCAAGCGAAACCACGGGCCGGCTCTGCCCCCGAGACGCCGCCCTCGGGCTGGGGGAAACCGCGGGCCGGCTCTGCCCCCTGGCCGCTTGGGCTGCCTTCGTGAAATGGAAAGAGCAGGGGCCGCCCCCGCCTCCCGTAAAGCCTGGCATCTCAGCCAGCATTGCGGAGAGGAGGAGGAGGGCCAGCGGAAAACGAGGAGGAGGAAGCCTTTTCTGGGCTTTGTGTTCAGCTGCTGCCGGGCAAAAGTGGGATTCTCCAAGCACGGCGACCTGACTGCAGGGCTCTCTGCCCTTCCCGGCCCCGGGACCTGACACTGGGCCGGGCGAGCTCGGTGTGTGTCTGGGAACTCGCCTTTCTGTGCGCCCTGCCCTCTGGCAGTGCTGCTCGAGGCTGCAGGGTGGCTCTGCCGGGGCCCTGCCCGGATCCTGAGACCCCTGCTAGGGGAAGGCAGGGAGGGCTGCTGGGGACACAGCCACTCCCCCGCGGCAGCCCTGCTCACTGGGCGGTAGCGCGGCCCATCTGCTCCTTCGTGAATGCAGCGCCCGCTCCGGTGATCTTGCCTGGAGAATCCCGTGGACGGGGGGCCTGGTGGGCTGCCGTCTGTGGGTCGCACAGAGTCAGACACGCCTGAAGCGACTTGGCAGCAGCAGCGGAGCGCACCGCGCGGGCGGGCACGGCGCCCTCGCCCGCAGCCCGAGAGGAGCTCAGCAGCCCTGCTCCCCTGGCCCCTCAGCGCCGTGCTACAGCCCTCGGGGCTCCTCCCCGCCCCTCTGGCGGCTCAGCTGCTGAAGAAGCGGCCTGCAACGCGGGAGACCCGGGTTTGATCCCGGGATTGGGAAGTTCCTCTGGAGAAGGGAATGGCTGCCCGCTCCAGCATCCTTGCCTGGAGAATCCCGTGGACAGGGGAGCCTGGCGGGCTACAGTCCACGGGGTCGCACAGAGTCGGGCACGACCGAAGCCACTGAGCACGCGCGCACCCACGCGCCGCCATCCTCTGCACCTCACGCAAGGCGGAAGGATAGCTGGAGAAAAGACTGCGTCAAAGAAAGAAGGAGGGGGCGGGTATAGAGTGACCGCATCTCCTGGAGCACCCAGCTGCGGTGACTTCACAGGGCTCCAGGGCTCCAGCTCGCAGCCAGTATCTGTCCTCAGCGTCCCTGGCGAGTGGCGACGACTCCGGACGCAGAGAGGGGCTTCAGGGCCGCAGGAAGCCCGGACACTGAGCTGAGTGATGCTTTGATATCACAGCGATTCTTATTTATGCAACAACGTGTGTGTTCAGCATGCCGCTAAGTCCTTAAGCTGCCCAGTACCAGCCATAAAAGCCTCCATATATCACCCTGAATTCCCTTCCTGGGTAGTTTAAAAGAATGAGAGGGGACTTAATGGCAGTGTTTAAGGGTTATTATATATAAGTTAACGGCCAGATGCTCTTCCGCAGCGGGCAGAGGGGTGGGGGGCTCTGGCAGCGGTGGAGACCCTGGGTGGAGTTCAGAGGGCTCACCTCTCCTCACCCAGCCCCCACCCCAAAAGCGGCAGGTGGATCCGCTGACCTCTCAAGGTCTCCTCCGGCTCCCGGGAGACATTTTGGACCAGAAAGCTGATCTCGCTGGTCTCTTCCAACCAGCGATGAGCGTGATCTTTAAAAGGACAGCAGATGTCCCTCCAAGAGATAAGATGAAGGCGTTTTGCTGAATTGGAACAGAGAGAACGAGGGCCCGATGGGAGGTACTGTCTCTGGGACCCACAAGCAGACCAAACAACTGAGTGGCGCTTGGGCCCCGCGGTGAGACAGTGCGCCGGCCACCCAGCCCCTCTTTCTACGGGGAACTGAGTGTATCCCCTGGGGCACCCCTCCTCTCCTCTGTGCCAGCAAGGATGGGGCTCAAAGGTGAAGCTCAGTATATGCTCACCTCCCTCAGATCAAGAAGGTAGAGTGAACGATGAGGTTCCAGCACTAGGCGGAAAGGCAGGTGACCTCTTCCTCTAAGAAAGGAATCCGAGAAGGCACAGCAGAACCCCACGCTGGCGTCCCGAGAGGGGATTCGGCCAGGCCAACGGCCGGGGTGTCAGGGTGCCGCGACCCCTGACGTGGAAGCTGATTTCACTGGAATGGTCTCCACCTGAGACCCTTTCTGTACAGCACGAGGGGGCACGGAGCGGCATGTAGCGCCCCGGGTCCTAAGCCTGGCTCCTCAGTTCAGTTCAGTTCAGTCGCTCAGTCCTGTCCAACTCTCTGCGACCCCATGGACTGCAGCACGCCAGGCCTCCCTGTCCATCACCAACTCCTGGAATTTACTCAGACTCATGTCCATTGAGTCGCTGATGCCATCCAGCCATCTCATCCTCTGCCGTCCCCTTCTCCTCCTGCCTGCAGGCTTTCCCAGCGCCAGGGGCTTCTCCAGTGAGTCAGCCCTTCACACCCCATGGTCTCTAATTCACCCCAGGGACTCTCCTCCGCCTTCTTGAGCCCTGTTTCCTCTCCAGTACGATGGGGCCAATAACGCGCACTGTGCGGGTTTGAAGCAAGAATGAGATGAGATGAGAGCCGGGTGCGGGAGCTCTCGCTGAGCCCTGGAGCCAGCAGAGGCCCTCGGGCCAGTCCTCATTGCCTGCTGCTCTCTCTGGTCAGCCTTTACGCCGGCTTAGGGCCCACCCCCTCCGGTCCTCAGTGGTCTGTGCCAGGCTGCACCCCCTACTTTCTGCAAGCTCAGTCTCAGCCAGACTGCCCGTGACTGGCCCCGCGGCCACGGGTGTGGGGCCTGGTCTCCCCCTGCCTGCTCATGGGGCTGCTCAGAAGCACTGATGCCCTCCCGGCCACACGCCGCCAAACATGCCTGCGGCTTGCTTGTTTCAGGTGAAAGAGTTCTGTTTCCCCAACAGATGCTCCAGGCCGCTGCCCACCTCCAACCACTCCCACCCCTTCCAGATTCCCCCGGATGGAAGGAGACACCGTCAGCGAAGGTGATCTGCCCTTCCTGCCCTGCGCCTGGCATAACAAGCCTTCCCCTGGCAATGTCCTCTCCGCCGCGCCCCCACCACTTGCAGAAATTCTCGTCCACTTTCAGGACTCAGACGTGCGCTACCGCACCTGTGAATGCCTCCCTTCCCCGCATGTGCTGTGGAGGACCGTGGGGCCTGGCCCAGCCTCTCTGGCCAGCCCCGTCCCAGACCAGGAGCCCCTGAGAGCAACAGACCCAGACGCAGTCACCTCTGCAGCCCCTCCCCGATGCCTGCGCGTCCCAGAGGCTTGCTAAACGAGCCGCTATTCATACAGAAAATTACAGCAGTTAACAGCATACTGAGCCCTGATATGGGCCAGACGTTTTATAGACATCATCTCATTTTATCCTCAGAGCCACCCGCCAGCTCACAATTATTAGCTTCGTTTATAGAAGCAAGACTGAAACTCAGAGAGAGTGACTGGCCCAAGGTCACCCTGCTGCCCTGTAAAGTGTCAGAACTTCAGGCCGGGTCACAGTGACCCCAGGGTCTGCCACACCCCTCCCCCAGGACCACACCATCTCGGGAGAGAGATTAGGGGACCACGGCAAAGGCAAGGCTCGGTTTCCTAGATAAGACCTGACTGCAGATCTTCAAATTCAGGGATTTGAGGAGGCTTTAGGACATAGGAAAAATACACAAAGAAGGCTTTCAAATCGATCCCTGGGTCAGGAAGATCCCCTGGAGGAAGGCATAGCAACCCACTTCAGTATTCTTGCCTGGAGAATCCCATGGACAGAGGAGCCTTGTGGGCTACAGTCCAGGGGGTCGCAAAGAGTCGGACACGACGGAAGTGACTTAGCGTGCATGCAAGGCTTTAAAAAACATGCAGGCCTCTGTCAGGGACTGAATCGTGTCCCCTCAACATTTTATGCTGGAGGACTTCCCAGGCGGCTCAGTGGTAAAGGATTCGCCTGCCAGTGTAGGAGACACCAGAGATATGGGTTCAGTTCCTGGGTTGGAAAGATTCCCTGGAGGATGAAATGGCAACCCACTCCAATATTCCGTTCTGGAAAATCCCATGGACAGAGGAACCTGACAGGCTATAATCCATTAATTCGCAAAGAGTCAGGCAAGATTGAGCATGCACATGATATTTTATGTTGAAGCCCTGACCCCCAGTATCTTAAAAAGTGACTGTATTTGGGCGTATTTAAAGAGGTGCTGTTTTTGAACTGTGGTGTTGGAGAAGACTCCTGAGAGTCCCTTGGACTGCAAGGAGATCCAACCAGTCCATTCTGAAGGAGATCAGCCCTGGGTGTTCTTTGGAAGGAATGATG
>SJYS01001492.1:372730-391240 GCA_006410695.1 Philantomba maxwellii | reverse complement strand
CCCCCCTGTTATCTGCTCCATAGCTGTGTTTGATGAACCCTTAACAAATGCCAAGCGCACACAGGTGCTGGCTTCTTATTCCCACAGCAGCTCCACAGAGCAGGCAGTATTGCCTCCATTCCACAGGGGCCCAGAGAGGCAGACAGCTCTCCCAAGGCCACAGGCCCCAAAGTGGCAGAGTCCAGGCGGAGACTTGGATCACCCCTCAGACAACCTCCACGCACGAGTCAGGGTGCCTGCGCAGCCCCCTGGGCTGGGTGCCGGGGTGACAGTGACCCCCGCCAGGGGTCATAGTGTGGGGGGCGGTGCAGACACCAAGGCAGGGGAGGAAACCCAGGCTCAAGCAAAGTGCCACGCGACCCAGGAGCCGGGGGGCGGGGGACGACGGGAAGCAGGGAGGCAGAGACGTGGTTTCTGGGCTAAAAATTGAAGGACGTTAGAAGGGGTGGGAATGGGGTTCATTCCAGGTGGGAACAGCATAAGCTAAGCCATTTGGAGTCAAAGGAAATGGAGCTGCCTTGCGTAGCCAAAGTCCATCCTCTCCCCTCCGCCTTGCGTAGCCAAAGTCCCTCCTCTCCCCTCGTCCGCACTCACTTTTCTCCCTTCGCACCTGTCTCTTCCTTTCTTCTCTTTCCTTTCCTTGGAGGAGGAACTTCCTGGAGACCCTTGAGACTGGCTAGAATCAGGAGAGGTCCTGGAGGGCTGCCTGGAGGAAGGGTGAAACTAGTGGTTCTGACCTCCTGTCTCTATCTGCCTCAGCTGGGACCCGCAGGAAGCATGAGTGACTCCTCCCCCTGCCAGCCCCTGCCCATCACCAGCCTCTCACGGTGGATCCTTCCCGGGGACAGAGCCCCTCTCTCACCTCTGACATAAGCCTCCCTGCTTGTGAAAGGGAAGTTTCTCAGCACAAGATGCACTGTGATCAGAAACACACACGTGTTTTCTCCAGGCAGGACCCAGCGCTGAGCACAGGGCTGACCCCAGCCTCCCTGAGCCAGGCATTAAGGTCAGAGAAGAGATGGCTGAGCGGCTGACGCTCCTCTCCTTGGCTTTCCCTCGACACCAAGCAGAATCAGAAGAAACGGGAGTGGGCTTTGAATGGGGACGTTTTCATGCAGGAGGGAAGCTTGAAAGGAGGTGTGAAAAGGGAGTTGGGACTGGCAGGCCTTGAAGAGGGCAAGGGGGTACTCAAAAGAAGAGACTAGAGCACCGCGGTCGGGTTCTATCAAAGTGCCCGTGGGGGGAGCCCAGCAGGGAGGCACGTGTGGGGGGCCCCAGGCAGGACACAGGAATGAACCCGTCCAGGAGGAAGCAGTAGGGAGTGGTGAGGGCCGGGGTGAAAGGGGGGCGTGCGTCCCGCCTAAAGGCACGACCGCTCACTGACAGCACACACGGGCGACCGGAAGCTGGCCTGGAAGGCGTTAGCCCTGGGGATGGGCAGGGGCCTGCGATTAACTCCCTGTGAGGCAGCGGAAGGCAGGCCCCTGCTCCGGGCCTCAGGGTGTGCAATGAACACCCGGGCTCGCTACTAAGGAGGCTTCCTGCTCTATCAGCAACCAATGACATGAGATAAAGCGCTGGTGCTTCTGGTAGATGGTGACGGGTTATGCTGAAGCTACAAGCGGCAGNTGTGCAATGAACACCCGGGCTCGCTACTAAGGAGGCTTCCTGCTCTATCAGCAACCAATGACATGAGATAAAGCGCTGGTGCTTCTGGTAGATGGTGACGGGTTATGCTGAAGCTACAAGCGGCAGCGAGGGCGACGCAGGTCTGGGCCTCGGACCACCTGGAACTTCGGTTCTGGCCCTGCCCCCTCCCCCCTCCACCCCCTCGCCATCCCTGGCTTCCCACCCAGGAGATGGCTTCTCCCGCGTGACACTCGGTCACCACATCTGTGCAGAGCGGACCGTCACGGGCAATCCCCAGGCGATGAGCGTTACAGGAAGTCGTGGCCCGTCGGCCGTGAGCTCAGAGTCAGCACTGCCCGCCTCCCGGCCCGGGCCCACGCCATGACGGTCTCCCTGGGACCGCACCTTGCTCTCTCTGCTCTCTCCTCCCGTTAGTGAGCCGAGTCGCCAGGGCTTGGCGGAGCAGGGCTGGTGTGACCAGCCAGGCTGGGGCCTTCTGATGCCCCTGGGGCTGTGGATGCCTGAGCTGCTCTGAGCTCCACTCCAGCCCTCTGGCTGGCCCCCTCTGCAGCGTGGAGGCAAGGATGCTGGCATAGGCCTCCCGAAGCCCATTACGGCCGTCTGCGGACAGTAATGGGAGGAACAGCTCGAGAGGACAAAGCCATCCATAACTGTTCCACGGTTTGTGCCGAAGCTGAAGCAGTGCCCAGGCACGCCTCCATCACTCTCCAGCTTCCTTGCCGCCGGCCACCTGTTCTAAGCCAGCGGAGGACAAGAGGAGCAAAACTCGAGACGCCCGCCTCCCTTCAGGGCCGGGGGGCCCATGGCTGCTGCTGTTGAGCGGGTCCTGGGTGCCCCTGGGGGCTCCCCTCCGCAGCCCCTGAGCCTGGGGACGCCACCACTGTTGGCTGGCACACTGAAAGCCATCAATAAATTCAGCCTCCGTGCTGTTACGTCACAGCTGTGGGGGAGGAACTGTGCTGGGCCCTTCAATTGTATTATCTCTTTTAATCCTCACTTTAGCCCCGTAAGATAGCTTTTTGTATCCATATTCCAAAGAAGAGGGTCAGGAGACCGAGTAAGCTTCCAGGATCACCAACGGGCCGCGCTGACACCAGAGCCAGGGGCTGCACTCCAGGACGCAGCTTCGGGTCCTTAGGGTTCCATCACTAGCGAGTCTCCGTGAGGACATAACAAGTGGGGCAGGCACTTCGTGTCCCTTACCCCGCCAGAGGCCAAGCCCCCTGGGATGGAAGCTCCAGGCTAAAATTTACAAAAGATAAATAGCAATGATGGCCGACACCTTTCACTGGGTCCCCACCGTCGCCAGGAAGATGCAGATATCGCCTCCAGCCTGCAAAGGCACAGACCCCTGGTCTCCCTTTCCAGGTGTGGAAACTAAAGTTCAGAGAGGTCAAGAAACTCACGTGGGCTCACACAGCCTCTAAAGGCCAAACTAGACTAGCTCAAAGCTACTCAGAACTGAGTCCGTGGTCTCTGCTTTCTAAACACCCTCAGCCCAAACATCGCCTCCTGGAGGATCTTCTCTGACCCCACCCAGAGCCCCTGAAATTCACTCTTCCTGACTCAAAGTCTCCTTCCCCCTCAAGAGCTGAGCTCCCAGAGGGCAGGGGCACCGGGGCTAACGCAGAGCTGGCTTGCAAAATGACCGCGGATGACTGTTTGCATTCATCCATTCGACAAGCCGGTAGTGAGCCCCTGTGACGTGCCCAGCCCAGTTCCAGGCTCCAAGGAGACAGCAATCAGTGTACAAAGAAAAGTTGTGCCCTCGTGGACCCCACATCCCGGTGGGGAACACAGACAGTAGACCNGCTTGCAAAATGACCGCGGATGACTGTTTGCATTCATCCATTCGACAAGCCGGTAGTGAGCCCCTGTGACGTGCCCAGCCCAGTTCCAGGCTCCAAGGAGACAGCAATCAGTGTACAAAGAAAAGTTGTGCCCTCGTGGACCCCACATCCCGGTGGGGAACACAGACAGTAGACCAGGGGCCGCATGCTTAGACGATAAATGTCATGTGCAGACGAGAGGGAAAAAGAACAGTAATCCAGCCCCGGGGATGGAGAGTAGGCGACCGCACGTCCTGGAAGGCCCAGAGCAACCGGATTTAGGCCTTGTGTCCAGCAGAATCATTAGTGTCTTTTTTGGTTTAAAATTGTCCCCTATGGATGACAGATTCTCTGGTCGTCTCCGTGACGGGAGACAGCAGTGGGCTCCCTTTGATTAGGTGATGGGGCAGAAACTGTTGTTTTTCACCAATATGCAGCTAGAAATGTCTCCCAGGCTCCCTGTGGTCAAGCAGGGCCTGGTCGATGAAAGGAGGTCATAAGGTCGGATGCCACTTCCACCCCAGACTTCCTGTGAGACCCCCTGCCCTCGTGCGAATCACTGGTCAGCCAGTGTTCACCCCCGTCCCCCACCCACTGTGGGGAGTGCACTTTCTGTCCCACTGAAGCGGGGCACGATCTTGGACCTGCTTTGACCACTGGAATGTGGGCAGAAGTGATGCGAGCCACTCTGACCCTTGCCCTGGGCATGCCAGATGAGACGCTCTGTGTATTCTTTCTCATTCCTCTTTGGCAGAGTAAATACAGAGCAGGCAGTGGGGAGTCCTAAGGGGGTCCTAGGAATGACAAAGACACGAGATAGGAAAGGCTGGATCTCTGAGCCACTGCTTGGAGGTGAGCTACCCAGGGGAGCCTCTGCATAAAGGGAGGAATAAACACTTTTGATTTTGCCTGAGCAAGAAATTCAGTTTTATTGTGTTGTCACTAAGAGTTCGAAGCTGTTCATCACAGCAGCTAGTGTTAATCACCCTGACTGTTACAAGTAGTCAGTGAAGGCCTCTCTGAGGAGGAACATTTGAACAGAGACCCAGCTGGAGTGGGAAAGTGTCACTCCATACAGAGGGCAGGGCACGCGCAAAGGCCCCGGGGCCCAGCAGTCTCAGTGACCCGTGGGGGCTGAGTCGCATGCTTCACCACCTGGACACCCTGCTCAGGTTCACATAACCTGCCTGAAACGCTGTTTCCTTCAATCAAACTGCCCAGCTTTCCTCCTTTAAGGCTCCAAGGAGGGGACGCTGGCGTGGTGACAGAGAAGGACAAGGGCTATCAGCTCAGAGGCCTGGGGCAGACCAGACGCTCTCCACCTGGAACGGTCCAGAAGGCACTGGCATCTGGGACCGCACTTGATGAGACCATGGAGAGGTGTCAGGTGTCCCAGTGAGCGTGCTGGCAGCCCTGAAGGGGCAGCTAGACCCCGGGGGTGCCTGGAAGATGCTACTGTGAATGCAGAGGTCTCAGTTCCAGGGGAGGATCTGGGAAAGGGGCTTAGCATCCAGGGAGGCGGCAGGGTGGAACATTTGTGGAGTGCCTGGTCCCGGAACCAGATACTTACAAATCTGTTCTCACCCAGGCCCCACACGCAGCTCTTCCAGGAGCCAGTGTTTCTGGCCCTGGGCACCCTTCTTCAAATACCTGCAGACAGAATCCTGGGACTCCCATCCTGAGGGAGGGCACGGTGACTGGGACACAGCCCGGACCTAACTCGAAGCCACCGTCAGTCTCCTGGACCAGGGGTTATATATGGACCATCTCTCAGCTTCCCAGAAGGAAGTTTGCACGCACAATCACTTCAGTCGTGTCCGACTCTTAGCAACCCACTGGACTGTAGCCCACCAGGCTCCTCTCTCCCTGGGATTCTCCAGGCAAGAATACTGGAGTGGGTTGCCANCCATCTCTCAGCTTCCCAGAAGGAAGTTTGCACGCACAATCACTTCAGTCGTGTCCGACTCTTAGCAACCCACTGGACTGTAGCCCACCAGGCTCCTCTCTCCCTGGGATTCTCCAGGCAAGAATACTGGAGTGGGTTGCCATGCCCTCCTGTAGGGGATCTTCCCAACCCAGGGATCAAACCCAGGTCTCCTGCGTCTCCTGCACTGCAGGTGGGTTTTTTACTGCTGAGCCACCAGGGAAGCCCCATAGGAAAGTTTATCCCCACTTTTCAGATGAAGAAACTGAGGTCCAGAGAGACCCAGGCTCAGAATGAGTGGCAGCAGTTTCAACCCCAGAACAACTTGGTCCCAAAGCCTGATTTCTGCTATTACGTCAGTGAAGAGATGACTTAACCATGGTGATCGTTAGCGTACAGGAACCTGCGGCAGACCCGCCCCCGGCGCCGCGTCCACGCTGTCTCAGAGGCTCCTCACAGCTGCCTTTGACGTTGGGCATGGCAGCTCCCACTGGACAGATGAGGAGCACAAGGGAGAGAGGACTCGCTCAGGGTCACACAGCTTGGACGTGGTGGAACCGGAATGGAGAAACGGGTACCTGAAGCCAGGGCCGTGCCCTGGAGGAGCCCTCGGAAAAGCGATCACGGTGTCCAGAACCCGCCACGCTACAGAGGCCTGTCAGGACCGACGGTGGGACTGCCGGCCCCCGAGAGCCCGGGAGCTGAGCGGTGGGAGAGGCAGACCCTGCAGGCCGGGCGCCCAGCCAGAGCGGCGGAGCCAGGATACATCACCCCTGGTGATTAGCAACATCAGCTCCGCGATTCGAGCGCATTCACGGTATTGACACTAATGATTAGCACAGCAATGAGCCCGAGCCTCTGAACCGTGCCGGACAGCCCGCCCCCGCCCCCGTGCCTGTCACCCTTGCCTCGTGAGACCACTCAAGCCGGACTCTCTCCCTGGAGCCTTGGGGACCGTCCCGGCCCCCAGGGTCTCCCCTGAACCCCAGATGCTGCCCCACGGTGGCCACACATTTCCCCCGAAGACTCTCTGGCCCTGTCTCTCCGTGCTCAGCAGCAGGGGCTGGGTCACCCACAGCTGCAGCCCCTGGGGGAGGCACACACGTGGTCTGGCTGTGAGTGCAGGAGAGGTGGGCCACCAGAGTGTGACCCGGGAGCCCTCTCTGTGCCTCCAGCCCGTCACAGGTCCCGAGGCCGCAGCAGACGCACGCTGGGAAGCACGTCTTGCTGACTCTGTAAGAGTGCGTGGATGTGTAGTTCAAGTGCTGGGATTATGCTCTGGCTTTTAAAATGGATATAAAACATTAACTTGTTTGCTAGGAAGACTGGCAGGCTACTCTGTACTTGAACAGAAACAACGTCGCTCATTCAAGGATAAAACATTCATTCTTTAAACTGTACAGTCTTGTTTTTTTCCGACGTTTTATTTTTATTCCCCCTTACACCTGAGCAGTGAAATAGGCTGTGATGTGCAACCTCTTGCTCACTATTATGCACATTCCTTCATTCGATAAACATCTACTGAACTCCTTCTCTGCACCAGAGACACAGAGTTACCCGTTTTTCAATAGTAATAATTACATGTGCTAGCAGAGAATCAGATGATGAACAAGCAGAGAAAGGACCGAGTGGAATTCTTGGGGATACTGAGAGGTGCCCTGAAGGATGGCTCCAATGTGCTGATAGAGAGAAAGCGGGGGGCGGAGACCTTTCAGTGACTAGGGCAGCGAAGCCAGGTCCTAGGCCCTTTGACTTAATCTGGGCCCCGCAGGAGCACGGCAGCCCCAGGCACAGGGCCACGGCGGGGACAGTGCACACCCGGCCCCCGTCCTGCTGCAGCTCACAGCGCGCTGCTGCAGCCTGGATTCTAGAGCTGTCTGTGGTGCTTCACTCACTAAGTTGTGTTCGACTCTTGCCACCCCACTGACTGTACAGTCTGCCAGGNGCGTTGTGCCGGGAAGGGCGTGTGCGTGCTCCATGCCCTGGCAGCGGGAAGGTCACCCCGAGGACTCTCTCTCCTTGCCTCCCACCCCGGCCCCTGGCCCAGGACCCCGTGCCGCTCGGGCAGCAGAGAACGGGCGGCCTCGAGGGACCCGGGAGGGACAGGGGCACGCAGGCTCCGGGGAAAGGAGGGAGGCGGATTTTACGGCAGAGTTTTCACATGGCTGGTTTTGCCATTAACTTTGAATGCCTTTGTGGGTCTATAAAGTTCCCCATGGTGGTTTATAGGGAGTATGAATCGAGGAAATTGGTGGCAAAAACAGGGTAATGGGCAGCTTTCAGGTACCCACGCAAGGGTCAGGGAACAAAGGCAAGAGGCTGCCATCTCCCCACAAAAAAACCTAAGCCCATGATAACTTAAAAAAAATTTTTCACATAAAATCCTTTCTGTTTCTCCTCCAGAATTCTCTGTCTCCAAGCACAGAAGCGTCTGGCGGGATAATCACCATGGAGTTAACAGCGGTCATCTGAGCGGCGGCATTCTCCTTTCTATGCCTTTCTAAACGCTCCAAATTGTCTCCAGCTTCTGGGTGTTACTTTTGTGATAGAAGGAAAAAAAAAAAAAAACAGGATTTTTTAAAAAGTCAGATAATTCAAAACAGCAGGAAGGAATGTTTTCCGAGGCACCCACGATTCTCCTGTGATGATAACCCCTCGCCGGGGCTTGTTGTGTCCTGGCGTGGTCCTTCAGGCTCGTTGATGGGGAAACTGAGGCGCTGAGAGCGCACATGTCTCACTCCAGGCCCCGCTGGCCTCACCAGAGCCAGCCCTCTGCCCCTCCAGCGCGGCCCTTGCCCTGTCCAGGCTCCCTGCGGCTCCAGGGCAGAAAGATCACCGCCGATAGCCCTCAGATAGGGTGAGGGGCTCCTCTTGCTTTGCAGGGTCCTGGACATCCTGTTTTGGTGGTCTGACGGCTGTGTTTACTGGAGGCTTTTCACATCAGACTCAGAACGTCTTGCAGGTTCCTCAGGGGGCTAAGGGACTGGACCAAGATGCTTCCAGAAGGTTCCAGACCCAGGTTAATCTAAGTCAGGATGGAGCAGATGCAGAAACCAGGTGTGGAAGGAACGTGGGCCAGGTTCCCTCTGGGCTGGGGAGCGGAGCCCAATCAGCTGTTTCTGACTCAGCCAACCTGGGCAGGAAGGGATGGGGAGCAGCCCCCTCTCTGGGCAGGACCTGGCTGATCGGGAGCAGGGGATGTGAGGCCCTGGCTCCAGGCCTGGAGAAGAGGAGGGGGTGTCTGTGAGTCCCCCGTGGACCCTGATCCTTCCCACTCAGCTCAGACTTCCTGACAGGTGGCCCTGTCCCAGGGAGCAGGGACAGACCGCTCCCTGTACCCTGCCTCCCTTCCTCTCTGTGTGGCTTTTCCGAGACAACCATGTGAAAACATCGTGGAACAAAATCAGACAGAACGGACACTCACGTTCCCCTTAGATCAGAAAGTGACAAGGACCGCAGACCCCGAGGGCTCCCATTCTATGTACAGAGACAGAGCCCCAGCCGTGGTGAAGCACCATATGTCTGGTGGAACAGACAGCCCTTCCCTGGGGAGGTCCCTCGTCAGATGGAGGAGACACACCCCTGTATTATTTGAGAGCTCCCCACCTAACACAGAAGGCAAGACTCACCCAGAGAGAGACCTGGACTCCTTCAGTGAGAGTGAGAGTCTTATTCGCGCAGCTGTGTCTGAGTCTTTGCAACGCCACGGGCTGCAGTCCACCAGGCTGCTCTGTCCAAGGGGTTCTCCCGGCAAGAATACTGGAGTGGGCTGTCATGCCCTCCTTGAGGGGATCTTCCCAACCCGGGGATCGAACCTGGGACTCCCACATTGCAGGCAGATCTTGACCATCTGCGCCCCCAGGGGAGCCCCCAGACCCCTTTAACAGAGCCACAGAAATGAGGCTGCAGGCTCACCTCTTCACCGGCATTCGGTGATTCCTAAGGGACTCAATCCAGAGAGGGAGGATCTCATGAAGTGCATCCAGGAAGGCTTCCTGGAGAAGGTGATTTCTGTGCCAAGCTCTGAGGACACGTCAGCCAACGCGCTGGGTCCTGCCTTCAAGGCACTCGAGGGGCAGGAGCAGAGGGGAGAGCACTGGACATAGAAAAAGAGAGGCTGGGGTTGGAAACCATGTAGTGGGTTTAGGCCGGGTTAGGAGCTTGGGCTTTATGCCTGGGCACCAGGGAGCCAGGAAGAGCTTTAATCAGGGGAGAGGGTGGTTGGGTTGCAGTTTGAAAGACTCCACTGGGCTGCAGGGAGGAGGAGGCAGCGGGGGACGAGTGGATGCAGGATGCGGGGCGAGACTGCTGAGGTGATCCAGGCGGGGTGATGGGGCCCAGCCTGAGGCCCGGCCGTGGGGTGGCAGAGCCAGCCCTGGTGGTGGAGGGCGCTGGGGGGAGTCTCGAGGCCCTGACGAGGCTCAGTGACGTCTGCTCTCTGAGCAGCTGCCTGGCTGGGCTCAAGGACGCAGGCCCGGGGTCCCCTTCTGAAGATGCCCCTGACTGCAGGCGTCCTGACAGCTAGACAGACCTCTGCTGTCACTAGGCCCATGTGGGGTCAAGGTCAGAGAGGAGAAGGCCCCGGGCAGGCCCTGGGATATCCTGGGGTCCCCCAGTCCACAGCCCCCCGTACCCCATTAAAACTGAACCCCGTTCAGCTGCCAAGGTCACGGGCCACCTCCGCCTGCTGAGTCCTCATCTGGAAGGACATTAGTTCTCATGGCTAGTGAAGCCTTCAAACCAGGCCGTGCAGGGGTCAGCCTGAGGCCTGGACTGACCCCTCTGGGAGAAGAGCTAATAAGCCCCTCAATTTGCATATATGCAAACAAGGTCCACTGTTGATAGAGCAATCAGCACGGCCCGCTGCCTGGGAAGGCCACCGGGACTGGCTGCGGCGCCTAGAATCCCACCTACTGGGCTCGTGCCCAGCTTCTTCTCAGCTGAGGTTCCTTGGGTGGGAGACAAAGTCTCAGAAGGGGCATAACACCTTCTTCCAGAGGGCAAGGGAGGCGGGCAGGGCTTTCTGGGGAGGATCAGGGAGGGTCCATGGATTTCCTGGGTGTGGGCTTCTTATCTTTTACTTTGGGCAGAGGGAGAAGGGCCTTCAGGCCATAAGACACACGAGGGACCTCTCCCCACCGCAGCTCTGATGATATGGTGAAGGGGACCACCCATGGCTGTGACTCTGAGAAGCCTGGGTTCCAATCCAGACGCTGCCACTTGCTGCTGTGTGAGTCTGGATACTTTACTGGACCTCTCCGGGCCTCCGCTGTCTCATTGGTGAAATGGAGACACTGCCTCCCACATAGGCTATCGTGAAGATTAGAAGAATCCTCACAGTGGAATGCCAGGAATAAACGGCCATTCAGTCGCTAAGCCGTGGCCAATTCTTTTGTGACCCTGGAAACTGTAGCCCACCAGGCTCCATGGTCCATGAGGTTGCCCAGGGAAGAATACTGGAGTGGGCTGCCATTTCCTTCTCCAAGTTAACGCCCAACCCAGGGATCAAGCCCGCGTGTCCTGCTCTGGCCGGCGCCTTCTTTACCGCTGCGCCCCCAGGGAAGGCCCGCTGGGTGTAAGAGGCTGCTCATCACACAGCTTCCCTGTGTCACCAGCCATGGTTTGCAAGAGTGAGGAGCATGTGCCTGCCTCTCTCCTGCTTCTATTCTCCTCACCCTGTTGGTTTGGTTTGGCTTTTTATCTGAGCTGTGCTTTTGGTGTTCTCGCTCGGTTTCTAAGCCCTGTCCGACTCTCTGCGACCCCGTGGGCTGCAGCACGCCAGGCTTCCCTGTCCTGCACCATCTGTCAGAGCTTGCTCCAACTCATGTCCATTGAGTGGGTGATGCTATTCAACCATCTCCTCCTCTGTATGACTGTGATTTAAGTGGTGTAAAGCACATTTCCATTCAGTAACTTAGGAAATAGCTGGTGAAGTTGGTTGGCGATATAGCCTTATTTTACAGATAAGGCCCAGACAGGGGCAGTGACTTGCCTGAAGTCAATCAGTCGGTGGTGGAGCAAGGCCTTCCCCCGCCAGGCCCCTCCCTCTGCTGAGCTCCTTCTGGCCTGGCAGCTGCTGGAGATCCGCGGCTGTGCTCCAGCCAATCCTCACTTCCCTCCTTTCTGTCTCTGAGTCTCCATCCTCCGTCCGCATCGCTATGTTCTAGGCTCTCTATTCCCTGAGTCTTTCATTCTATCCGACGCCTGCTGAGAATATGATGACAGCCAACCCTGCTCAACCAGAGAGCCGGCAGTTCCGTCTTGTGTCAGGCTGCAGTTTCTCTTGCTTTGGAACCAACCTGCATCCCCTTTTTTCATCACTGGCAGATGGGGAACAATCTGGCTCACCATCTTCTTTGTTGAATAACCATCATCATCGTCATAAATGGGAGCAAAGCAAAGCAGGTTCCAGAGCTTTTAACTCCCCCTCCTTCTCCCTCTTGTCTTCTCCTGACCAGAGGAAACCGTGGCTTTAAGGTCCTTTCCAACCCTTCCTCCCAAAGCCAGTCCCCATCGCTTAGATGCTCACCCTTCTTCAAGTCGCAGTTGCCGCAGCGTCCTGTCCTGCTGGGTGGCCGCAGAGGCGGTGAGGAGAGAGGAAGGGGGGGACAGGCGTTGGGGGTTCGCAGTCCTAAGACCTAGCCAGTTCTCCTGTGTGGACTCTAAGCCTTCATCAGTCCATGACCGCTGCGTGCAGACACGTGCCAGGGGCAGACACGAGCAGACGGATGCATACGACATGCACACCCGCTCCTTCCTTCCGCAGAGAACCGGAGGGCAAGCAGCACTGCCTCCAGCCTCGTGGAACGGCTGGGGAGAAGGGACAGTCCACAGAGGGTTATAATCCTTGGTGCAAATGCCGTGATAGACACAGAGGAGGGATCCCCCACCCGGCAAAATGTGGGGTGTAGTCAGGGAAGGCTTCCAAGAAGAGGTGACTTCCAAACTGAATCCAGAAGGATGTCTTGGCGTGAGCCAGGTGAAGAGGAAGGGAAGGAGAGAGTGGGCAGAGGGAACACAGGAGCCAGGGCCCAGAGACGGCGCAGACCCCGGTATATCTGACCAACTGGAGAACTAGTCACAGTGGCCTTTGCTGCCGGGGCCCAGGCACATGCAGGCACAGGTCTGTGTGTGACCGACAGGTACTTGTGAAATCCCCACAAAGGCAGGCAGAATGAGGGCTTGGTTTGGGCTCCTCCAGATACAGACTCAGAAAAGAACTCAAGTGCAGGTAGCCTCTTTGGGAGGTGACTCAGGAAACTCGTGAGGGAATGGGGAAGGGAAGGCAGCTGACACTGTTGTGTTAACACACCAGCGGCCACCGCGGAGCCCAAGCCCGCTGAGCGGCTCTGGAATATCCCACCGCGAGCGAGGGTCTGGAGCACCGCCCTCCACCCGCCGTCCCCCCTGGGCTGAGGACCGGTTCGAGGAGCACCAGCTCCCCCTACTTCTGTCCTGTCTGCCGTCCAGGCCAGGGATGCCGCCCCCAGAATGCAGAGGGTCACTGCATTCACAGAGAGCAGGTTTGGCTCTCAGATAGACAGAAAGGCCACGGGGCCACGGCTGGACACTGACTAGGTCGGCTAGTCTATTAACCCCATTTCACAGATGAGGACACTGAGGCCAGAGCATCCAGGTGCTCACAGCCAGCACATTATGGGGCTCAAACCCAGGATTCCGCTCCGGAGTCTGCAGTCATAACCCTGGAGTCACCCCGCCCAACGGGGTCCACTCCCAAGAGGAGGGAAGGGGAGCATGAACGACGAAGACGGGAAGGAGGGCAAGGAGCCTGGGAGGCCAGGACCGGGAGTGGGTGAGGCGTCCCACCCGGCGGCCACGGTGTGGGCTCCGCACTGGGGACCCCCCGGCCTCACCATCAACGCAGCCCAGACAGGGCCCCTCCAGAGCCCGAGGTTCTGAGGCTGAATCAGACGCCCCTCCCTCTGGTTCAAGGACCACATTTCCCAGCCCAGACTAGAATTTCATGTCAGATGTGGCTTTCCCACTGGGAAGGGAAGAGTGAATTTATTCATGCGAACGTTCTTGCAAAGGTTTAAACGCTAGCGTGCATTTGGTTATATATGTCAGAAACTGTCTTTATTGAAAAGGATTTAAAAAATACTTGCCACGTCGACCATCCAGGAGAATCTAGAAAACACAGTCTCTGTACGCAAAAAGGATGAGAGCTTGTTTGAGGAGGGCTCAGTGATTATGAATGTGGATTTTCAAGTCCCAGCCAGAACCAAGCACACGAAGATGAACGTCGCTCAGGCGTGTCCAACTCTGTGCGACCCCATGGACTATATGGTCCCTGGGATTCTCCAGGCCAGAATGCTGGAGTGGGTAGCCTTCCCTTCACCAGGGGATCTTCCCAGCCCAGGGATCGCACTCAGGTCTCCCACACTGCAGGCGGATTCTTCACCAGCTGAGCCACCAGGGGGGCCCTGATTAAATGCTCGACGACTAAGTGACTGGGGTGCATGTGTGCGCGCTCAGCTGCGTCCAAGTCTCCGTGACGCCATGGACTGCAGCCCGCCGGGCTCCTCTGCCCCTGGGACTTCGAAAGCAAGGATATTGGAGTGGGTTGCCGTTTCCTACTCCAGGGGATCTTCCCAACCCAGGGCCTAAACCTGCCTCTCTCGTGTCTCCTGCACTGGTAGGCAGATTCTTTACCACTGAGCCACCAGGAAAAGAGCCGTCGGGGGCTGAATCGCAACCCTCCCACAGGCTC
This sequence comes from Philantomba maxwellii, assembly GCA_006410695.1. Lineage (NCBI taxonomy): Eukaryota > Metazoa > Chordata > Mammalia > Artiodactyla > Bovidae > Philantomba > Philantomba maxwellii. The sequence continues at coordinate 377,106 of SJYS01001492.1, read as the reverse complement.
TGAATGTGGCCCTCTCTGCCTGTTTCCGCATCCGTAGGGGTGGAGGTGGGATGGCCCAGGGAAGGCCCTGATCAGGAGCCCGGCTCACAGGCAGTGCTTGGTTGGAGGGGTGGTGACAGCTGCGCGGTACAGGGGCGGGTGGAGCGGACGTCGGGCGGGCGTCGTCTGGCACAGACCTAAAGAGAGGCTCCGCTCCTCCTGGCGTGACTGAGCCAGAGCCGTCATGCCCCAGAGACCCCCCTCAATGAGGAACAGGGACTGCAGGATAAGACGCCAGCCCCCTGCCCTGGGGGGCCCTGCGGCGTGTCCCGCGCTGCCTCTCAGCCGTCCCGACACGGCCGTGCCACCTCCCTTTCTTGGTCCGTCTCCCTGGCCCTCTCCCGTGTCGCTGTCTGCGTGCGTGCATGCTGCGTGCTAAGGCTCTTCAGCCGTGTCTGACTCTGTGCGACCCCGTGGATTGCAGCCCACCAGGCTCCTCTGCCCATGGGAGTCTCCAGGCAAGAACACTGGGGGGGGCGCCATGCCCTCCTCCAGGGGACCTTCCCGACCGAGGGATCGAGCCCACGCCTCTTGCATCTCCTACACTGGCAGGCAAGTTCTTTACCACTAGCACCGCGTGGGAAGCCCTGGGGTCCTTCCCAAATAAACGAGCTGCACCCGTATTCTTGCCTCGGGCTCCACTGAGATGGGAGCCCCCAGAGCAAGCGGCGACGATGCCAGAAGTCGTCCCAGGTCCCGGCCCCGCGCCCCTGAGCACCACCACCCTCCCTCCCGCTCCTCGGGCGGCATCGGAAGGAAAGACCGTGATGAACAGCAGGACAAGGCTGCAGGAAAGAAGAAAGGGAGGCCGCGTGTCCTGGCAGGGATTACGGCGTTTCCGCGGTGAGATAAGGATCTTAAAGCGCGCCGATCCTGTAGCTCGAGTGTGGGGTTCAGGGACGGTCTCCAGTTCTGCTAATCCCGCTCGCCCCTGCCTGTCACTCAGAGCTGCCTTCGCTTCAGCCGCAACCCCGGGGCAGACGCACTCAAGTGGACCCAGTCTCATCAAGACAGGCCACGAGACAGAGCGCCCACCGCGCGGGGGGCCTGGCGGACCCAGGGCAGAGGAAAGAGGGGGTGTCCCCGGCTCGGCCCCCAGCCTGTCCCGCCGTCACTGCCTGCTCCGGGCCTGACCTCCCCTCCTCCCAAAGGTGGAGGCCACCGCAGAGCGAGAGGGGAGAGCCGGGAGCCGGGCTGCTGGAGTGGGCCAGCCACTCGCTGGTCAGCCGTGACTCAGCTACAGACCCTCTCTGCGCCTCTGCGTCCTCACTCCCAAAATGAGGAAGATGACAGAGCCTGATTCCCGGAGCTCTTGATGCAGGCTAAACACGTTAATATTTACGAAGCGCTTAGAAGACTGCCCAGCGCACAGTAAGTACTACACAAATATTTGTTAAATAAACACCTATATTGCTTACTTCAGAGGGTTGTTGTGGTTTCACCAGACGATAAATAGATGAAAATCCTTCAGACGTAGTGGAAATCCATGCAAATACATTATAGTTATGGATTCTCTTTATATCTCTATCCCCTCAGAGCGGCCTCCCTCCGTGGGCCCTGTCCTGCCGAACATGGAGAAGGGACCTGGAAATTTTCCCGGGCCAGGTGTAAATATGGCCCTGCCCCTCCCCACTCCTGAGTGCCTTCTACCCTAGGGCCTCAGCTTCCCCAGCGGGGGTAATAACAGTGCACACACGCGTCTCTCGCGCTCGTCTTTAACTTTTCGGCTGCGCTGCACACAACGCGCAGGGCCTCAGTTCCCTGGCCAGGGGCGGGAGCCGCGCCTCTCGCAGTGGAGGCTCAGTCTTAACGCTGATCGCCAGAGAAGCGCTCGCACAGCTAAGCTGGGGTGACGTTAGGGGGAGATAGATCGGGGGAGCCCAGCATAAGGCCTGCCCCCGCCAAAGAGCCCAGTTCCCGTCAGTTTCGCGCCCCCTTCCCCAGGGGAAGTCCCTTCACTTCTCTGGGGATGCGAGTCCCTCACCTGTGATGGGAGCCCCATGCACCCGTTCACTGGGCTTGGGGGAGGTGTGCAGCCTTGAAGCCCAGTCCTGGGGGGGCCATATGCTCTGTGACAGCGCCCTTTTCCTCTGGAAAAAATCTGTTGATTAATCTAAATCACAGAGAATCCCCTAATCTCCCAGGCATGGCAGTGGAAGTCTATGCAGGATTTCTCCGCCTCACTCTGATTGACTGAGGCCCCAGCTGGGGTGCCTCCGCCTGGCCGAGCTGGCTGGTGGGGGAGACGCAGGCCCAGCGCTCTGACCCGCCCAGGCCCGGAATGGAGGACCGGAACTTTCAGGACCCACGGGTGTGCACCGTCAGGCCTTTGGGGATGAGGCATGGACGAACACACGCCAGTGTCTGGGAATAGCCTCTGTGGCCGAACCTGAGAGAAGCCCAGAGGTGTTTGTCAAAAAGATCTGGTTCCCACGTGTCTAGCCTGCTTTGGCCTAATGTGTTTGCCTAAATGTTTATGTCCCAGATAAGAGCCAGGGAGATGAGCAGATAGCGACTGTGAGTAATTCACGCTCCCCCAGGGAGCTGAACCGGCATCAGATGGACCTTGAGAAGAATCAGACCTGGAGGAAGGGGGCAGTGACGGGACTGAGGAGCGTGGCAGGCCAGCCCAGCCCGCGGGATCCGGTCTCTAAACTGTCAGCACGACAGGCAAGTCCCCCAGATGGTGAGCGGCAAAGACGCAGCAAGTGAGAGTTAAGGGCAGTCGTGAAATGGAGAAGAGTTCCCTCCACTCATTCGCGCGTTTGCTCCTTCACTCACGGACACCTGCACTCATTCGGTATTCAGCTGAGAGGCACTGTCAGACGCTCCGGGCACTGGAATGCACGTTATCTCCCACTAGTCTGTAGCGCCTTAAAGATGTGAACCACACGTGAGCCGCTCTCTGCTCTGTCCCTGAAGCCTGGTGGGTAGTGTGAGCTCAGTAATAGAATCTATTGTTCTTAATTCTCATCTGCAAAGAAAAAGTTCTCATTCTCTTTTTACTGCTAGGAAGCTGAGGTTTTGCGAGGCACTGGCCTGAGATGGCTGGCCCATGTGCTCATTATGGATTACACTGCGATGCGTAGCGTAGGCCCTCATGAGAAACTGCTCACAGCGCAAGGGAACAAAAGGAAGGCGCGATCTGTGTGTAGGACGTACGTCAAGTTAACCTTAAAAACACACCTCAATACACAGTAGGTGCAGACAAATACTGTTTGACTACATTATCCGAGATGCCTAGAATCGTCAAACACACAGACTCAGAAAGTACCCTGGTGGGCGCCAGGGGCTGGAGCTGGACGGTGGAGGGGAGTGGGGACATGCTGGTGTTGAACAGAGACAGTCTGGTTGAGGGAGGCGGGGCGTTTGGGAGCTGATGATGGTGAGGGCTGCACAGTAGTGTGGTGGAGACAGTGCGTTGTGTTAGGGGCTTCCCTGGTGGCTCAGCGGTAAAGAATCTGCCTGCAGGGGCTGCAGGAGACACGGGTTCGAGCCCTGGGGCCCCAGAGGAGGGCGTGGCAACCCACTCCAGGACTCCTGCCTGGAGAATCCCACGGAGTGAGGAGCCTGGGGGCTACAGTCCATGGGATCACAGAGTCAGACACAACTGAAGCAACTTAGCACGGCACAGTATGTTGTGAGACTTTTACCACAATTAAAAAAAACCAAAGAAAGAAATCTGTACTCGCTGTGCGCCTACAGTGTGCCAGAAAAGACCAAGCGGACAGGCCCCTAGGGCTTCCGGCCCAGTGGCAGAGCCGGCTGTGGTCAGACAGCAAATACATGTGCTAAGGATGGGTTATTGTAAACCCACCGGAGAAGGGCCATCATTTCGTTTTCTGAGCTGTGTGGGTCTCAGCCTGTGGATGGTCAGGTGGTAGACGGCAGAACTGAAGATGAGATGGTGGCATTCACTTGATGCAAAAGTTGGGAACTCAGCGAGGTGGCGTGGCATGCCCAGGGTCACACAGAGGTAGGCAGTGAAGCTGAAGAGCAAGCCAAGACTCTGCAAACCCTCTCCTGCTACCATGTCAGAGAACTGGGAAGAACCTAGGACAGCCGTTGGAAGAGAAAGGGTGTGCCAGGCAGGAGAAGCCACATGGGGCTGGGGGCCCTGCTCCCCAGGGTCTGGGCGCCAGAGGGCAGAGGACTGGCGCTGGCCCCAGGCCTCAGTGAATGGACGTCTTAAAGCCAAATCCAGCTTTCTCTCCCCCACTCCCTCCTCCTTCTTTATGGAGACGCTAATTTTAGCCAGCCACAAAGGCAGCCTGAGCTTTTAAAAATGGACTGATTTATGCTTTTCCTTAATTGCTCAAAAAAAAAAAAAAAAAAAA
>SJYS01001492.1:302627-329500 GCA_006410695.1 Philantomba maxwellii | reverse complement strand
GCCCTCACCCCCACCCACCAGGGTCCCGCCCTGCCCCAGCTGCTGAGGGTCAGCTTGAGGTCACCTCTCCCCCTGAACCTTCTTTCTGGGCTGCCCAGCCCTGCCTTGGGGTGCAGTCCTTGACTGCCTCTTCTCTGCCCCTCCCCCCCCCCAGTCTGGCCCAGAAAAAGGCTGACAGAATCCAGATCCATCATAGGTGCTAAGCTCCCCCGTGGAAGGGCCTTCCTGGCTGGGGGGCAGCATCCATCTGGGAAGACCCCGAAGTTGGTCTGAGTTCTTCAGGTAGATGCCAGGTATCCCTGCGTGGGCAGTCCTGCTCTGTAGGCCCGGCTGCAAATCCGAGCGCAGTGGACAGGCAAGAGTTTGCCAGGTGGAGCCCTGCAGAGGCGAGGCTTACTGACTGTACTCACTGAAGCCCTATTGTCTGCCATTAGAGCCAGGGATCTGTGGGATTTCAGGACCTTCCTTGGTGACACTTCCTCCCAGTCCAGGTCCATACCAGCTGGGAAAAGACCTCCGCCCGGAGCACTGGAAAGGTGTCAGTCAGCTGCGAATGACAACTGGTGAGAAGCCAGCAAGGAGAAAGGGAGGCGTGATATCAAAAAGAGGTTGCTCCCTAGGGCCAAAGCTTGGGCTGGAGAGTCAGGTGAGGAATTGGAGACCTCAGCTAACCCTTCTTCATCCCCAACCTTCTGAATCTCTCTCTTTTAACACCACCCCGTGTGCTCAGCTGCTCAGGNTGACAACTGGTGAGAAGCCAGCAAGGAGAAAGGGAGGCGTGATATCAAAAAGAGGTTGCTCCCTAGGGCCAAAGCTTGGGCTGGAGAGTCAGGTGAGGAATTGGAGACCTCAGCTAACCCTTCTTCATCCCCAACCTTCTGAATCTCTCTCTTTTAACACCACCCCGTGTGCTCAGCTGCTCAGGCTTTGCAACCCCATGGACTGTAGCCCACCAGACTCCTCTGTCCATGGAATTTTCCAGGCAAGAATACTGGAGTGGGTTGCCATTTCTCTAGGGGATCTTCCTGACCCAGAGATCGAAGCAATGTCTCTTGCATCTTCTGCATTGGCAGGCTGACGCTTTACCAAAGCGCCACCTGGGAATAATTAAAATTATTGGTCTTCCTAGCCAGTGCCTGGCACACAGTAGGCCCTCAACAAATATTTGTTGGGTGGATGAATGAGTGAATGAATGAGGGCAAGGCACTGTGTTATATTCATTCCATTCCTCAGCTCTTAGCACAGAGCTAGCACCTGAAAAAGACTCATTGGAAAAGACCCTGATGCTGGGAAAGATTGAGGGAAGGAGGAGAAGGGGATGACAGAGGATGAGATGGCTGGACGGCATCACCCACTCAATGGACATGAGTTTGAGCAAACTCTAGGAGATAGTGAAGGACAGGGAAGCCTGGCGTGCTGCAGTCCATGGGGTCACAGAGTCAGATACAACTGAGCAACTGAGCAACGACAGCTCCTGACTAGAGTTAGCATGAACCCCGTGGCTGTGAACATTTTCAGAGAATCAACAGCCCCCCGATCACACACTCAGATAAAGGGCATCCCACCCAGGTGCACAGTTGGTTTCCCCAAAGGGGCTCGACTGTGAAGCACGTGTTTGTTACCGTATGGCAATTGTTCACAGTAATACCGGTACCTCTGCACACTCTCTCCTGGGGGCACACACTCCTTCAGCTCCTGCTTCACAAAACACGGCTTCGGAGGCTATTCTCTGTCCCAGAGGAAGGTATGCCCACGACACTGAGAGGCATGATGAGCAGAGGGAGGGCACAGGGTGACTCAGCCCAGGGAAAGGTCACTCAGGGCAGCCGCAGGCTTTTAATTCGCTTGATGTCTCTCGGCTCCTGTCTCCTAATGGATGGGCCGCCTGCGACGGGGCCTCCACTCTGCAGTCTTGGCACCAGATCCGTAAGTCACGGCGGGACAGGCCTCTTCCGGGGGCACCGGCCGAGCGAGAGCCCTGGGCTGTCTGCCCCCAGCCTCCCTCTGTCCATGGTGCTGAACTCGGATCTCCCAACAGAGGGCACCACAGCACAAAGCAAATTCTCCTCTCCTGACTCTAGGGAACACCCCCAAAGCGGGGTGGGGTCAAAGGGGCCCTGGGTCCTCTGTGACCTCTAGTTTGTTTAGTCCCAGAGAGAGAAAGGATACGGGTTATTATTACCTCCCACAGCCTGGCTTCCAAAGCATTGGGCTCTGTTGGTTGGGGTAGGCCATCCTGTGGGGTTGGATAATAATGCTAAGGGTTGGAAGCCTTTGTGAAATTGCTCCTTGTATGCCAAGCACCGTTCAAGCACACAATGCGTATAAACTCAGTGAATCTTCACAACAGTGTATGGTGTGAGTATTATCATCGCTCCTATTTTACAGATGAGAATCCTGGGACAGAGAGGCTAAGCAACTTGCCCAGTACCAGGTGACAACAGGGCCAGGTGTGCACCACACAAAGCACAGAGCCCGAGCTCTTGAATACTCTCCCAGGCTGAGATACACACAGGCACACCCGATGTGTGCACACATCCACACACACACACTGTCACACGGGCACACAAAATGTGTGCACACATTCACACTCACACTGTCACACAGACACATGATGTGTGCACACATTCACACTCACACACTGCCACAGAGACACATATTCACACACACTGTCACACGGGCACACATTCACACTCACACACTGTCACATGGGCACACAAGATGTGTGCACACATTCACACTTACACACTGTCACACAGACACACATGATGTGTGCACACATTCACACTTACACACTGTCACACGGGCACACATTCACACTCACACACTGTCACACGGGCACACATTCACACTCACACACTGTCACACGGGCACACATTCACACTCACACACTGTCACACGGGCACACAAGATGTGTGCACACATTCACACTTACACACTGTCACACAGACACACGTGATGTGTGCTCGCATTCACACACACACTGTCACACGGACACACATTCACACTCATACACTGTCACATGTGCACACATGATGTGTCACACATTCACACTCACACACTGTCACACAGGCACACATTCACACTCACTGTCACACAGGCACACATTCACACTCACACACTGTCACATGGGCACACATGATGTGTGCACACATTCACACACACACACTGTCACACAGGCACACACAGAACCTGGAAGCCACTCTTTCGATAAGCCTTTCTCATCACGTTCAGTTCTCAGAACAGCCCCCTTGGCAGCTTGATCTAAGCCCAATTTACAGATAAGTAAACTGAGTCTCAAAGAAGTGAGAAGAATTACCCAGAGCGACAAAGGCAGAGGAACGCTGGTTTTGGGGGACAGGAGTCCAGTGTGAGCTTTTCCCTGGCTCTGTCCCAGAGAGCCACACGTGCCCTTTCTCCCTGTCTCTGTCTCTAACACACACACACACACTCACACTCACTCACGCAGTCCTCTGGCACCTTCTTATCTTGCCCTCTGCCTCTCCATGCTGGGAATTAAACACCCCCAGGCTGCATCCCAGACAAGACCAAGTTTTTTTTGTTGTTTGTTTAAATTAAAAGCAACCGAAAGTGACACCGTAACATCAATGACCCAAATCGATACAGAGTTGGCTGCTTGGAATTTAGTCCAAGGCTACGTCCTTAATGGACCTCTGCCCACCTGGACTCCACCTCCAGCCCCAGCAGGTCTTTCCCCAGGGGGAGCCTGGCAGGCTTTCTGGGGGGGATTCTAAGTCTGTGGGTGCTGAATGAACCTCAGCATCACAGGTCCAGGGAAAGAAACTGGACGATGTGTGAAGGAGTCAGGACAGGGAGTTAAGTCCCGGGGACCGGTGTCGGGGTGGGGAGGGGGAGACGGGCAGACGCCCTGGAGACCAGCGTCCCCTAAACTGGGTCCCACTAGCCACTTGCTTTGCAAGTTTGTAGTAAAGATGCCTTGAAAGCAGGTTCAGAAGTTCAGGATATTTGAGAAATGCTGCGTATTAGTTCATCCTCCGCATCTTGGCAATTTACAATTCACAGGAGCCTTTAAAGGCTACGAAAAATCCTAGAGTTTTTTGGTTTTATTTACTTGCAATTCAGATTTGTTTGGCTTCAGAGCCCTCTTTGCATAAATACCTGGACACATTTCACGTCAAGAGTTTTGTAGACTGTGGGGTGGTTGGCAGATGCTGCTCTGACCGTGGACGTGTCTTCTGATCTCTTCCTGAGTTGTCCCGGTGGCTGCAGTAGGGAGGGTGGTGATGACCGCGACCGTGGGAAGAGCAGCAGCCGCTGGCGACTGGCGGCGCTCTGAGTGCCTACTATGCGCGAGGCACTCTGTGAAATATTTTGCTTGTACTGACTCATTGAATCCTCTTCAATATCCTGAGAGGAAGGCTCTGTTTTCCACTCCATAGAGTAGGCAAAGAAACAGACAGAGACAGGTGAGGCCCTGTACCTGAGGTCACATTGCCTTTATATGTTTCTGAGACTGTAAGAGGCAACATGAAGAGAAGAACCACATCTGACTTATTTCTTTTTTCCTTGTGCCAGGCGGGTAGTAGCTAATCGAGAAAGTGTTGGATGGACGGAAGAATGGCTGAACGGAAAGATGGATGGGTGGGAGAAGAATGGATGGATGGTTGATGGACAGATGTATGGATGTCAGCATATAGGCTGGATGGACGGATGGGTGGGAGAAGGATGGATGGATGGTTGATGGACAGATGTATGGATGTCAGCATATAGGCTGGATAGATGGATGGGTGGGCTGGTAGACTGCGGGTGGATGATGGGGGTGGAGCAACAGATGGAAAGATGGAAAGAAGGGTGGGTGGGCGACGGTGGGTGGGTGTGTGGACAGATGGATTAGAGAAAGGGTTGATGGGCGGATGAGCACACGGATGGAGGCGTGGATGGATGAGTCAAGATTAGAAAGTGTCAGAAAGATTTGCACTTGCTCCTATATCATCGGATTTGCTGAAAATAAGAGGCTGGGGCTAACAGGTATTAGTCATAGTTACAAAGTGGCAACAGAGGTAACAGGAGCGGGAGGGGAAGCGTGAGCCCTGGAGGTGGCCTGCCTGGACCCAAATCCTGTCTATAGCACTCCGGAGAATAACCGCTGGAGAGAGGGAAGGGAGGGAGCGAGGGAGGAAGCGAGCTACAAGGAAGGAAGAGAGGACTTACCATGAGAACCCGAATTATTTCACCTCCCTGTGCTTGCGTTTCCTCGTCTGCAAAATGGGGGCAGGAGAAAGTTACCTCTCGCGCTGATTAAATGAGACAGTTTCAAATGATGCGAGCTCTCAGTAGGTACTAACTGTAGCAATTATCCTCTGTAAGAAGCAACAGGGTCCTGTCATCACCCCGGTCTCTGTTTCCCTCTTTGCATCCTTAGCTTCCTTCACCTTGCAGTGCAGAGGGGCAGGGTCTGAGACTCCAGGCTCATGATCTCAAGGGACTCAGGAGACAGTTGCCCTGACCACACACCAAAGGAAAGGTCCATGTGAGCAGGCCCTGTGACTCACTCACCTTTCACGGCACTCTCCAACAGGAGTCAGTGTATTCCTGGCTTGGGCTCTTGTCTCCATGATTGTCAAGTCCCGCCTGGGATCTTAAGAGCAGAATGTCCTGCTTTCCTCGCCAAACTGCAATACCACCCAGAGACAACAGGTGGCGACATCCAATATGTGATTTGTTCTATTTTTACAACCTTTTAGGTGTGAGGGTCTATATTATGTAAAACAGACCAGCTTCCTATTTCAGGAGTCCATTCAGCTTTAGCATATTCACAGTGAGGCACGATGTCACAAACACATATACATAAAGTCCGTAGTTAGTCACAATTGTGCGATGGGTCCATAATACTATAGATGAGAAAATTGAGACCCAAAGCAAGATTGTCGGCTCCCTGCATGCTCACTATTTGAGGTGTGTGTAGTCTTCACAGCACAGTGAAGCAACCTCCCCTTCAGTCAGTCCACCTGCGTGTCTTGTCTCCCCAGGTCATAAAGGAAGCTCTGGGCACACTTCACACCGCTCCTCGGCACCTCCAGCACCACTCTGCTCAAAGCCGGAGTCACGGTTGCTGGAGGGGCCAGGAAACAAGCAAGGAAGGTCCAGCTAACCAGGTCAGTTTTTCGGTCGGGAGTAAAGCGGTGTCTGTAATGGAAATGCTCTAGTTAATCACAGAAGTCATCTGGTGAGGCCTGGCAACTCCCTCCTCTCGCTGGCAGGCTGCTTCCTCTCTTGAGTTTCTAGGTCCTTGAAACATTTGAGGAAAATCTCAATTCAGCTTATACTACAGGGAGATAATTCCATTTCTCTGGGCTTCGGAGTTCCCGTTTCTAAGAGGCAGAAGGCCAGGCTAGCTCCCCACGGCCCCTGACAGACGATGTCTCACCTGGGCCTGAGGCTACTTCCACCTTCCTCGTCTTTCTCTCTCCCTTCCTGTGCCACGGGCAAACGAGATGCCCCGTCCCTAAATAAAGGCTTCCAATAGGTGCCCACCTCCTCTAAGGGCGTTGAGGGGGTCTTCGCCCCTGGATCAGGCGCTGATCTGGGTGCCAGAGGAGCGGGAGGAGCGAGTCTGTGCCCTTAGGGGCTCACGGTCAGCGGCTTTGGCTCCCGGCAGGAGGCCTGAACGCCGACGTCAGGGCTGCCCGCCTGCGTCTGCCCGCCGGCCTCTGCCCGCCTGGCCTCTTAGCTGGCAGGGTCCTGCCCCCGCCCGCCTGCTCACTTAGCTCCTCCTTCCAAGATGGCTCCCCGGGCCCCCAGGTCCTGCTGGGCCCGAGTCCTGACCCCTTCAGGCTCTCACGGAAGGGAGGCGTCTCAGAACTGTGCCCTGGGCAGCCCCGTGGGCCTGGGCCTGCACCTGAAGCACGGCCCCCGCTCTCCCGCTCTGCAGGCCGCCTGGGCACACCAGGNCGAGTCCTGACCCCTTCAGGCTCTCACGGAAGGGAGGCGTCTCAGAACTGTGCCCTGGGCAGCCCCGTGGGCCTGGGCCTGCACCTGAAGCACGGCCCCCGCTCTCCCGCTCTGCAGGCCGCCTGGGCACACCAGGGGCCACAGCCTGGTCAGGACGGCCTCCTTAAACCCTCCACTGACTCCGCGGCCAGAAGGCCAGAGCCACCGCGCTGGGAGCAGCTGACGCAGGTCTTATCGCCGCACTGGACCCACCTCTGGGGCCGCTGGGCCCGCCAGAGCTCTCTTGATTCTGGGCATTTATACACGCCGTTCCCTCTGCTGAGTCGCCCCTCCAGCCTCCCCGTCTTGCTCACTCCCCTCTGCCTTACCCTGCCCCCACGTGCCATGCGCATCCTTTAGGCTGGCTGGCTCTTACTCAGGCCCAGGGCTCGGCTTTAGCATCGCTAGTTCTGGGAGCCTGCCTTAGGTGCTTTCCCTGTGTTTGCCCCGGGGGGTTGAGAGCATGGTGGTGAGATGCGCAAAGCACAGGGAGGCGAAGGAAAGGAAGGGAGGAGGGAGAAAGGGATGCAGAGAGCCAGACGCCTAGAGCAAGGCTCAGCATCAGCAACCAGAGCAGAGGCACGGCATCACCGCAAAACTGGAATGTCCAGGAAAGACGCTCAGCCTCTCCAGAATGACGGCCTTAGCTTAGGGCTGCCTCGAATGGACCCCAGACAGAGGGGCTGGCTCTTGTTCCAAGACATGTGGGATCACCGAAGCCTCCTGACCCCTTCCCTTAGGGGCAGAAGTGGTGCGTGGTGGACTACGGGGCCCAGGAGGAGATGAGTAAGTCCATGAGGCCTGCAGGCTGGCTCTCAGGGAGTGAGGCTCAGGGGTGTGTGTGAAGGGGCCCACACTGCTCTGTAGAGAGTTCTGTCTCCTCGGGCAGGACAAGCTCTCCATCCCAGAGAGGATCAAAGGTGTCCTGGGTGCCTGGGGACCACTTGTCTCCCTGCTTCCAAGTCTAACGCTTACTTATCAAGATAATTAAATCCCACCTCCTTCCAGCTGCCCCCTTGCAACGTCAGGAGGGACAGGAGCCTCTTCCAGAGAGCTTTCCTTGCCGCTGTTTGATGAGCCCCATATTTCACACCGCGAGTGGCTGCATTTCAGCGCTGGGTGAAGTGGGTTTATTTTTATCGCGCACGCAGGCATATAAATATGTACGAGGAGCTCAGAAGCACTTTAGGGTCTCTCTGGAAGGCAGGCTCGGTGTGAGTGTGAGGGAGCATGGCAATTAGTTCAGCCGGGGCACAGGCTCCACGAGATCCGAAGCTGCTGCTCTCCCCGGCACCGCTGGGCCCATTCTCCTTAGAATGGGGCCCTCGTGGGCTCCGGAGAACCAGACAAACTTTTCAGAACAGAAATTTTAAAACGAGAGCAGACCCAAGACCTCTCCTTAACCCCGCTGTTTACCAGCTGGTGCGACCTTGACCCAAGCCCCTTCTTGCTTCTCCCGGGTCTCAGCGTCAGTGTCTATAAAAGTGGGGTTAATCACGCCTGCCCTGTCAGCCTCCCCGGTCTTTCTGAAAGAGCAAAAACCACGCAGAATGTGCAGTGGGCTTGGAGAAGTGTAATATACAACTGTAGGAAGCGTGGCGCTGCTCCTCCCCAGCCATGNGGCGGAGGGCGGGCGCGGGGAGGGGGCGCTCGCGCTGCCGGGAGAGGCGGGCGCCAGGCAGAGAGAGCGCGGTTCGGCTGCAAACTCCGCCGCTGCCGCCCAGCTGACTCCGGGCAGCGCTGGGCACCGCGCACTGCCGGGGAGCCGAGAGCCGCGGCGCGCCCGAGGTCGTCCCGAGAGCAGGGGTCGCGGCGCCCCGCAGAGCCCGAGCCGAGCCCGGCGCCCCGGCGGCCCAGCCGCGGCGGCATGGGGGCGCCCCCGCGGCGCCCCGCGCGGCCCGCCACCGTCTCGGCCCGAGGCCGGAGGCAGGAGCGCGCCTGAGCCCATGGCGAGGGGCCCCGCCGCTGCCGCCGCCGCCGCCGCCGCCGCCCCGCCAGCGCCGCCAGCTCCCGGGCACCATGCGAGCCGCCCCGAGCCTCCGCGGCTGCGTCTGCCTGCTGCTCGCCGCGATCCTGGACCGGGCGCGCGGTGAGTGCGAGGGCGCCGGCCGGAGCCAGGGCCCGGGGCGCGCGGGGCCGGGCAGCGGGGGAGGGCGCGGGCCAGTGGCGCCCCCGGGACGCTTCGGGTCCGAAACCCGCGCTCGGCGCGGAGGCTGCAGAGCTGGCGGGTTTGACGAGGGAGGGCGGACGTCTCCTCTGGAGAGAACGCTCGCGGGTCTGTGCCAGGGTGTGTGCGCGCGTATGTGTATGAGCGTGAGTCTTTGTGGCGTCCGTGTGAGGGTGTCCGGGAAGGCGCTGTGCGCGGAGAGGGTGCCAAAGTGTATCTGGAGGTGTGAGTGTGTGTGAGGGTGTGTGAGCGAGCGAGTGTTTGGAGGGGTGTTTGNGTAACAGAGGTGAAAGCTGGAGGACTCTGAGGAGGTGGCTCTCAGAGGCCAAGGTCAGCTCTCACAGGGCTTCCCTCCTTGCTCAAGTGTTGCTCCAAGTATCTCTGTTCACCTCAGTCTCTCTTTCTAAACATTTTTAAATTATGGTAAAGTACACATAACATAAAATGTACCATCTTAACTGTTTTTAACTGTTTGGTCCAGCAGTGAGTATATTCATATTGTTGAACAACCTATCTGCAGAGCTTTCTCATCTCGCGAAACTGAGACTCGCTCCCCATTATCAGTAACTCCTCACTCTCCCTTCACTCCAGCCCATGACAACCACCACTCTACTTTCTCCATCTATGACTTTGACTAAGAACTTCATGCATAATAGACGTGCAGTATCTGTCCATCAGTGGCTGCCTTATTGCACCCAGCTTCATGTCTCTGAGGTTCATCCGTGCTGTAGAATACAGTGCAATTTCTTCCTTTTCAAAGCTGGATAATATTCCGTTGTATGGACAGGCCGCGCCTTATTTATCCAGCCATCTGTCGATGGGCACTCACCCTACTTCCGTCTTTTGGCCATTGGGAATATTCCACTGCGAAGATGCTTTCCGTTCTTGTGGATGCATACCCAGAAGCAGAGTCAGTGGATTGCATGGTTGACTCTCTTTAAGGAGGCAGGCTTCGTGGGATGCTGTCTGCCAGGCACTCCCAACTGCCTCTAACGGTGTGAGCGCGGCCAGAGGGGCTGGAAGGCGCCCGGGAGCCTGGGGGGCAGGGGACTCGACACCCTTGCGCTTGCAGCGGATCGTGGCAGGTTCACAGTCCTCTGCCCACACGGGTCCTGTGTCTCGTGGGCCTCCTTGCAGATGTAGAGTGGAGCTGGAAAGAACCATGCCCAGAAAACTCGCAGACACAGGAAAGGGGGACCCACATGTCCTTGGCAGCTGCTGACAACTGCTAGGAGGCTGGAGATGTTAATGGGGGGAATGGGACCCACACACTATAGTCCTGGAAGATGTTTGTGGGTGGAATAAACAAAGGCAGTTCCAAAATTCTAGAAAGCAAGTTCCACGGAGCCGTGAAATGAAAAGCTCATACGTTTACATGATGGAAGCTCTGTGCGTGAATGAATATACAATGGCATCAGGTTGCTTTCTCTGTAAAGGAAGAATATCCAGAGGAAAAGAAAGGTCAGGAACATTCAACAGACTCTCCATGGACCCTGCATAGTGCAAAGCAAGCTCCTTGTTAGGCAGAGTTAGGGGATGGAGGGGGAGCAGGTGTGGTCCTGCCCAGTGTGGACAGAGGGAGACAAGTCCACCGAGCGCATCGTGGGAAGAATTAAGTGTGAGGGAGAGCCAGGAGTCGCCAGTGAGCGTGGCGATCCCGCTGACATGTATTCTGCAGCAGCCCCGGGCCAGGTGCTTTTTTACAAAGGATTTCATTCAGCATCCCTGACAGCCAGGACTGTTGCCTATTCCCACTGCACGGGCCCAGACCCTCGAGGTGACCTGCCCAAGACCACGCACTGCAAAAGGCAGAAGCGAGGGCGTGAATCCAGGCCTGGCCCCAGATACCAAGTTCCTCCATCTTCACAGAAACAGGCGGCCAGGGAGGGCTTCCTAGGGGAGGTGACTTGAGCTGCGATGAGTATGTGTATCTGTCTCTAAAGGAGAAAAATGCTTTCTAGGCAGAGGGAGAAATACCAGGTGAAGCCCAGAGATAGAAAAAGGCAGGGGACGTTCAGGAAATCGGCAAATATTTATTCCAGTTGAACAGAGCAGGGTGTAAGGGAAATGATTGGGCCCGACCTTGAACCTGAAGCCAAGTGTTGCAGATACCGTTGGGCAGTCAGGGCTAGAGATGGGGGTGCTCAGAGCTGTGCTTTACCTGAATTCATCTGGAGGCTGTGGACAGGGGGCTGGGTGAGGTGAGCCCGCAGACAGAAAGGGAGCCGGGACCCTGCTGTAATCCTCAGAAAAGGGATTCGTTTGTCCCATGGCATGCTGATCTCTGGGGACAAAACTGTGGCCAGTCCAGCATCCTCCTGGCCCTCATGGAGCTGACCATCATGGGGGAAGACAGGCAGTAAACAGGTCAGCAGCCGAGCCAGACTGATGGCAGGTTGCGGTCGGTACCAGGACCCAACGAGACAAGAGGATGTAGCAGCAGCAGCGGGAGCATGGTGCAGTCAGGGGAGGCTCCCTTGAGGAGGTGGCAATCTGGCTGGATAAGAAGGATCGGAAGAAGCCGGCACTGCCAAGAGCAGAGGAGGAAACGGGAGAGAAGCCTTCAGGGAGGAAGAATTTCAGGTGCTTCAGGAAGTGGCTGGAGGTGCCCGGGGTGAGTGTTAGGAGATGAACCGCAAGAGGAGAGCAGACAGGGCGGGGAACGGGGAGGAGCCGAGATTTTATTCCAGGGCAGCGGAGGGCACTGGAGGACGCTCAGCGGGAGGATGACGCCACCTGATTTGCGTGTTGAAAGACCTTTCTGGCGGCTGCGTGAAAAATGGGGAGGAGGGTCCGGGGGGATGATGGCACTGGTTAGGAGGCACCACCAGGGCCGGGGAGAGAGGCCCAGAAATGTCTGGGGTCGGGGGGTGGGGGCTGATTGAAGCTGATGGGCTCTGATTCTGGGGGAGCAGCCACGAGTGAGAGGTCCCACCGGGAGGAACGCTCTCCGTTTCAGAGGCAGGTGACAGCCGGGGACAAAGCCCTGCAAAGTTTGACCCTGGCAGCGAATCCAATTCTGACACGTCTCCTGGGCAGCATTTGCCTTCTCTCCCACTGGGAGGCCAGAGCGAACCACTGCAATGCAACCGCAGGCTTCTCAAGGGGGCGGGCCGAGGCTCTCCGCTCTCCGGGGGATTGTTCTGGGCTCAGCAAGGCCCTGGCTGGGTGCTCAGAGGAGGACAGTGGGGAGAGAGGACTCCCTCCCTGCCCAGCGCCTGCCCCGAGGGGAGCCCTGCTCAGGTTCTGGACAAAAGTGCCAGGCGCTTCTCCAGGTGCCAGTGAGGTGCAGTGAAGGAAGAGGGTGTGTCCCCGTGCCCAGCCCATCAGGCGTGCAGGTCCCAGCGGCGGGGGGCCACCTCCCGGTGTCCACACCTCGTAATCTCCCCTCAACGTGAACTGGACTAACTGGCTTCTCGGGGACAGAACAGGCCAATGTGGCAGGGTGCCACCCCTGAGACGTGCGTGCTCAGCCGTTTCCAAATCTTTTGTGAAATGGACTGTGGGCCACCTGGCTTCCCTGTCCGTGGAATCTTCCAGACAAGAACACTGGAGTGGGTTGCCATTTCCTCCTGCAAGGGAGCTTCCCGACCCAGGGGAGAAACTCCCGTCTACTGCGCCCCCTCCTTTCACAGGCGGGTTCTTTACCACTGAGCCACCTGGGAAGCCCTCTCCTGAGACTGGGTCACAGGAGAACCGTGGCTTTGGTCTGGGGGGTTGCACCGGCCCCTCCCTCACCCGCTCCAATGATGCCAGCTGCTGTATTGTCTGCTGCCCGTTGGAGAAGCCCACGTGGGAAGGAACCAAGGGAGGCCAGCAACAGGATGAGGGGCTGAGGTCTCCATCCAACAACCCGTGAGGCGCTGAAGCCGCCACCCACCGCGGGAGAGAGCTTGGAGAGGCCCCAGGCTCCTCTTCCAGTCGAGTCGGATGTGATTGCAGCCTTGGCCAGTTAACCTGGGGGACACCCTGAGCCAGAGGCTCAGCTAAGCCACGCCTGGAGTCCAGACCCCTGATTCAACAGTAAATGCTGCTGTTTGAAGCCCTGAGGTTTTGGGGTAATTGGCTACGCAGTGAAAGATGATGAATGCACCGGTGGACACTTTAGACACAATGAAGAATTTACATGCAACGTCTTACAGGGTAGGTGCCATCACCCCACTTTATAGATACGAAAACTGAGGCTCACCCAAGGCCATGCAGCTAAGNGGGAAGCGTGAGCCCTGGAGGTGGCCTGCCTGGACCCAAATCCTGTCTATAGCACTCCGGAGAATAACCGCTGGAGAGAGGGAAGGGAGGGAGCGAGGGAGGAAGCGAGCTACAAGGAAGGAAGAGAGGACTTACCATGAGAACCCGAATTATTTCACCTCCCTGTGCTTGCGTTTCCTCGTCTGCAAAATGGGGGCAGGAGAAAGTTACCTCTCGCGCTGATTAAATGAGACAGTTTCAAATGATGCGAGCTCTCAGTAGGTACTAACTGTAGCAATTATCCTCTGTAAGAAGCAACAGGGTCCTGTCATCACCCCGGTCTCTGTTTCCCTCTTTGCATCCTTAGCTTCCTTCACCTTGCAGTGCAGAGGGGCAGGGTCTGAGACTCCAGGCTCATGATCTCAAGGGACTCAGGAGACAGTTGCCCTGACCACACACCAAAGGAAAGGTCCATGTGAGCAGGCCCTGTGACTCACTCACCTTTCACGGCACTCTCCAACAGGAGTCAGTGTATTCCTGGCTTGGGCTCTTGTCTCCATGATTGTCAAGTCCCGCCTGGGATCTTAAGAGCAGAATGTCCTGCTTTCCTCGCCAAACTGCAATACCACCCAGAGACAACAGGTGGCGACATCCAATATGTGATTTGTTCTATTTTTACAACCTTTTAGGTGTGAGGGTCTATATTATGTAAAACAGACCAGCTTCCTATTTCAGGAGTCCATTCAGCTTTAGCATATTCACAGTGAGGCACGATGTCACAAACACATATACATAAAGTCCGTAGTTAGTCACAATTGTGCGATGGGTCCATAATACTATAGATGAGAAAATTGAGACCCAAAGCAAGATTGTCGGCTCCCTGCATGCTCACTATTTGAGGTGTGTGTAGTCTTCACAGCACAGTGAAGCAACCTCCCCTTCAGTCAGTCCACCTGCGTGTCTTGTCTCCCCAGGTCATAAAGGAAGCTCTGGGCACACTTCACACCGCTCCTCGGCACCTCCAGCACCACTCTGCTCAAAGCCGGAGTCACGGTTGCTGGAGGGGCCAGGAAACAAGCAAGGAAGGTCCAGCTAACCAGGTCAGTTTTTCGGTCGGGACTAAAGCGGTGTCTGTAATGGAAATGCTCTAGTTAATCACAGAAGTCATCTGGTGAGGCCTGGCAACTCCCTCCTCTCGCTGGCAGGCTGCTTCCTCTCTTGAGTTTCTAGGTCCTTGAAACATTTGAGGAAAATCTCAATTCAGCTTATACTACAGGGAGATAATTCCATTTCTCTGGGCTTCGGAGTTCCCGTTTCTAAGAGGCAGAAGGCCAGGCTAGCTCCCCACGGCCCCTGACAGACGATGTCTCACCTGGGCCTGAGGCTACTTCCACCTTCCTCGTCTTTCTCTCTCCCTTCCTGTGCCACGGGCAAACGAGATGCCCCGTCCCTAAATAAAGGCTTCCAATAGGTGCCCACCTCCTCTAAGGGCGTTGAGGGGGTCTTCGCCCCTGGATCAGGCGCTGATCTGGGTGCCAGAGGAGCGGGAGGAGCGAGTCTGTGCCCTTAGGGGCTCACGGTCAGCGGCTTTGGCTCCCGGCAGGAGGCCTGAACGCCGACGTCAGGGCTGCCCGCCTGCGTCTGCCCGCCGGCCTCTGCCCGCCTGGCCTCTTAGCTGGCAGGGTCCTGCCCCCGCCCGCCTGCTCACTTAGCTCCTCCTTCCAAGATGGCTCCCCGGGCCCCCAGGTCCTGCTGGGCCCGAGTCCTGACCCCTTCAGGCTCTCACGGAAGGGAGGCGTCTCAGAACTGTGCCCTGGGCAGCCCCGTGGGCCTGGGCCTGCACCTGAAGCACGGCCCCCGCTCTCCCGCTCTGCAGGCCCCCTGGGCACACCAGGGGCCACAGCCTGGTCAGGACGGCCTCCTTAAACCCTCCACTGACTCCGCGGCCAGAAGGCCAGAGCCACCGCGCTGGGAGCAGCTGACGCAGGTCTTATCGCCGCACTGGACCCACCTCTGGGGCCGCTGGGCCCGCTAGAGCTCTCTTGATTCTGGGCATTTATACACGCCGTTCCCTCTGCTGAGTCGCCCCTCCAGCCTCCCCGTCTTGCTCACTCCCCTCTGCCTTACCCTGCCCCCACGTGCCATGCGCATCCTTTAGGCTGGCTGGCTCTTACTCAGGCCCAGGGCTCGGCTTTAGCATCGCTAGTTCTGGGAGCCTGCCTTAGGTGCTTTCCCTGTGTTTGCCCCGGGGGGTTGAGAGCATGGTGGTGAGATGCGCAAAGCACAGGGAGGCGAAGGAAAGGAAGGGAGGAGGGAGAAAGGGATGCAGAGAGCCAGACGCCTAGAGCAAGGCTCAGCATCAGCAACCAGAGCAGAGGCACGGCATCACCGCAAAACTGGAATGTCCAGGAAAGACGCTCAGCCTCTCCAGAATGACGGCCTTAGCTTAGGGCTGCCTCGAATGGACCCCAGACAGAGGGGCTGGCTCTTGTTCCAAGACATGTGGGATCACCGAAGCCTCCTGACCCCTTCCCTTAGGGGCAGAAGTGGTGCGTGGTGGACTACGGGGCCCAGGAGGAGATGAGTAAGTCCATGAGGCCTGCAGGCTGGCTCTCAGGGAGTGAGGCTCAGGGGTGTGTGTGAAGGGGCCCACACTGCTCTGTAGAGAGTTCTGTCTCCTCGGGCAGGACAAGCTCTCCATCCCAGAGAGGATCAAAGGTGTCCTGGGTGCCTGGGGACCACTTGTCTCCCTGCTTCCAAGTCTAACGCTTACTTATCAAGATAATTAAATCCCACCTCCTTCCAGCTGCCCCCTTGCAACGTCAGGAGGGACAGGAGCCTCTTCCAGAGAGCTTTCCTTGCCGCTGTTTGATGAGCCCCATATTTCACACCGCGAGTGGCTGCATTTCAGCGCTGGGTGAAGTGGGTTTATTTTTATCGCGTACGCAGGCATATAAATATGTACGAGGAGCTCAGAAGCACTTTAGGGTCTCTCTGGAAGGCAGGCTCGGTGTGAGTGTGAGGGAGCATGGCAATTAGTTCAGCCGGGGCACAGGCTCCACGAGATCCGAAGCTGCTGCTCTCCCCGGCACCGCTGGGCCCATTCTCCTTAGAATGGGGCCCTCGTGGGCTCCGGAGAACCAGACAAACTTTTCAGAACAGAAATTTTAAAACGAGAGCAGACCCAAGACCTCTCCTTAACCCCGCTGTTTACCAGCTGGTGCGACCTTGACCCAAGCCCCTTCTTGCTTCTCCCGGGTCTCAGCGTCAGTGTCTATAAAAGTGGGGTTAATCACGCCTGCCCTGTCAGCCTCCCCGGTCTTTCTGAAAGAGCAAAAACCACGCAGAATGTGCAGTGGGCTTGGAGAAGTGTAATATACAACTGTAGGAAGCGTGGCGCTGCTCCTCCCCAGCCATGCACGTGGAGCAGGTGACCGAAGGTACGAGACCGAGTCTGGTGCAACGCAGGCATCGGCTGCTCCAGGCTTTGCAGGCTGCCTCGGTCACCGTGGGGAGGAGGAGGGAGACAGCGTCTGCTGACCTACGGGGCTGGTGCTTCACGTGTATTTTGGCATTTGGGCAGGGCAGGGACGCTTGCAGAGGCTGCCATTCCTGTTTATTGATGAGGAAGCCAGCGCTCGTCATGGTTGAGGAATGAGTGCGTGGCCACAGTCTAGGGAGCAGAGGAGCCCGGCTTTGAGTCAGGGGCAAGACGCACCTTCCTTCTCGTGGCCACAGGGAGCCACAGCCTGCGGGTTGACCGCCGGCCCCTAGGGATGGCCGGGACCCTGGGCTCCGGGAGGCGCCACCAGCCCACGGGGTGGGCCTCTAAGCAGCCCCGCGGTGACACCGGTGGGAGTGGGCCTGGGGTCCTCCGGGGGGCTGTGAGGCTGTCTCCACCTCTGAAACCTGGGTCCAGCCTGCCCTCATCAGGCAGAGACAGGCGCAGAGAATGCCTTTCGTCTGCCGGGTCCCCAGAGCCAGAGAGAGAAATCAGAGGCTTGGGGGGGGGGACGTGCCCGGGTAGAGAATGGATTCTGGAGCACTGAGAGCTCTCTGAGGGTCACGGTTGGGGCCACAGGGGGCAAAGGATGCTGAGCTCTGGCCTCTCATCTCCTGAACGCACATCCCAGCCTGTGGGAGGATCAGGAAGGGACGCAGGCTGCTCTCCCCCCAGGGACAAGGTTGTCTTGGAGCCGCTAGAAAGTCCAGGGCTCAGGATCTCGATTCTGCTGCTTTCATTTCCCCAAAGGGCCCCACAGCCCTAGGTAGGGAGGTGCAGCCACTGATGAAGAGATGCCCGTGACTGTATCTTGAAGGTCACAAGAGGTACAACCCAGGAGGGCAAGTGCCAAGTTCAAGGGCCCAGAGGCCAGGCTGGCACGGGATAAGGAAATTACCCAAAACCACCGGTGTTTGGGCTTCCCTGGTGGTTCAGAGGGTAAAGAATCAGCCTGCAATGCGGGAGACCCAGGTTTGATCCCTGGGTCAGGAAGATTCCTCTGGAGAAGGGAATGGCAACCCAGTCTGGTATTCTTGCCTGGAGAATTCCATGGAACTCCAGAGGAGCCTAGTGGGCTACAGTCCATGGGGTCGCAAAGAGTCGGACATGACTGAGCAACTAACACCCTCAGCACCGATGAGGGGGAGGCCCCCTGCACGACAGGGACAGTGGGGCAGACCTCTGAGGCTGCAGTGGTCCCTGGACGAGGGGAGCCACGGCCGAGAGAAGGAAAGGGACTTGGTGAGGGGCCAGCATGATGTAACTGATAGGAAAAGACTTCTTGATTTGTAAATGGACAATTAAGGGAGGCCGTCAGAGGAGGTCCATGTGGAATCACAGGGCTCGGAATCTGGAGGAGCAGGTTGGCAGTTGTTGGATCAGAAACCTGTTCTTTCCAGTTTGATTTTTTTCTCTATTTTCTTTCTAACTTATTTCTGTTTATAAGAAAGCTGGATGCACCAGCCTCAGCCAGCTGTGAAAAGGAGGTGAATCCATACGTGGGCTGCTAAGAAAGAGGAGATAGTTGGCCAACCTGGCGGTAACAGAGGTGAAAGCTGGAGGACTCTGAGGAGGTGGCTCTCAGAGGCCAAGGTCAGCTCTCACAGGGCTTCCCTCCTTGCTCAAGTGTTGCTCCAAGTATCTCTGTTCACCTCAGTCTCTCTTTCTAAACATTTTTAAATTATGGTAAAGTACACATAACATAAAATGTACCATCTTAACTGTTTTTAACTGTTTGGTCCAGCAGTGAGTATATTCATATTGTTGAACAACCTATCTGCAGAGCTTTCTCATCTCGCGAAACTGAGACTCGCTCCCCATTATCAGTAACTCCTCACTCTCCCTTCACTCCAGCCCATGACAACCACCACTCTACTTTCTCCATCTATGAGTTTGACTAAGAACTTCATGCATAATAGACGTGCAGTATCTGTCCATCAGTGGCTGCCTTATTGCACCCAGCTTCATGTCTCTGAGGTTCATCCGTGCTGTAGAATACAGTGCAATTTCTTCCTTTTCAAAGCTGGATAATATTCCGTTGTATGGACAGGCCGCGCCTTATTTATCCAGCCATCTGTCGATGGGCACTCACCCTACTTCCGTCTTTTGGCCATTGGGAATATTCCACTGCGAAGATGCTTTCCGTTCTTGTGGATGCATACCCAGAAGCAGAGTCAGTGGATTGCATGGTTGACTCTCTTTAAGGAGGCAGGCTTCGTGGGATGCTGTCTGCCAGGCACTCCCAACTGCCTCTAACGGTGTGAGCGCGGCCAGAGGGGCTGGAAGGCGCCCGGGAGCCTGGGGGGCAGGGGACTCGACACCCTCGCGCTTGCAGCGGATCGTGGCAGGTTCACAGTCCTCTGCCCACATGGGTCCTGTGTCTCGTGGGCCTCCTTGCAGATGCAGAGTGGAGCTGGAAAGAACCATGCCCAGAAAACTCGCAGACACAGGAAAGGGGGACCCACATGTCCTTGGCAGCTGCTGACAACTGCTAGGAGGCTGGAGATGTTAATGGGGGGAATGGGACCCACACACTATAGTCCTGGAAGATGTTTGTGGGTGGAATAAACAAAGGCAGTTCCAAAATTCTAGAAAGCAAGTTCCACGGAGCCATGAAATGAAAAGCTCATACGTTTACATGATGGAAGCTCTGTGCGTGAATGAATATACAATGGCATCAGGTTGCTTTCTCTGTAAAGGAAGAATATCCAGAGGAAAAGAAAGGTCAGGAACATTCAACAGACTCTCCATGGACCCTGCATAGTGCAAAGCAAGCTCCTTGTTAGGCAGAGTTAGGGGATGGAGGGGGAGCAGGTGTGCTCCTGCCCAGTGTGGACAGAGGGAGACAAGTCCACCGAGCGCATCGTGGGAAGAATTAAGTGTGAGGGAGAGCCAGGAGTCGCCAGTGAGTGTGGCGATCCCGCTGACATGTATTCTGCAGCAGCCCCGGGCCAGGTGCTTTTTTACAAAGGATTTCATTCAGCATCCCTGACAGCCAGGACTGTTGCCTATTCCCACTGCACGGGCCCAGACCCTCGAGGTGACCTGCCCAAGACCACGCACTGCAAAAGGCAGAAGCGAGGGCGTGAATCCAGGCCTGGCCCCAGATACCAAGTTCCTCCATCTTCACAGAAACAGGCGGCCAGGGAGGGCTTCCTGGGGGAGGTGACTTGAGCTGCGATGAGTATGTGTATCTGTCTCTAAAGGAGAAAAATGCTTTCTAGGCAGAGGGAGAAATACCAGGTGAAGCCCAGAGATAGAAAAAGGCAGGGGACGTTCAGGAAATCGGCAAATATTTATTCCAGTTGAACAGAGAAGGGTGTAAGGGAAATGATTGGGCCCGACCTTGAACCTGAAGCCAAGTGTTGCAGATACCGTTGGGCAGTCAGGGCTAGAGATGGGGGTGCTCAGAGCTGTGCTTTACCTGAATTCATCTGGAGGCTGTGGACAGGGGCCTGGGTGAGGTGAGCCCGCAGACAGAAAGGGAGCCGGGACCCTGCTGTAATCCTCAGAAAAGGGATTCGTTTGTCCCATGGCATGCTGATCTCTGGGGACGAAACTGTGGCCAGTCCAGCATCTTCCTGGCCCTCATGGAGCTGACCATCATGGGGGAAGACAGGCAGTAAACAGGTCAGCAGCCGAGCCAGACTGATGGCAGGTTGCGGTCGGTACCAGGACCCAACGAGACAAGAGGATGTAGCAGCAGCAGCGGGAGCATGGTGCAGTCAGGGGAGGCTCCCTTGAGGAGGTGGCAATCTGGCTGGATAAGAAGGATCGGAAGAAGCCGGCACTGCCAAGAGCAGAGGAGGAAACGGGAGAGAAGCCTTCAGGGAGGAAGAATTTCAGGTGCTTCAGGAAGTGGCTGGAGGTGCCCGGGGTGAGTGTTAGGAGATGAACCGCAAGAGGAGAGCAGACAGGGCGGGGAACGGGGAGGAGCCGAGATTTTATTCCAGGGCAGCGGAGGGCACTGGAGGACGCTCAGCGGGAGGATGACGCCACCTGATTTGCGTGTTGAAAGACCTTTCTGGCGGCTGCGTGAAAAATGGGGAGGAGGGTCCGGGGGGATGATGGCACTGGTTAGGAGGCACCACCAGGGCCGGGGAGAGAGGCCCAGAAATGTCTGGGGTCGGGGGGTGGGGGCTGATTGAAGCTGATGGGCTCTGATTCTGGGGGAGCAGCCACGAGTGAGAGGTCCCACCGGGAGGAACGCTCTCCGTTTCAGAGGCAGGTGACAGCCGGGGACAAAGCCCTGCAAAGTTTGACCCTGGCAGCGAATCCAATTCTGACACGTCTCCTGGGCAGCATTTGCCTTCTCTCCCACTGGGAGGCCAGAGCGAACCACTGCAATGCAACCGCAGGCTTCTCAAGGGGGCGGGCCGAGGCTCTCCGCTCTCCGGGGGATTGTTCTGGGCTCAGCAAGGCCCTGGCTGGGTGCTCAGAGGAGGACAGTGGGGAGAGAGGACTCCCTCCCTGCCCAGCGCCTGCCCCGAGGGGAGCCCTGCTCAGGTTCTGGACAAAAGTGCCAGGCGCTTCTCCAGGTGCCAGTGAGGTGCAGTGAAGGAAGAGGGTGTGTCCCCGTGCCCAGCCCATCAGGCGTGCAGGTCCCAGCGGCGGGGGGCCACCTCCCGGTGTCCACACCTCGTAATCTCCCCTCAACGTGAACTGGACTAACTGGCTTCTCGGGGACAGAACAGGCCAATGTGGCAGGGTGCCACCCCTGAGACGTGCGTGCTCAGCCGTTTCCAAATCTTTTGTGAAATGGACTGTGGGCCACCTGGCTTCCCTGTCCGTGGAATCTTCCAGACAAGAATACTGGAGTGGGTTGCCATTTCCTCCTGCAAGGGAGCTTCCCGACCCAGGGGAGAAACTCCCGTCTACTGCGCCCCCTCCTTTCACAGGCGGGTTCTTTACCACTGAGCCACCTGGGAAGCCCTCTCCTGAGACTGGGTCACAGGAGAACCGTGGCTTTGGTCTGGGGGGTTGCACCGGCCCCTCCCTCACCCGCTCCAATGATGCCAGCTGCTGTATTGTCTGCTGCCCGTTGGAGAAGCCCACGTGGGAAGGAACCAAGGGAGGCCAGCAACAGGATGAGGGGCTGAGGTCTCCATCCAACAACCCGTGAGGCGCTGAAGCCGCCACCCACCGCGGGAGAGAGCTTGGAGAGGCCCCAGGCTCCTCTTCCAGTCGAGTCGGATGTGATTGCAGCCTTGGCCAGTTAACCTGGGGGACACCCTGAGCCAGAGGCTCAGCTAAGCCACGCCTGGAGTCCAGACCCCTGATGCAACAGTAAATGCTGCTGTTTGAAGCCCTGAGGTTTTGGGGTAATTGGCTACGCAGTGAAAGATGATGAATGCACCGGTGGACACTTTAGACACAATGAAGAATTTACATGCAACGTCTTACAGGGTAGGTGCCATCACCCCACTTTATAGATACGAAAACTGAGGCTCACCCAAGGCCATGCAGCTAAGAAGTGGCTGGGGAAAAAAATCAAACAGAAGCAGTCGGCTCCAGAGTCTGATGTTAAACACCACACTGGTGGGAGAGGCACACACCCTCCCTGGGCAGTGCCTGGTCCGATGGAGGAAGGACCCACCGACTCCAAGGGCCTTGCTGCCTAGTTGGGGAGATGGCTCTTCCGGCTTTCTTTGCACCCACCTTTAAATCAGCCCGTGCATCCTCATGTCTTTCAACCCAATGACCTTCTAGAACCATCTTACCTTGTCCTGTCTGGCTTGGTTTCCTCCTTCAAGCCTGACCTTTTGCACCATTCCCTGAGAGAGTCTCAAATGTCTTGGGCCTAATTCTGGATCCTGCACCCACTATGTGCCAGGTCTTTGCTAAACATGCTACACGTCAGTCTACTAAAGAAACAGTCACTTTAACAGTGAAGTAGGTAAGACCCAGAGGCGTGAGCTTCCAAGTCACGTGGCCAGTGGTCAAAACCCACCTGGCCCGCTGGGTGGTGCCCCCTCCCAGGTCCTGAGCCCACCGGGTTTTGAAATTGCCTTGGGTGTCACAACCCCTGATCTGCAGATCACTTGCATCCCTGGTGGAAGCTTCTGACCCGTGCGCCCTCCAGAGTGTGCCATGCCTGGGAGACGCACGGTGGGAGGGGGTCTCTCCAGCCTCGCCAAGGTGCAGCATCGAGGGGGCTCCTAACACATCTCTCTCTGTTGGACGAATGAAAGAAAATCGCTCATGAGGCAGGCAGAGGGGGCACGGCACCATGCTTGCCTTCTCCCCCTCCAAGCGAGGCTCCATCCCTCTGGACAAATTGGTCCTCCTGTGATGTTAGTCTACGGGACCATCCCACTCCCCTCACCTTCCATTCCCTGAGGGCAGGCAGGGGATCCCTCTCCTTCTTTAGAGTTGGAGTATTGAGTGGAAGAGCAGGCTGCTAGAGAGGGCGGACGCTCTGCCCTGGCTTCCTGGTCACCCAGCCTGGCCTTGACGGTCTTCCCTGCTTGCGGCCAAATAGGCCTCCCACAGCCCCGGACCCCCGAGAAGGGCCCAGCCGGCCTCTGCCTTCCTCACCAGGACTTTCCAGCTGCAAGCCAGGGCTCTCGCTACCTGGGCAGAGGCGGGGGAGGAGGTGGTGTGGCTTGGCCCCCACCCCACGGGGCCCTGGACTCAAGTTTGGGCAGCCTCCAATGGCCCAGCCTGAGTTCCAGGGGCTAGTCCAAGGGGAAAAGAAGCCAGGAGCTGGGCTTTTCCCTCCGCTCCTGTGAGGCACACCGCCCACACCCCATCTCCCTGGAAATCTCAACTTTCTCCCTTTTTCCTGGTATCTTCCCTGACCTTCCCCCTCCCCCACCCCCAAAGAAGGCTGTGTGCTAATTAGATAAGTAATAACAAGGCAAGACTATGACTCCTCATTAGCTTGGGAGAGAGTCCTTGCTACATGACTGATAGGCATCTACAAGAAAATTAACTCCGGTGCAAGGACTCCCTAATCAAGATTAATGAGGGGGTGGGGACGTAGGAACTGGGGGCCTAGAACTTTCCAAGCATCTCCAAGGGCCGAGGGGTCTGTACCACGTGAGGGGAGTGGGGAATGGAAGTGGAGAGACAGGAGGTCTTAGAGCTAGTCTCAGAGGTCAAGGCTCCTTCTCTCTGCTTTAGGCTAAGCCGCCCACAAAGTGAATCAGGAGACACAGTCCATGGGGTTCCGGGAGAACAGATGCTAATATAAGTTGCAGTCCGTGCTTCTGAGGAGTTCACAATCCAATCGAGCAGATAATTACAGTGCAGGATGATACGTGAGCTGATGCGGGAACAGCCAGCTTTCATGAAGCACTTACTATGCCTTTGGCAACATCCTAAGTGGTGAACATGTATCGTGTCTTTAATCCTTCTGACACAGCTATGATGGTCTCCAGTTGGCAGATGAGGAAACTGAGATCTGGAGAAGTTAAGCAAGTCGCTAAGGTCACAGAGCTAACAAGATGGAGAGGGGATGTGAACCCCAGTTGTATGACCTGGAACCCAAGCTTTTAAGCACCATCTTAGATCTTGCTGATGGGCACACTGTTGGCTGGCATGGGGCGTATGGAGTGTGTTGAGAAGACAAGAAGGGGCCGCAAAGCTGCAAGGTTGCAGGGGAAAGAGCTTTGAGTTGGACCTTGCCAGATCAACAGAATCTCACTCGGAGGAGAGTTATTGATTGAATCTTTGACTTATTCATTCATTCATCCCACATATAAGTGGCAGATCCCACAGGGAACACCGCAAACACAGTGGCAAACAAAATCAGACATGGAACATCCGTGTAGATGGAGAGGCTGACTTTGAACAAATAATCACATAACCGATTAGTCTATCCCAGGGCCAGGTCTAGGGTTGTCCTGCACTCTTGAGAATGAGGCCCTCTTTACAACTGTGCCCCAAATGCCTCAACCTGGCCCCAGCCCCCTGGCTCGACCACTGCGAGCTGTAGGGTATTGAAACCACATCCCTGAGGCCAAACTCTGAGCTGAAGTTCAACACGTAACTAAATATTTACAAGGGTCAAGAGGGCCTCAGACACCGCACCACATCTTGCCTTCTGCCCTCTAGGTTGCCTGCTTCTTCACGCCGCTGGTCCAAGGCAAGAAAAGAGGCAAGACCACCGAGACGGGGACCACTTTTCTCTTCCACAAGCCGGAAAGCATCCACCTTATCCCCAGCTTCCCACAACAAGAAAGTGGCACCCCGACGGGATGGAGAGGCTCCCCCATTAACCTTCTTAAAGAGGCTTCAGGAGTTCCTTTTTTTTCTTTGTCTTTTCTCTCCCTGAGGTTGTTGTTTGGAGTTGGAGGATTTGGGACCAAGAGACTTCATGAAGCATTGGAAAGAGCCCCATCAAATGTGCGTCAAACCCTGTCAGTTCTCCCAGGTTCTCTGCGGTGTGAACTTGCAGCACCCATGGGGGACTGGCTGTCACAGCCCCGGGGAATAGCAGCGGGGCTCCGTCTGTGTTCGTTCCCTCCCTCCTTTTCCTAGGGCACCCATCCCAGGCGGTTTGCTTGACTGACCTACATCACATTCGTCCACGTCTCTACTTCCCACTTCTCAAGCCCTTTCTTGCAAAAGTCCAGGAAGAAGAACTGTGGTCTCCGGTGACCCATGGGGCCAAGAGTTCAGTGGAGAGGGGAGGTATGGTGGGTTGCTTCTAAAACGGTTCCCAGTGAGGGACTTACCTTGCAGTCCAGTGGTAAAGACTCCATGCTTCCACTGCAGGGGTAGTGACGGGTTAAACCCCCGGTCCAGGGACCAAGATCCCACATGCAGCCAAAATAAATGAACAAATAAAATTCCATTTAAAAAATCAGGGTGGTTAAAACGGTCCCCAATGTTCCCCATCTTCTGCTTCCGCAACCTGGTGTAATCTCCCCCTTGACTGTGGGCTGGATCCAGTGCCCGCTTCTTAGAGGGAGAACAGGACAAACGTGATGAGAAGTGGTTTCTGAGGTTAGGTTACAAACGGCTGTGACCTCTGTCTTGCACGCACTTTCTCTGGCCCCTCCCTGCTCCCTCTGATGAGGCCAACTGCTCTGTCGTGAGCTTTCCTAAAGAGAGGCCCACGTGGCAAGGAAGTGAGGGAGGCCCCCAGACCATAGCTCCTGAGACACTCTCAGTCCAAAGATCTGTGAGGAACTGCATCCTGACCGTGACCGCTGGTGTCAGCTTAGACACAGGTCCATCCCCCGCTGAGCCTTACGGTGACACCGCAACCCCAGCTGACCTTCTCAGCCGGGGGCCCTGTCTAAGCTGCACCTGGCTTCCTGACCCACAGAAACTGATGTATTAAAAACATGCTGTCTGAAGCTTCTACGTTTTGAGATAACTTGTTATATAGCAGTAAATAACTAATGCAGGGAGGGGGTAGGAAAGGAATCAGAACAAGTAACAGAAGATATACATAGGAGCACAGACCTTGAAGAATCTTCGCCATGCCTTCCTTGTATAAATGAGCACATTTATAGGTAAGAGATTTAAACATTCATTTGTCACTGAGCTGGGTCTGGACAGATAAATGGACCTCGGGCCTTCTTTCTCTGTCTAGAAGTCTTTCTGCTGGCATGCGAACTGTTGAAGGTTGTCTCTCAATTTCTTTGGGATTTAAAGTATGGATTTAGAAAGTGCTTATATCTCTCGCTGAGGATGTGTTTAAATACGTTCCGTTTGTATCAGGACCCATATTACATTATACAGCCCTGGGGTGCAGGTCAGCGAGTGGTGAATCTGAGCTATTTCTCTACAAGAGGAAACTTTCAAAGTCCTGTTTGTAGCTCACTAGGGGACCTTGAGGGTCAGTTGATGGGCCAGGAATGAATTCATAATGCAGATTTTTCCTTTCATCCTTCCAGGCGAGTGGCTCAGGTTTCCACGAGCTTTTGTTTTGACTTCAGACTGAGACCTCTTCATTATTAACCTACGTGGTCAGTGATTAACAGAGATCACCAACTCAGGCCTGAGACTCGCCTGTCTCTGAAGGGGTC
The DNA here is from genome assembly GCA_006410695.1 of Philantomba maxwellii. NCBI lineage: Eukaryota > Metazoa > Chordata > Mammalia > Artiodactyla > Bovidae > Philantomba > Philantomba maxwellii. The sequence goes on along the minus strand of SJYS01001492.1, from coordinate 302,688 downwards.
TGGCTGCCTCCCACACGTGGCGGCGTCACACAGCTCCCCCTGTGCACGCGCTCAGGCAGGC
>SJYS01001492.1:234437-247975 GCA_006410695.1 Philantomba maxwellii | reverse complement strand
ACTCAATGGACATGAGTTGAGCAGGCTCTGCGAGTTGGTGATGGACAGGGAGGCCTGGTGTGCTGCAGTCCATGGCGTTGCAAAGAGTTGGACACAACTGAACTACTGAACTGCCTGACTGTCTGGAGAAAGAAGCCCCTGTTACCCAGCCTCTGAGAGATCAAATCCTCTTTCAGAGGGCCCTGTGGGGACCACCTCCCTCCGGACCCTGCGCACGCCTCCCCTGCATTGCCCCTCCCTGTTGGGACTCAGCCCCGCTCCAAGGGGCCCAGGCTTCCCACGGGCCCTCCCCCTGCCCCGGGCTCCAGGGAGCGGCGCTGCAGCCCCTCTTCCCAGCGCTTCTGGGTCTGCACTCCAATTGCGTATTTTTCAATCTGGAAGCCGGAGGCCATTAGGCTTCAAAGACGATATAAAATGTGTTTAGTGATTGTGTTTCTTTTTAATATCGGCTAACTGTATTTTCAGGGAAAGAGGACCAGAGCTACAGAGAGAAATAAAGGAAAACCCACCCAGGAAAATAAAGACACATAGGTGTAGCTGCGAGGGAGGGAGTGGGGAGACTTCCTTCTGAGAGCGGCCGTGGGCCGCTTCCGAAGCAAATCCGGGTGCCTCTGGGGGCCCGGGGTGCGTGGCTGCCAGGGACTGCAGTCTAGTCCCAGGATGAAGGGAAGACAAAAAAAAGGCAGCTTGAAGCCCGTGCTCTCGGAGCCGCAGTCCACCCCCAGCCTCTTCAGAGACCCGGTGAAGGTCCCCGCTCTGGACTCAGACGGCTCAGTCTGGTGGCCATGGTGACCGGCGGCTCTGGTGACACCAGCTTTGTCAGCTCTGATCCCCTCTTCTGTGAAATGAGGCCACAGCCATGGTGCCAGCCTTCGTGCTGTTCCGAAAATGCAGCGGCTGGAGAGAAGCTGGTGAGTGACAGGCTGCTTTTGGAGGATGGAAGCGGAGCCTAGGTTTTCTGGCTTTGCTGAGACTGGCCGGGGCCGAGTGGACCGCCCAGCAGAGGTGTCTCCAGGATGCGTCGCAGGCAAGGGCGTTGGAGGCAGGGTCTCGTATCTTCGCATCAGCTGAGCCTCAGACAGCTGCTGAGCGCCGGCTCAGCATGGCTTCAGCTTCATGCCATCTTGATGAAAGCCAACCTTGGAAGGAGGCCGCCAAGGTGCCCCCTGTAAGCTGTGTGTTAAGGAAAGGAACGTGAGCGTCTATTGAGGGTAGACTGCCAGGAACACTTCCCACAGACCATCACGATGTCCCTCCACCACCCTGAGAAGCAGGCTTGGGATTCCATTTTTCCAGATGAGCTGACACTCAGAGGTTGGTCCCCAGGGGGGTTGGTCCCCAAAGGGGACGTTGCATCCGTCCCACCAAGCTGCCACCCTTGCCTCTGCTGCTTTCCTAAAGGCCTCCTTTTCTCTGCCTCTTCGAGTCCTACCTCTCCTTGACGTACTCTCAGCCCTGCGGTTTCCAAACCCCCAAGGCAGCCTGGGGGTGTCTGGTAGGGAGAGAATGCTCTCCAAAGAGCCTGCATGCCATCCCTGGAGCCAGGGCGACACGCTCCACCCCCGCACCAGGTCGGGAGTTACGGCCGCTGACCCGCTGCAGAGGCTTTATCTCCGATAAGGCTCTTTACAAGCCCCTCCATGACTAGAGAAAAGCTAATTGCCATTTTACTGTCTGGAAAGGTAGAGAAAAGGGTTCTGTGGGCTTCCATCTGTGTGGGCATGCGGCTTGAATCTGAGCAGGATACTACAGTATGCATGAAACATCAGGACTCCGTGACGCTGATTTGTGACTTTATCTGGGAGAATCGATTAATGTGAATTACAAACCAAAACATACTCGGTTTCTGCCCCCGGCTGCCTGCAGGCATTTAAGCGGCCAGGCCAGGTCTGAGCTGGGGAGGGTTACCAAGCAGTGGCCAGGCATCCACCCCAGGCGGGGCGCGGAGGACAGGGTCAGATGCTGGGGGCTTGTTTTTCCTGATCTCATAGGTGATGAAAACCCTCTGAAAGCCTCTGAGTACTGAAATGACATTTTTTTTTTTTTAAGTTAGAATTTAGACTTGTTGTCTGGAATGGTCAGATGGGGTCATCAGATTTAACAAATAAAAATTACAGGATAAATAATTTTTTAGCATCCAAATAGCCCATGTAATATTTCACCATGAAACATTTGAGACATACTAGACAATTATTTATTTTTCAAGTCTGAAATCCAGCTTTAAATGTATATCTTGTTGTTTACCTGGCAACCCTAATTGGAAAGGAAGAGAAAGAAAAAAAAAGGGGGAGATTAAAAATTCATATCTATGTATTCCAGTATTTTATTCAGTATTTTTTCTAGCAATTTTATTTGCTGGGAACTTATATTAAATGTGGTATTGTCCCTTGAGTTACTGTTATAACTACATAGAAACACATTCACATCCTCTCTCTCACATACACGAATCATGGATTCTTAAATGTATTCATTCAGCAACTATGCGATCAGTTTCTGTTATATAACAAAGGCTTTTCCAGGTATCCCCGATGGCTTAGCAGGTAAAGAATCTGCCGGCAATGCAGGAGACACAGGAGATGGAGGTTCGATCCCTGGGTCAGGAAGAGCCCCTGGAGGAGGAAAATGGTAACCCACTCCAGCATTCTTGCCTGAAAAGTCCCATGAACAGAGGGGCCCGGCGGGCTACAGTCCAAAGGGTTGCAAAGGTCATGACCGAGCTACTAAGTACGCATGCAGAATCCAGAAGTGACTTCAGGAAAGCATCTACAAATACACTGTCTCTGTCTCTAGATCTCCAGTCGACTTCCACATCTCTGTCTCTGTAAAAGACACATCCATGTATTGTGCACGTGTGTTTATATGAGTATATAGACAGGCATACACATGTATGCCTCCTGTAGCTTTTTTGGGTTGGATGAGATGACACACTGTGACAAATAACAGTAAATAAAAATGTGGTGTCCAGTTCCCAGTGATTGGGCACTGGTATTGTACGCCAGCCATTGCCACTCTGAAATCCCCAGCAGATCTTCGGATTGTTGGATTTTCCCCCATTACGTTCACGGCCCTTGCACCGCCCACCGCGGGCCTCTCTCGCTCAGCTGCAGCTTCTTGTCTTGGACCTCTTTTAGTATTATGACAATTTTTTGACTTTGAAATGAGTGTGATGCCATATCAGGTTGATCTCCTGCACGTGCCCTGCGAGAAGCGTGCATGCTTATTGGGTCCGCATGCGAGCAACAGCTAAAGTAGCGAGATCAGTACACGCAGAAGGGTTTTAGGAAGCATGGAAAACTGTTGTATTGGCCATGGTGGCGACATCATCTTTTAAGAGGTCCTATCTTGTCAATGTTAAGTGCCTTTAAAAAATAATAACCTGCTTTTCTGAGTAGCTTAAATATGGACTTGGAAATGGTTTAGGATGCAATTAGCTTTTGCTATCTGGACAATGTAATCTTGACCTAAAAAATTAATAAGAATAAAACTGCAGTGGAGACGCGGCCGTGGAGAGCAGACGTGTGGACACGGAAGGGGAAGGAGAGGGTGGGACGAGCAGAGAGAAGAGCCTGGAAACATACACGTCACCGCCTGCAGGACCGACAGCCAGCGGGGTGTGCTGGGTGACACGGAGCGCAAACCCGGCGCGCTGGGACAGCCTAGAGGGGTGGGAGAGGGGTTCAAGAGGGAGGCGACCCGTGTATAGCTATGGCTGATTCATGCTGATAAGTAGCAGAAATCAACACTATATTGTAAAGTGATTGTCCTCCAAATAAATAAATTTTTAAAAGAATAAAAATAAGCCATTGCACCAACACTTTCCAGTCTCTTGCAGTTTGCCACATGCATGCATAGATATATACATAGCTTTGCTTAATTTTCAGAGATACCAAGAATCGGACTGACTCAAGGGGATTGTGTGGCCTGTTCAAGGTCGTACAGCTAAGAAACAGGAAAGCCTGCATGTGAACCAGCCCTGGGTCTGTACAGATGCTTGGTGGCTGACCAACAGATCCGGACAATCTGACTCCCGAGGTCACTGCCTGTCTGCTGCGCCACTTAATCCTGGGTGGCTATCTGCCTTCCTTCAGAAAGTCCTCCTTTGGACCACCCCATCTCCATGCTTATCAAGGTCAGGTGTGACTTGTTCAAGAGTCTGGAAGACAGACTGGCTTTGCCCGTTGCTTGAAGCTTAGTGGGTACCAGTGGATTTCTGATTTCTGGTAGGATTTCTGGTAGGACTTAGATGAGCAGCTGTGAACAGAGGCTGGATCTGCAATGTGAAGCCTGAGCAAGATTAGTAAATCCAGGGGAGTGGATCGTCCAGGCGAGGGCTTCCAGCCTCCCGGTTCTTGGGAGAGATGGAGGGGGATGATCCATGCAGACAGGAGAGTGGAGGACNGTAGGATTTCTGGTAGGACTTAGATGAGCAGCTGTGAACAGAGGCTGGATCTGCAATGTGAAGCCTGAGCAAGATTAGTAAATCCAGGGGAGTGGATCGTCCAGGCGAGGGCTTCCAGCCTCCCGGTTCTTGGGAGAGATGGAGGGGGATGATCCATGCAGACAGGAGAGTGGAGGACGTCCCTGAACAGCCAATTAAACCACTTTTAATGGTTTCGGAGAATATATGTTCAAGTTCCAAACCAATCTCAAGACTTAGTGAAGCAGAGATAACTGGGGCTTTGGCCGTGCAAGATCAACTGGCATTCCGAAATGCAGGCAATCCTGTTTTATATTAAGGCAAGAGAAAATCAACACGAATCCCAGTCCCCTCTCTCCTCGTGGTTTGATGCGTGGTTACCCACAAGAAAATGCTGCGGCATCTAAATGCCATCCTGGCACGGAAGAGATACGGACTGAAGTAATGAGTGAATGAGCGCTTTGCCCTAGGGCGCTGATCATTGCAGTCAGAAGGGTAGCGGGTAAGCTGATTAGAGGATACAATAAGGAAAGTGGATATTTGGGATTAAAGAGGAAAATGTGAACAGTACACTGATGTACTCACTGGCTTGTAAAATGCAATATCAAGCAATTAATTTCATAAATGCTTATTTAACTTGTGTAAACTGGGCTATGTCAAAAAGAAATGTGTTTTTTTTTTTGTTTTGTTTTATATCAGGCCCCCCGATGGGCTGCTACCCAGTCTGTGAGGCCTTTGTCCTTGAGCTGAACACTTGCCCCGAGTCCAAACATTTCTCATCCAAGCACTAGGCGACAGGCACAGAAAGGCGTCCCTCTTGCTCTAGAAACAGCCCGGGATGGGATCTCTCCGGGAGCAGGGTCTTTTCTTCGAGGAGGAGTCTGTGCTGACGGCGCCAGCCCTGCTGCCTTTGGCCTCTGCAGGTGCTCCTGGCCCTGCCTCCACTTCCTCCTTTTCCCAGGATGCCCCTTGTTCCCCCTGTTCATTCTGTGTGCTTCGGGGTGCAGCCCAGGTGCTGGAGTCAGGCTGCCTCGGTGCAGATTCTGACCGCACCTCTTCCTCGCTGTGTGGCCTGAGACAGGCNTAGACCCACCGTCCAGGAGACTCGCTGGTGAAGCAGACGCAGGCCTGCTCACCTAGAAAGACAGCCGCATCAGATGGTATCTCCTATGAGCCGGCTCGGCCGTGTACAACCACAGAGGCTCCCTCTCCCTCTCCAGGGAGTGTCTCCCGGATCGCATTTGGTCACACTCCACTAGAACTCAGTGTCCCCAAAGGTGGTACATCTCCTCCCAGAGCTGATACCCCAGCAGTGCCTGGAGTGCCTTGGAATTTCATTAAGAAGTTTGGGATTCCAAGACCCACGGCCACCTTGGTTGTGAATGAATGTGACCATATCTCAGAAGGTTCCAGCATGAAAGAACCTGGCCAGTTAGTAACTGTGGCAAACGCGGGTAGTCTGGGGCTGCATCAAGCTTCGTAGCCTGAGCTCGGCATCACCTGGACCTAGCGATAGATCTGGGGTGAGGGTGGGGCTTTGGGGCCTCTACCCTAGCACCCCGCCTCCTGCTTGGGTGAGCACCGGTAAACTGCCCGATATTGACAAGCCTCACGTTCTTACGGTAAGGGTGGCCTTTGCACAACTCTCAGTTACTATGAAGGACTTCCCTGAGAGTTCAGTTGGTAAAGAAGCCGCCTGCAAAGCAGGAGACCCCAGTTTGATTCCTGGGGCGGGAAGATCTGCTGGAGAAGGGATAGGCTACCCACTCCAGTATTCCTGGGCTTCCCCTGCGGCTCAACTGGTAAAGAATCCGCCTGCAATGCGGGAGACCTGGGTTGGTAAGAACCCCTGGAGGAGGGAACGGCTACCCACTCCAGTATTCTGGCCTGGGGAATTCCATGGACTGTATAGTTCATGGGGCCGCAAAGAGTCAGACATGATTGACAGTTTCACAGTGACTATGAGGATTAAATGATGCCTGAAGGCACAGTACTCGGCACATGAAGGGCACCAACCGCAGGCCTCACTTCCTTTCCCCTCTGTGTATGAGCCCATACTGCAATTTCAAACCGCCTCACATGGCTGGTTTAACGCCCAGAGCTGCTGATTGGAGGTGACTTTGACATGTTCGTTGAAGAGGGTTCACTGGGCCTCTCTTCCGCAGCATTGCGAGAGCGGCTGCTTTGAGCCTCCCGGAGACCCTGGCTGCCTTTCTCATAGTACACTCCCTAATTCAGAGTCAACAAAAATCCACGCTGACCTTATTCCAGTTGGGCTGCCTTCCTGGGGGCCTGTGCTCCCTCTTAGGAGCAGTCTGGGGCCTTCATTAGGGACATAGGCTCTGGAGTCAGACAGACCTCGGTTTTTCCAATACCAGCTGTGAATCCTTGGGCAAACCTCTGCGCCTCTCTGGGCTTCCTTTTCCACATCCCCAAGAGGCGCCAAATCCCCTGGAGAGATTTGGAGAAGGCTATGCTCTTCTCCAGGCTTCCCTGGTGGCTCAGACAGTTAAGAATCCGCCTGCAATGCAGGAGACCTAGGCTTGTTCCCTGGGTCGGGAAGATCCCTGGAGAAGGGAATGGCAGCCCACTCTAGCGTTCTTGTCTGGAGAATCCCAGGGACAGGGGAGCCTGGTGGGCTGCCATCTATGGGGTCGCACAGAGTTGGACACGACTGAAGCGACTTAGCAGCTGCAGCAGCAGCAAGAGCATATTTTACTGATGTGCCAAAGCCTTTGCCTGTGTGGATTACAATAAACTGTGGAAAATTCTGGAAGAGATGGGAATACCAGACCACCTGACCTGCCTCTTGAGAAACCTATATGCAGGTCAGGAAGCATCAGTTAGAACTGGACATGGAACAACAGATGGTTCCAAATAGGAAAAGGAGTACGTCAAGGCTGTATATTGTCACCCTGCTTATTTAACTTATATGCAGAGTACATCATGAGAAACACTGGGCTGGAAGAAGCACAAGCTGGAATCAAGATTGCCGGGAGAAATATCAATAACCTCAGATATGCAGATGACACCACCCTTATGGCAGAAAGTGAAGAGGAATTAAAAAGCTTCTTGATGAAAGTGAAAGAGGAGAGTGAAAAATCTGGCTTAAAGCTCAACATTCGGAAAACTTAAGATCATGGCATCCGGTCCCATCACTTCATGGCAAATAGATGGAGAAACAGTGGAAACAATGACTTTATTTTTTTGGACTCCAAAATCCCTGCAGATGGTGACTGCAGCCATGAAATTAAAAGATGCTTACTCCTTGGAAGGAAAGTTATGACCAACCTGGATAGCATATTAAAAAGCAGAGACATTACTTTGTCAACAAAAGTCCATGTAGTCAAGGCTATGGTTTTTCCAGTGGTCATGTATGGATGTGAGAGTTGGACCATAAAGAAGTCTGAGTGCAGAACAATTGATGCTTTTGAACTGTGGTGTTGGAGAAGACTCTTGAGAGTCCCCTGGACTGCAAGGAGATCCAACCAGTCCATCCTAAAGGAGATCAGTCCTGGGTGTTCATTGGAAGGTCTGATGTTGAGGCTGAAACTCCAATACTTTGTCCACCTGATGCAAAGAGCTGACTCATTGGAAAATACCCTGATGCTGGGAAAGATTGAAGGCAGAGGAGAAGGGGACGACAGAGGATGAGATGGCTGGATGCCATCACCGACTCGATGGACATGCGTTTGAGTGAACTCCNGATGCAAAGAGCTGACTCATTGGAAAAGACCCTGATGTTGGGAAAGATTGAGGGCAGGAGGAGAAGGAGACGACAGAGGATGAGATGGTTGGATGGCATCACCAACTCAATGGTCATAGGTTTGGGTGGACTCCGGGAGTTGGTGATGGACAGCAAGGCCTGGTATGCTGCAGTTCGTGGGGTCGCAAAGAGTTGGAAAGGACTGAGCGATTGAACTGAACTGAACATCCACTGAGCCAAGTGCGCTGAACATCTTTTTAAGTACCTTTTGTTTGTGAGTCCACAGAGAGAGTAGTGTAATCACTGCTTATGGAACCTCAAGTAGCTCCTGCAATGGTTCCCCCTCCACCTACCCTACTCACCCATTCCCCAAAGTGTTCCAATCCGCAGGCAGTGTTAATTTTCTCAGAGACAGACCTAGATTGCATGCTCCTCTCTGAAATCCTCCCATTGACCTTGACCATCAACACTTGTGGATCTCAACCAAGAGCCATCAGTGGCACCCAAGTCCTCCATTGACGTGGCTGCTGGGCCCTTTTTCAGCCTCATCTCTTGCCATGTTTCCTGCCATTTCTTATCTTTCAATCCTTCTGACAGATACAAACTATTATATTACCTATAATTTACTAATTTGGGCTTCCCTGGTGGCTCAGTAGTAAAGATTCTGCCTGCCAATGCAGGAGACATCCCCAGACTGGTAAGATTCCCTGAAGAAGGAAATGGCAACCCACCCCAGTATTCTTACCTGGGAAATCTCACAGACAGGGGAGTCTGGCAGGCTACAGTCCATGGAGTTACAAAGAGTTGGACATGACTTAGCGACTAAACAATAACAACAGTTTACTGATTTACAAGGNCCAGACTGGTAAGATTCCCTGAAGAAGGAAATGGCAACCCACCCCAGTATTCTTACCTGGGAAATCTCACAGACAGGGGAGTCTGGCAGGCTACAGTCCATGGAGTTACAAAGAGTTGGACATGGCTTAGCGACTAAACAATAACAACAGTTTACTGATTTACAAGGTTCTACAAAGCCTATGAGCTTTTATGCCTTTCTTCTTCATATACTCCAGTCCCTCCACCTACAAACCCAGCTTTTCCTGCCAAGTTTGCTATTAAACTTCCATTCACACTTCTGGACTCATTCCCTTGACACCTCTCTGCCCTCTTCAGGGGCCCACAGCATCTCCATGCTCCATTATAACACTCATCACAATACTGGCAATTATTCATCAGCATATCAACTTGCTAATTAGACCACCCATTCCTTAAATACAGGAATATATCTTATTTGTCTTTGTATCACTAGCAACTTCCACAATATCTCGTATATCAGTTCAGATCAGTTCAATCACTCAGTCGTGTCCGACTCTTTGCTACCCCATGAATCGCAGCACGCCAGGCCTCTTCCTGTCCATCACCAACTCCCAGAGTTCACTCAGATTCACGTCCATTGAGTCAGTGATGCCACCCAGCCATCTCATCCTCTGTCGTCCCCTTCTTCTCCTGCCCTCAATCCCTCCCAGCATCAGAGTCTTTTCCAATGAGTCAACTCTTCGCATGAGGTGGCCAACGTACTGGAGTTTCAGCTTTAGCATCATTCCTTCCAAAGAAATCCCAGGGCTGATCTCCTTCAGAATGGACTGGTTGGATCTCCTTGCAGTCCAAGGGACTCTCAAGAGGCTTCTCCAACACCACAGTTCAAAACATCAATTCTTCGGCGATCAGCCTTCTTCACAGTCCAACTCTCACATCCATACATGACCACAGGAAAAACCATAGCCTTGACTAGACGGACCTTAGTCGGCAAAGTAATGTCTCTGCTTTTGAATATGCTATCTAGGTTGATCACAATCGAGACCTCCATTGTGAAGCCTTTGGAACTAATTTAATTGTGAAATATGAGAAGAATTAATACATGTTATCAGTTCAGTTCAGCCACATAGTTGTGTCTGACTTTTTGTGACCCCATGGACTGCAGCATACCAGGCTTCCCTGTCCCTTACTATCTCCCAAAGTTTGCTCAAACTCATGTCCATTGAGTTGGCGATGCCATCCAACCATTCTCATCTGCTGTCACCCCCTTCTCCTCCTGCCCTCCATCTTTCTCAGCATCAGGTCTTTTCCAATGAGTCAGCTCTTTGCATCAAGTGGCCAAAGTATTGGGTTTTCAGCTTCAGCATCAGTTCTTCCAATGAATATTCAGGGTTGATTTCCTTTACAATTGACTGGCTTGATTTCCTTGCAGAGTAAGAGATTCTCAAGAGTCTTCTCCAGCACCACAGTTCGAAAGCATAAATTCTGCATTGCTCAGCCTTCTTTATGGTGCATGTGATACTGCACAACCAAAGCTCATTACTCTCTATATGTGTGCTTGCAAGACAGAAGAAGAGAATTTAGAACTATAGTTAAATCAATGAATGACCACAGAACTGACACACCGACAGAAATCCATCAAGGACTTAAGAATTAAAATCCTTAAAGGCACGAGCAAGTTTGGGCATGAAATATTCAATGCCTTTCAATTTTTATATATAATTTATTATTTAGATAGGCGGTGTAGCAAACTGACAAAACATTTATTCTGTTAAAAAAAATATGCTTAGGAGAAAAATTATACTCAAGTTCCAAATGATGTATCATATTTAATATAACTTTTATTGAACTATTATTCACTTGAACTATTGAACTATAATTTCAATAGTTGAACTATTATTCACTGCCTTCATTTGTTTTCACTGAAAGTTGTTGTTTATAAGTTTTCCACAAATGTAAGGCAAATATGGTTTAGCATGGCTAGTAAAATGAATGAACAGAGGTCAGATATTATACAGTCAGGCCACCCAAGATGGCTGTTTTCTTGCTCACTGTACATCCCCTGCTTGACCAGGACCTGCTTCTCCTGCTCACATGATTGACTTTCCTACATACTTGCCTCAGGCTCTAGCTAGTGATTCTTCTAATCCAAGGGGAGGTGAGGGCCATGCCCCGATGCTGGTTTCCCTGGTTACTGATGAGCCAACCTGAGGTCAATTCCCCCTATAACTGGTAATTTCCCCTTTCCTTCCCCTTCCCACACCAGCAAAGACTCTCCAGCATGTCCTGTCCCTCATCCACTGCACATGGTGGGGAGTTACTCCAGGAACGCACTTCAAATGTGTAAGATTCCCCATCCATTAAACCTTGATGTCTCTGTTACTGACTCTGGGCTCTTTCTTCAGGTTTAAAGCTGGGCAAGTACAGGCCTTTTAAATCCCATCTAAACAATAAAATTGTTGCTGTTTAGTCACTAAGTCATGTCTGACTCTTGCAACCTCATGGTCTGTAGCCTCCTAGGCTCCTCTGTCCATGGGATTTTCCAGGCAAAACTACTGGAATCAGTTGCCATCTCTTCCTCCAGGGGATCTTCCTGACCCAGGGATCAAACCCGCATCCCTCCTGCATTGGCAGGCAGATTCTTTATCACTAAGCCACTTGGGAAGCCAAATAATATTAATAGCAAATACTGAAATGGTGCTTACTATGGGCCAGGTATTATTCATCATATATTAGTTAACTTACTCCTAACCAAAATCCCAGAAGATAGGTACTACTGATTTTCCTCCTTTTAAGGAGTGAGAATCCAAGGTATAGAAAGGTTATGTAGTTTGCTTGTGCCTCTAAATAGACAAAGCTTACCAGTTTTAACACTTGGTGCTCTGTCATGAGATGGAACCAGGTAAAAACAAACCAGGAAATGAAGACAAAAATAGAAAGAATGGATGGGGGAATCCAGGAAAAGAAGTTTCTAAGGAATAAGATCTTTTCATGATGGTATTTATTAATATTGCTTGCTGTCTGTGGTCTTACTTGGATGAACGTGGTCAGTTTGATGAGAGTACTCACACAGGCGCTAATGAGGAAGGACCAGATCTTCCTTAATATTTGACCAGACCCATTCACAGCAGCCCATGTAGGGTACCTGTCTTCTAGAGGGTTTGCCAAAAGCATAATTAGCAATCCCAACCACTCTGTCCTGAACAGGAGGATTTATATTAGCTTTAACTGAATCAACTGGTTTTAGCTGGGATATATTACACCAGCAGAGACCAGCTTCCAGCCTGTGGTGCCCTTGGCTGAGCATCAGTATCCCTCCAAACACTTATCTTGTCATGCCATTGCTGCGCTGTCATTGAGAGTCCTGCATCTCTTCACAAGGGTCAGAATAAGAGGGGATGTCAGAGCATGAATGGATCCCCGGTTTCTGACTCTAGCAACTTCTGTCTGTTTCTTTGTTTGAGTCAGTTGTGTAGCTTCTACAGAGCTGAAAGACTGTCACTCAAACTGATCACTCTTTCTGTGGTCAGTCCAAGCTTGTGACACAATTGTTAGCAAGCAAGACAGGAACAGTAAAGTTGCTCTTGGCTCGGCTTCTGGCGTCAGGACTCTTTGGGATGGGTCCCTACACTTGCGACATCAGTTGGCACCAGGAACTGAAACGTGAGGCAGGGAATTAAGATTTTAGAAAATGAAGAGAGAGCTTGGGGAACAATGCCTTCCTGTTTTAATAATGTGCTGGCCCGTGGCCCTGTTGTCTCTTTAGTTTGAGAAACAAGTCTATTTCTCTGGTTACAAATGCAGGGTGGATATGCCTTTATGGGTTGTTAGGATGAAGAATGCTGTGTGTATGTATGCGTGTGTGTGTTGTTGTTGTGTTTGAAGGAGGTTGTGCAGATTTTAATAATTAATAAATGCCACGAACTGATAACTGTACTATTATAACTTGTCCCCTTTCTGGCTCTTGGACATATTCCCTTATATTTCTTAATTATAGGTCCACTTTGAGAGTATATTGCTTGTAAGACTTACTGAGCAATTTTGTGCAAATATCTTATTCTCTTGACCTTGGTTACTTCACATATAAAATAAAGGGTTTGTGGCAAATTGTCTTCATGATTTCTTCTAGCTTCACAGTTCTACAATTTGAGATAATGAATAAATGCATGCTGATTGGTTAGAAATGTCTTCCATTTGCAAAACATTTACCATCCAAGGACTAATTTGTTTAGAAATAACCCTCTCCAGGGGAAGAAAGAAGTGTGTCACACTATTTGTGATTAGGTGTTTGCTGATGACACCACCCTTATGGCAGAAAGGGAAGACGAACTAAAAAGCCTCTTGATGAAAGTGAAAGAGGAGAGCGAAAAAAGTTGGCTTAAAGCTCAACATTCAGAAAACAAAGATCATGGCATCTGGTCCCATCACTTCATGGGAAATAGATGGGGAAACAGTGGAAACAGTGTCAGACTTTATTTTGGGGGGCTCCAAAATCATTGCAGATGGTGACTGCAACCATGAAATTAAAAGACACTTACTCCTTGGAAGAAAAGTTATGACCAACCTAGATAGCATATTCAAAAGCAGAGACATTACTTT
>SJYS01001492.1:112571-145232 GCA_006410695.1 Philantomba maxwellii | reverse complement strand
ATGAGGTTCAAGAGGCCCAAACTCAATGTGCGTGAAATGAAATAAGTATGTTGAGTTCAACCTCTGTGAGTTGACATGAACTCACAGGCAGGGATGGAGGAGCTCAGAGGGGCCAGGGCTCCCTGGGGTCTGTCAGATCAAGGAAGAGCCCCGGGGCAGCTCTTTGCTCAGGACTGAAGGATACCCAGGACTGAGGCGGGGACGACGGCTCTGCGCCCAGGGAAGCTGACTCAGTTGTGGTGGAGCCGCAGGGCAAGTGGCCTTGGGACGCAGCACGGCCTGGGGATGCCGCATGGGCCTGGGGACGCCGCGCGGGCCTGGGGACGCCGCACGGCCTGGGGACGCCACACGGGCCTGGGGACGCCGCACGGGCCTTGGAACAGGTTGTAGCCCCGCTCATAGGGCTTCCTTACTGAGCGCCTACTTTGTGCCAGGCACTGTATTAGCTTCTCTACAGGAGTCCCCGTTCTCATTACAGCTGAATGAGGTAAGTTATCATCAATCCCATTTTAGAGATGAGGAGACTGAGGCCCAGAGAGCAGAAGGGACCTGTTCAAGGCTACAGGTCCTTGGAGACCCTGGACTCTAACACAGGCCAGTTTGGTTCCAGAACCTTTCTTTTCTGACGAGGGAGAATGAGAAACCCGACCACTGGCAGCTCAGAGTGCCCCTTGGAGCCCAAGCGTCTCTTTCCCAGGGCTCGGCCCCTCCTCTCCTCTCCCCGTGTCTCACTGACTGCTTTGCGGGCAAAGAACTGCAGGAGCACCTGTGCCTTCAGCACGCTTGGTTTCCATGGCAACAAGGGCACGACAGCCTCCATCCCCCAAGGGGAGGGAGTGGACGGGTAGCTCCCTTGAGGGAAGGAATGCCAGGCCCAGCCCTGGCATTAGGCCTGGCACTGAGCAGGGCGTCTGTGAGTACTTCCGGAGTTATTCAAGCTGAGTGGACACAGGGGGCATGCCTGCCACTGCTGTTTGCCCAGCCCTCGGGGGATGGGTTACCCTCCAGGAACGGGTTCCCCTTGGGGGACGGGTTACCCTAGGGGGAACAGGTTACCCTTTGGGGCCTGGTTACCCTCGGGGTATGGGTTACCCTCTGGGGAAGTGTTCTCCTCAGGGGATGGGTTCCCCTCTGGGGACGGGTTACCTTCGGGTGTGGGTTACCCTCCGGGGGATGGGCTCCCCTCAGGAGTGGGTTCCCCTTGGGGGATGGGTTACCCTTGGGGGAACAGGTTACCCTTCAGGGCCTGGTTACCCTCGAGGTATGGGTTACCCTCTGGGGAAGTGTCCTCCTTAAGGGACGGGTTCCCCTCGGGGGATGGGTTACCCTCCGGGAATGTGCCGGGGTCCAGCCCCAGCAGGATCCAGGGGTTCCCTCAGGATGGACGGAGTTGGCAAGAGAGAGAGAGAGATGGGGAGACCAAGCTTAGGTGGAGCAGGTCTGTAACTTTATTTTTTAAAAGAGCTTTTATACCTTGGGTTGTACATAGAGGGGAATGGAAGATGCAGTCATGCAGGGTCAGCAGTTCTGACCCTTATGGAAACCAGGCTTTCTCTCTGCATTCCTTTCCAGATACAAAAGTCTTATGTGATTTACATCATCTTCTGGCCTGGAGGCCTGTTAACATTTTATGACCCTTTTTTCTGATAAAGGTTTGTCAACCAGAAAACTTATTTTCTCTAAAAGTGTTTTTTCTAAAGTCTGGCGCCACTCTCAGAAAGTACCAAATAAAGTTACATTCTTATGGGGCAAAGGTGCAGTGGGTTATAAGAAAGAAAAAATTTATTAACTCAAAGGTCTAATGTTGCTAACACCAAGGCTACTACTTATTTTCCCTACATGCCAACTATATTAACTAATATACTCCCAGGGACACAATGGGTAAGGGATATGGAAACCTGGCAGCAAGCACTGGCTCAACAATGAAATTCTTCACCAGCCCTATTCTAATAATTTTTACTCCTCGAAGGGCTCTATGCCTATTAGGACTTTAGAATGTTTAAGTTCCCCTGCCTTTCATGGTTGGGAAGTTGTGAACAGTCATGTGCGTTAGTTGTAAGAGTATGGATAACCCTGCCATGCAAGTTAGAATGCTAACAGAGGGGTTTGAATTGAAATGCTCCTTTCATGCCCAGGAGACTTATCAGCTAGAGCCCTAAGTTGATTTTCTCCAGAGAAAGGTGGTCGGGGATAGCCCCCTGTTAATGCCAGAAGAGTTGGTGAAAGGCGTAATATAGTAAACAGCAGACAGACAGATTTTGGTATCGGGGTAGATGCTCGAGCAGGTCCAGGGAGTCCCTCGAGTCCTGATCTGCCTTGCCTGTCAGGTCTCTCCTCATGACCTTGTCATGGGTGGGATCTCGTGTGCTGGCTCCTGGCAGGGATGGGTTACCCTCTGGGGAATGGTTTACCCTCCAGGGACGGGTTACCCTTGGGGGATGGGTTCCCCTCTGGAGAAGGGTTCCCCTCGGGGGGACAGGTTACCTTCGGGTGTGGGTTACCCTCTGGGGATGGGTTACTCTCAGGGGATGGGTTCCCCATGGGGGATGGGTTCCCCTCGGGGGGTGGGTTCCCTGTAGGGGATGAGTTACCCTTTGGGGACGGGTTCCCCTCGAGGGATGGGTTCCCCTTTGGGGATGGGTTCCCCTCTGGGGAAGGGTTACCCTTGGGAGATGGGTTACCCTTCAGAGATGGGTTTAGGTGCTGAAGATTCTCCATCACTCCTCCCGTGGAGACGCTTCTTTACCTTTCTCTGAAATCTGAGTCTGTCTTTCTGTTTGACAGTGGAGTACGATGGGTGTGACGCTGTGCCGGTTCTGGGCCTGATAGCTTCTTCTTTCATGCTTTTGGGACCCCTGAGCTCCCATGTGGCAAGTCCAGCTCCCCTGATGGAGGGACAGCTGGGAAGACCCACAGAGGCAGAGAGGCCTGGAGCGACCCCTGCTGACGGACGCCACACACACAGGTGAGCTGTCTTGCACTCGTTTGCCAAGTCAGGTCCCCAGATGACGACAGATCCAGATGTTGTTGTGTTGAGCAGAAGACCCACGGAACTGAGCCCAGTCAACCCACAGAATCATGGCAGATCATCACAGAGGATGTTGTTCTAAGATGCTAAACGTTGGGGCAGTTCGTGTTATGTAACCACATGCCTCCTCCCCTTCTGGTAATAAAGCATCCTTGGGGGATGCCTTTTCACCTGCTCACCCGGGGGGTGGTACCAACCCTATTAACACCTTGTTCCTTCAGTCCCAGGAAGGGTTGGGACCCAGGCCTAGTCAAGATAATATTAAGCCACGTGGCAATAGTGATTGACTCGGAGATGGCATGTGACCCTAGATGAACCAGTCAGGGTCCTTCCTGGGGTTGATATGTTGATTATGGGTGAGAGAAGCTATGTCTTCTGCATTTGCTGAGCTGGGGTGAGGTGAACCCAGAAGCTGTCTGGGGCCCCATTCCCCACCTGCCTCCGCGTGCCAGCTGAAAGTGGATGGATTCCAGCTGTGGTCTGAGAGGACTGCAAAGGTAGTGCAGTGGCATCGCTGGGCCAGCTCTCTCCCTGGACTTTATAGTTTGATGAGTTACATGTTCTTTCTTCTTTAAACTGGTTTGAGGAGGTTTCCGTCACTTGAACCAATGGGAGGCATCACACCGACTCTATTTCTTGGCTTTAAATGGCTTGTGCCACGTTGTTCTGTCTCAGAGGCTCCATCCTCATGGGAAAGGAAAGAAAAGGTGACCTGTTGTGTCCAGGGCCCTGGTGCTGGGTGCTCTGCTCTGTTCTGGCGCTGAGTGCTCGCCGCTGCCTGCAGGGGAGGTGGCCCCTGGCCATCTGGCAGGGTGGGGGTGGGTCACAGGCCGAGTGGCAGACCCCCACCCGCGGCGTCATGTGGCAGCTCTGCTCGGGGGCAGAGCAAGGCAGAGACCAGGCGGGGAGGAGGGGGCAGGTGAGTGAGTCCCATTAATTTTTCCAGCCTTAAATCAATTTAATGGGAGCCTCCGATGACTCTGATTTCATCTTTCATTTTCACCATTACGATTATCAGCTGATAATACCGGCAGCTCAAGCTTGAAATAGGACAGCAGACTAGAGGCTGTCAGAAAGGGAGGAGGACCAGGCCACACAAATGACCTGGCACTTGGCTAATTAGACACCCGGCGCGTCTCTCTCTCTTACAGCATGGGGAGAAAAGGACCTCGCGCGATCGCTGCTGCTCGTCTTCGCCGATCAGCAGTGATCACGCACCCTCGCCTGGAGATTTTACATCCCAAAGGGAACCTCCTTTTCCCAGTTCTTCATCCCCACAAAACTGCGTCCTATGACGTCGGGGAGCTCTGAAGCCTACCTTTAGTCCTTCTTGCTGCTCTGGGGAGACAGTGCAGGTGGTCCCAGGGTGCTCAGCCCCCGGCGGGTGACACAGTGCCGGACGCAGGATGCACGGTGAGAGGCTTCAGGTATCTCCAGACCTCAGAGCAGGGGGTCAGAGGAGCACCCGAGGGAGGGATTGGACTGGAACGTTGCTCAGTCCTTCTAGTCAAGGCTGTGGTCTCTCCAGTGGTCGTGTGTAGATGTGAGAGCTGGACGATAAAGAAGGCAGAGCACCAAAGAATTGAGGCTTCTGAACTGTGGTGCTGGAGAAGACTCTTGAGAGTCCCTTGGACTGCAAGGAGATCAAACCAGTCTATCCTAAAGGAGATCAACCCTGAATATTTACTGGAAGGACTGATGCTGAAGCTGAAGCTCCAATACTTTGGCCACTTGATGGAAAGAATTGACTCATCAGGAAAGACCCTGATGCTGGGAAAGACTGAGGGCAGAGGAAAGGAGGGTGAGAGAAGATGAGATGGTTGGATGGCATCACCGCTCAGTGGACATGAACTTGGCAGACGTCGGGAGATGGTGATGGACAGGGAGGCCTGGCGTGCTGCAGTCCATGGGGTTGTGAAGAGTCGGACTTGACTTGGCAACGGAACAGCAACAACCAATTGTTCGGAGTCAGGAACCTCCCTTCCCCTTTACAGATGGGGGAGGGGCACGGAGACCTTCCTTCCCCTTTACAGATGGAGAAGGGGCACAGAGAGGGGTGTGACCCAGCTGAGGAGCCACAGAAGGCTCCAGCAGGGCTGCGCCTGGGCCTTGGCTCTCCCGAGCCCAGTCCACTAGGCTCTCCACTCACTGCATAGGGCCAGTGTGAACGCAAGCTTGTCAGTCTCCTGTGCAGCTGACCACTGGTTAGAGGGAAAACATGGTCAGTGAGCGTGTCCGTGATAGCCTACCCGTCTGCAGGCCCGCACGTCCACACGGTTACCCCTCTTTAGCACAGAGGGTGGCAAGAAGAGCTTAGATTTAAGGTCAGAAAAACCGGGTTCAAATCCTGCATCTACCACTGACCAGCTGTGTGATGTTGACCAGATTCTTCAACCCTTCGAATCCCAAAGGGAGCAGAAAGCCCGGAATGAGAGAGGTCTCTTGAAAATCAGGAGTCTACTGTTTATCCAGCAGGACCGTCTTCCAAATGCACACACAGGGTCAGGGACAGGGCTTCACTGTTTCACTTCAGTAATAATAGTAACTGCTACTCTGTACTGAGGACCCACTGTGTACTCTAAAGGAAAGGAAAGTGAAGTCGCTCAGTGGTGTCTGACTCTTTGTGACCCCGTGGACTGTAGCCCATCAGGCTCCTTTGTCCATGGGATTTTCCAGGCAAGAGTACTGGAGTGGGTTGCCATTTCCTTCTTCAGGGGATCTTCCTGACCCAGGGATCAAACCCAGGTCTCCTGCCCTGCAGGCAGATGCTTTACCGTCTCAGCCACCAGGGAAGCAGGTCGCTCAGTCATGTCTCATTCTTTGTGACCCATGGACTATACAGTCCATGGAATTCTCCAGGCCAGAATACTGGAGTGGGTAGCCATTCCCTTCTTCAGAGGATCTTCCCAACCCAGGGATTGAACCCAGCTCTCCTGCATTGCGGGCAGATTCTTTACCAGCTGAGCCACAAGGGAAGCCCGAGAATCCTGGAGTTTCTCATTCCCTTCTCCAGGGGGTCTCCTGACCCGGGGAATTGAGCTGGGGTCTCCTGCACTGCAGGCGGCTGTCAGGGACGTGCCTGTCCTCTAGGCGCTTGTCAAATGCGCTATGTGCATCTGTTTAACCGGGGCTAGCAAGTGGGATTGCCACGTCTCTCTTACAGCGGGGAAGACCGAGGCTCTCCGTGGTCGGGTGGCTTGACTCCTGTGGCACAGGACGAAACAGGGCTTGTTTCCAAGGCCCTTTAGGACAAGAATGTTTCGCCAGGTCCTTCAGCCTGGGGATGAAATGCATGGCGTGAGGGGCGGAGCGGGGACCACCGAGGAGGGGACAGCATGCCCTGAGGCACCAGCCACAAGCCCTTTGACCTCGATCCTGATCCCGGAGCTCAGGGCAGCGGCTCTCAGAAAGCGGTCGGCTCTGCTCTGCTGAACGTCATTGTCTTTATCAAATTAATGTATGCGAGCCAGCGTGACCAGCTAGTTAAGACGTTTCCCAGGCCCTGTGCTGGCTCTTAATGATGTGCGGCAGCTGGCCTCATGTTCAGAGAGTCCTGGGGTGTCAGGGCCTGACCCGGCGGCGGTGGGCTCCCGCTCCGCCACACTCCGGGGCTGGGAGGGACCAGCCCCGTGGTGGCCGCCGCTCCCGGCGGGACTCCGGGGCTTCTCGGGAAGAGGTGAGCTGTGTTCTGCAGCGCCTGGGTCCCTCGAAGCTAACTGGTGAGTGATGAGGAGAGACTTTCCTTTGTGCCCGTAATGGCTCAGCCCTGCAGCAGAGTGCCCCCAGTTCGGTTAATGAAGTTCTCTTCTGTTTGGAAATGAGATTTCTAAGATGGGAAGGAGGGCAGGCAAGGGAGGCCGTGGCAGTGTCCCAGGCGAGTGAGGGTTCCGCTCGGAGCGGGCAGGCGAGGTGGCTGAGGGAAGTGCTGGTCCTTGGAGGTGTGATGCATGGCTGCGGTGGGGAGGAAGTCAGGGATGGCACCCTGTGTCAGGTTTGGGCAAGCGGACAGAGAATGGTCAGTCCTGCCAACACATTCATTCATTTACCCGTTCACTCACTGATTTATCCAACCCCCCCCCCGACACACACACACACTGCTCACCTATTTGCCAAGTCCTGGGAGCCAGGCCCTGGGAATAACACCAATGAACAAAATAGACCAAAAGCGTCTGTCCCCACAGAGGGAGGACCGCCAAGTAAGACTTACTCTTAAACTCAAGAGCCATTTAGAACCGTAAAACCTGGAGCCTTGGGTTCACTGAATCTAAAATCAGACTCTTCACCATAATTCCTTTATGCGAGTGCTGACTTCATGTAACATCTCAGTCCTTGCAAAGACCCTGAGAGGTGAGTTCTAGGGTTGGTAGCCCCATTTTACAGATGGTGCCAGTGAGGCTTAGAGTGTTTCATAAGACAGCTGCTGAATGGCTGAAGCCAGAACGGACCGAGGCCTCCCCTCCTCTGCCGCGCCTGATCTTACGCTTTGTGGTGCCTGCCGACGGGCGTGTCTGAGCATCCCAGAGCATTCTCCTTGCTCCTCGAGGCCCTCTGTAGCGTGCCCTGAACGAGGTAGCCTCCCTGGGCTCCACGCTCCTTCTTGTCCTGAACCCCGGCCCCCAGGACCCTCCTCACCCCAGCTTCTCTGCCCCCAGTTGACTTGCTGCTTCTCTTCCTGTCTCAGCCAGGCTCTGGAGCAGGCACCCCCAGCCCCTACTCCTTGCCTTCCCCGTCACTCCCAGCCCCCTGGGTCTGCCTGCGGTGACTGCAGAGCCGTCTTAGATCACAGGAAGGAAGGAATGATAATGAGACAGCAGCGGTAATCGCTAGTGCTGTTGGGGGCTTGCTCCATGCCAGGCCCGGCCTCATTTGACTGTCCCAACATTGTTAATCCCCACGGGTAGATGCTGTCGCTACTTCCATCCCGCAGACCGGAAACGAGTGCCCAGGGCGCACAGCTAGGAAGTGGCTGAGCTGGGATCTGAACCCAGGCCTGTGGCTCGGGGAGCCCACACGCTTAACCAGCGCTGTGTGGAGACAGGAAGCTGGGTGAGGAACCCCCCACCCCGGGCGAGGCTGCAGAAGGTGAGTCTGGTCTGCAAACAGCGGCCTGGTTTTCAGTGAGGGAGGCGAGAGAAGAGCCTGGAGGCCTGCTGCTGGAGCGTGTGTTGACCCTGTGTGACCCCGTGGACTGTAGCCCGCCGGGCTCCTCTGTCCGTGGGGTTCTCCAGGCAAGAACACTGAAGTGGGCTGCCATGCCCTCCTCCAGGGGATCGTCCCGATCCAGGGGTCGAGCCCCGGTCTCTCATGTCTCCTGCACTGGCTGCTGGGCCCTTTACCACCAGCACCGCCCGGGCAGCCTCCCCGTGGCTGTGGTTCTGTCTAAACGTGGGCCTGCGCCCATCTCATCACTTCAGATCTGATGATGACAAACAAATAAACAGCAGCCAGCCTCAGTCACGGCCACTTCCCCCTCCTTCTATCCCAGAGTGAACGCTGCCTCCTCCGCGCTCAGCGCCAGCCCTGCCCCCGGCCCTGATGCCAGCGTGGCTGCCCCTGGGATCCCCGTCTGGTTTGCTTTTAAATTTTACAACCTTGTTTATGCAACTCCAGGCCCGTGCATTAAAGACCACATGCTCCAGCGAACGTTCATGGCTGAGATGGCTCGGCGTGGGCAAGGGCGGGGCCGTGTGCAGATGGCGTCGGGGGTCTGCTGCCTCCTGGAATTCCTCCCCTGGCTGACCCGCTAAATCTTCCTCCTGGGCATCACTTGGTTCAACCGTTCCCCTGCTCCGACCCTGCAGCTTGGGTCTGGGCACTGTGTTAAGAGTCGGGGTAGGGACTTGCCTGGTGGTCTCTATGCCTCCAATCCGGGGGACACAGGTTTGATCCCTGGGCTGCCCAGGTTTCACTAGTGGTAAAGAATTCAATCTCTGGTTCGGGAAGATTCCCCTGGAAGGGGAAATGGCAACCCACTGCAGTATTCTTGCCTGGGAAATCCCATGGACAGAGGACCCTGGCGAGCTACAGTCCACGGGGTTGCAAAGAGTCGGACACGACTGCAGTGACAGCAGCTTCAGGTGACTAAGATCCCACACGGCGTGGCGAGGATTTAGGTGTGAGGAAGGAAGAGGCAGGCTAGGAGGGGGATGGCAGGGGGCCCACCAAGCCGATGTGTGTTTTCAAGCAAAGCCTCTCGGACGGAGAGCCGTCTCTACCTGATCCCGTTGCAGGGCAGGGGGCTCTGGGGTCCAAGTTACACGTTTGAGTTGGTCTTGGCTGGCAACCTGTCAGTCACCGGCCAAGGATTAGCCTCCGGCACGCAGAGTCCCGGGCAGCTCTGCCTGCTGCAGACCTGAATGAAGCAACCTGTTCTCTGGGGGAGAGCGGTGGGCACAGGTCCTGGGGGCAGGGTAGGTGAGCAGGCTCGTGAAGGGGCTCCAGGCGGTCTGCGGGAGCGCCCGACAGCCTTCGCGACGGTGTGGACGAGCTCATGAGCAGGGGCAAAGGACCGCCTGGCCAGCGAGGCGATACTGGGCGGCACCGTGGCCGCTGACGGGAGCCGCTGACACCTGTGAGCGCTCGCGCCCTGTGCAGCCTGTCTCCTGACCCCTGACTGTTCTCCGGGGCAGACGCTGTCACTATTATCCTCCTTTCACAGGGGAGGCCATGGAACGCAGAGAGCTTGTGCCACTTGCCTGGAGGCACAGAGCTGGTCAGGGCAGAGCCAGAGCTTGGGCCCCAGAGCCTACGCTTAAAAAATAAAAAGTGGTTCTGGGCTTCAGGGACGCTCATACGAAGAGCCGTTAACCCAGCCTGGTAGAAAGTCAGGGAAGTCTTCCTGGAGGAAGGCGTTCCTCGTGTCAGCTTCTCGGACCCTGTTTTTCCCGTTGGTTGGTCCTTCAGCAGTTATTCGCTTGCTGCTGCAAGCCCCAGAGGACCACAGAGGACAGGACTGGGAGGAATGATCCCAAGGGAAAGGACGCTCCCGACCCTGGGAAGACGAGGGGCAAAGGGGCGGGAAGGGTGTCGCTGGAGCCTCACCCGAGGAGGGGGGGAGTCGCAGGCCTGCCGTGTGGACGGGGCGGGGGCCGAGGCTGCGCTGCTTCTCCACGGGGAGAAAACCCACGTCTCTGAGCCCACCTGGAGTGCCGGGGGGCGGCCTCGGACCAGTCCTGGCGCGTGGCTTTACCACCTTCCGTTTCAGAGGAGACCGAGGCTCAGCGGGGCTGCCGGGCGCGGGGCGGGGAGGAGCGGAAAGCGAGGCGGCGTCCGGAGGCGCTGGGGGCTGCGGAGTGCGTCCCCGCCGACCCGAGGTGCTCGTAAACTGTCGCCTCTGCCTCCATCAGACTCGGAGGACAGCGTCTAGCCTCCGTGCGTCCTGAGCACCTAAGAAGCTCCGGCCCCTCCTGGAGGCACTGAAGTCCCGCAGGGAGGCGCCTGCCGCCTCCTCTTGGCCGGGGAAGCACAGAGTCTGGGGTCGCCCGTGGAGGACCGGGGGTGGGGACACGGCCAGCTTCCAGCACCTCCCTGGGCTCCACAGTTGGGCGACCCCGCTGCGGTCCTCTGAGAGCCTCAGTGTCCTCATCTGCACAATGGGTATCCTAAGCCTTTCAGGCCGTGTAGGGGCCTTGTAGGGGGTCAGGGCTTCCTATCTCAGGCCCGAGAGACAGAGGCGAGAGCCGAACACGCATCGGTTTGGTGCAGGCAGCCCTGGGCAAGGCCCGTGACGGGGAGGGAAGCAGGCCCTCCGCCTGCCCGTGTCTCTTGGTTCTGACCCCAGAGGGAGGCTCCTGGCACTGGGAAGAGCCCGGGTTGCCAATCTACCACCTCCCTAGCCCAAATTCAGTCTTCTGGTGAGCCGCTGAGCCTCCCTCCCCGAGCCCGGCTTTCTCCAGAGTTCAGGCTCCGCCGCCAGGGCTGTTGCGATCCTTAATTCCTGTGTCTGAGGGGGAGGGAGTCTCCCTGACCTCCCACTTCTGTTTCTTTTCTGGAACTTTCCAGGTCCTTCCAGAGTTTCTCAGGCTGCCAGCCACTGCCCTCTCCATGCATTCCGTCTGCACAAGGGTAGGGGTTCTGAATGAGGTGCCTTGAGGGGCGGCAGTGAGTGCCCAGGAACGAGGTGCTCNCTTCAGTCTTCTGGTGAGCCGCTGAGCCTCCTTCCCCGAGCCCGGCTTTCTCCAGAGTTCAGGCTCCGCCGCCAGGGCTGTTGCGATCCTTAATTCCTGTGTCTGAGGGGGAGGGAGTCTCCCTGACCTCCCACTTCTGTTTCTTTTCTGGAACTTTCCAGGTCCTTCCAGAGTTTCTCAGGCTGCCAGCCACTGCCCTCTCCATGCATTCCGTCTGCACAAGGGTAGGGGTTCTGAATGAGGTGCCTTGAGGGGCGGCAGTGAGTGCCCAGGAACGAGGTGCTCACCCCCGAGCCCTCCCCACGAGTCCTCTGGGCCCTTTGCTCTCCCCGAGCCCCACCATTTTTCTTACGCTGCAGCAACTGTCTAGGGTTATATATATGTATGGATATCTATATTCATATACATAAAAATATGAGGATATATATATATATTTATATACATAAAAATATACGGATATATATTCATATATATATAATATATATATGGCTATATAAATCCGCAATAACAGTGCAGCAATACTAATGAATATTATTAACACTTGCCTCTAAGCCCAGTTCAGTCTCCTCTGGGCCGCCTTCATCTCTTCACCATCGGGGTGAGTCCCAGGCTCANATTTAAAAAACAGCGCTTTCGTGCTGTTCTTGACTCAGAAGTGCTGCGGGCTTACCCTCATTGACCCTGGGCACGCGGCAGGGCTGCGTCCCCTGCGTGTGGCACGCGGCAGGGCTGCGTCCCCTGCGTGTGGGCACGCTCAGTCGCTCAGTCGTGTCTGGCTCTTGGCAACCCCATGGCAGACTGTAGCTGCGAGGCTCCTCCGTCCATGGAATTTCCCAGGCAAGAATGCTGGAGTGGGTTTCCATGTCCTTCTCCAGGGGACCTTCCCAACCCAGGGATCAAACCCGCGTCTCCTGCGTTGGCAGGCAGATTCTTTACCACCGCGGCACCGGGGCAGTCCTGCTGCTCCATAGCAATTGTCTCACTTGATCTCTCGATAACTGTTTGAGGCAGGTTACTATGATCCCTGTTCGGATGAAGACAGGAGGCGCAGACTGGTGGGGGAGCTTGCCTGGGGGGCAGGGCTGGGACTGGAGCCCCCTTCATCTACACGCGCTGGGTTCCTATACATAATGGGGAACGGCCACACCCCGGCAGCCTCCTGCCATGCCCAAGGGTCAGGGGTGTCCCTGAGACGCCCTGCTGCCTCCTGCGTCCCCGCTGCCTCAGCTCCAGGCCCCTCCCGTCCTTCCTACAGCCTCCAGCCCGCTTGATTGCAATTAAGGACGGAACAACCGAATAGGGCTGGACTGGGGAATTAATAGCCTTATCTCGCCCCAGCCGGCTCTGGGGCTGCCGCACACCTCTGGGCGGGGGCGGGGGACACTTTCTTTGTCTATCTGCAGGCAGGGCTCAGATTTCCCTTCTTAGACTGTGATCTCGCCTGCTGGTGGCTTCCGGTCCCCGTCCCCAGCTGTGGCTGCGGGTGCCTGGCCACTGCCCAAGATTTCCCCGAAGCCCAGGGCTTCTCTGCAGAGCTGCTCCCCTGGGTGTCCGGTTTGAAGTCTCAGGGCTGGATGGGCTCCAGGGGTGACTGGGGGCGTTCCTCTGTCACCGTGCCGGCGGTGGCCGCGTCCCCCTGGAGGGGCTGGCTCTCCATCCAGGTTTGTTGGGGTGGAGGCTGTGAGTCTGTGCAAGGGCCACTGGCAGGCTGCGAGCTCGCGCCTGCAGAGACGGGAGCCTGTGCCAGGCCTGGCACTGGAGAGACGTGGCGCAGGAGAAGGTCGCCGCCCGGGACCCTCGTGGCCCCTGGCTCACTGTCCCCCCAGTTGTGATGAAAGAGACGGTCTTATTCGCCAGTGGAACCGCCAGGGCTCTTGTCTTGCAGGTTGCAGAGAAGCGAGGCTGATGCTCCCCATCCGCCCCCCTCCTAAAGAAGTGTCTCCTGCTCAGCTGACTTTGGCTGGTTCATTTGCCACAGAGGGGAGACCCTTGTCATTGTGAAGAAAATCAAGTGACGCAAACGATGCCGGAGGGAGAGAAACAGCTAAACCACGTAATGGGTCCAACCCCGAGTGCTTTTCTGGGTGGCTCGATGCGTGGATCTTGTGGAACCCCAATTCTGCCACTAGAAAGTCAGCGTCTTTCGATGAAGGAATTTGATTTTGCTGAGCCCACCTCCCCTCTGTGAACTCTGAACTGTACCAGCAGTGTGTACCTCATGGTCTATGTAGTCAAAACTTGTAGTTTTCCCAGTAGTCATGTACAAATGTGAGGGTTGGACCATAAAGGAGACTAAGTGCTGAAGAATTGATGCTTTCAGATTGTGGGCCTGGAGAAGACTCTTGAGAGTCCCTGGACACCAAGGAGATCAACCAGTCCATCCTAAAGGAAATCAACCCTGAATATTCATTGGCAGGACTGATGCTGAAGCTGAAGCTCCAGTACTTTGGCCACCTGATGTGAAGAGCCCACTCACTGGAAAAGACCCTGATGCTGGGAAAGATTGAAGGCAGCAGAAGGGAGCGACAGAGGATGAGATGGTTAGATGGCATCATCGACTCAATGGATATGAGTTTGAGCAAATGCCAGGAGATAGTGAGGGAGAGGGAAGCCTGGCGTGTTCCGGTCCC
Organism: Philantomba maxwellii; assembly: GCA_006410695.1. Classification (NCBI taxonomy): domain Eukaryota; kingdom Metazoa; phylum Chordata; class Mammalia; order Artiodactyla; family Bovidae; genus Philantomba; species Philantomba maxwellii. The sequence goes on along the minus strand of SJYS01001492.1, from coordinate 131,448 downwards.
TGGGGTCGCAAAGAGTCAGACACGACTTAGCAACTAAACGCCATGGCAAGACACAAACGAATCCCCCTGTGTAAACACCTAGCATGGGGCCTGGCCCAAAGTTAGGGTTGTAGAAGTGTTTATGGCCACTATTTTATCCTCATGCGAGACTCCTCTGAGAGGTCGTCAGAAAACTCCGGGTCAGAGAAGGGAGGTCACTTGTCCAGGGTCACACAGCTGTAAAGGGAGAGCTAAGATTTAAACCTCGAAAGCCTCCCTCCCCAGAGGAGACTGTCCTTATTTAGAGGGCAAGGGCCAGGGCTTGGCCCTCCCCTTTGTCCTTGACTCCTCACGTGACCTTGGGCAAGTCACGTCACCTCTTTGAGCCTCAGTTGTTCCATCTTTAAGATGGTCGTATTACTTTTGCTGAATGAAGGCCGACAGCTGGACTGGCTGGATTGGATGAGACTGGAAGCCTGGAAGGGGCCTCTGAAACGATCCAGGCTCACTCTGTCCTTTGAAAGATGGGGTCACTGAACCCTGGAGAAGAGGAGAGCTTCCAGGGTCACACAGCACTTAGGGTGCAGCCGGGGCCAGAAGTTTCCAGCCTCTCGGGCCAGCACTCAGGGGGTGGCCCCGGGGGCCCTCTCTCCGGCTGAAACCTCTGGCTCCTCCCCATCTCCAGGCTGCAGGCTCTCTGCTTCTTGCCTACCCATCTCCTGCCTCTTCCGATGGGTCCAGCCAGGGACAAACCTGGCCCTGCAGGGCTCCGGTTCCAGAGTCCGAGGCTTCACCTTCCCCATCCCCACGCAGAGCTAGAATGGGCATACCCTAGAGAAACCGGCATTCTGATCGGAGCGTCGTTAAGAGCTGGCCTGAGGAGGAGTCTTGCAGTTTCACCAGGCAGCCACTCAACGCCCCTCCATCCCATTAGGAGCCCATCAACAACTTAGGGGACAAAGGAGGAGGCATTTTTTGGAACCTGCAGAATCCCCATTGCCCTCTCCTTCAAGTCTCTGGGGCTGGAAGAAAAAGGCCCTGTTTGGCAAATGGGGTAGGAAGGAAGGGCCTCTCGCAGGACCCAGAGAGAAACAGCCTGGAAATAAACGGGCCCTGCCAGACCGCCTACTCAGGGGGATTGGAATTCCATCTCGGGAGATGGATGCTCCCTCCTGCTGGCCTCCAGCTCCTGATATTGGATTGCTGATACCCCAGAAAGCTAATGCCCCAGGAGTGCTGATGTTTAAGGATCACTGGAGCCACAGTCTCGGGGAACTGTGATTGCAGGAGTGTTAATCACCAAAGAAGGCAGTTACTCAGGACATCCCGGACGACCATCCCGGGAAATCAGTCCTCCCAGGGCATTGATCCCTGGAGCTGCTGGTGCCCCAGAAACAATCCTTCCTTGTACTTAGGCCCCTGGCCACCTGGGTTTCCCGGGAGAGCCAGGCTTGATGGAGACACTGTGAGGGATTTTTCTCCCCAGAGAAGTTTTGGAGAAACGCTTCTGGACTCCAAGCAGCAGTTCCCACCTTTCCGGCACCAGGGAGTGGTTTTGTGGAAGACAATATTTCCATGAGTGGTGGGGGGTGGTTTCGGGATGACTCAGCGCATTACGTTTACTGTGCACGTAACTTCTGTTACTATCACCTCAGCTCCACCGCTGAGCGTCAGGCACTGATCCCGGAGGCTGAGACCCCTGTTCTAGAGCACGGCTCTCTCACTTGGTCACCTGGAGGGCTTCTCGAAGCACGCACTGCTGGGCCCCCTGCAGAGCTGCAGATTGGGCAAGTCTGGGGTGCAAGCGTTTACGTTTCCAGCAGGTTCCCAGATGACACTGATGTTGCTGGTCCCAGGGACCACACTGTTCCAGAACTTAGATACTAAGTTTTAAACTCATACATTCCGCATTTACATTTAAAGTCACCCAGTCTTGTCCGACTCTTACAACCTTATGGACTATACAGTCCATGGAACTCTCCAGGCCAGAATGCTGGAGTGGGCAGCCCTTCCCTCCTCCAGGGGATCTTCCCAACCCAGGAGTCGAACCAGGGTCTGCTGCATTGCAGGGGGATCCTTTACCAGCTGGGCCACCAGGGAAGCCAAAAACCTGACTTGTAGTTTGTTTCTTCCTGTCGCTTAAGAGAGATAAAAGATGCCTGACACTTGCAGCCTGTTTTCTCCATTTGGAGACCCCTAGCCTTCCAACCCGGAGAAGGCAATGGCACCCCACTCCAGCACTCTTGCCTGGCAACTCCCATGGATGGAGGAGCCTGGTGGGNGACTTGTAGTTTGTTTCTTCCTGTCGCTTAAGAGAGATAAAAGATGCCTGACACTTGCAGCCTGTTTTCTCCATTTGGAGACCCCTAGCCTTCCAACCCGGAGAAGGCAATGGCACCCCACTCCAGCACTCTTGCCTGGCAACTCCCATGGATGGAGGAGCCTGGTGGGCTGCAGTCCATGGGGTCGTGAACAGTCGGACACGACTGAGCAACTTCACTTTCACTTTTCACTTTCATGCACTGGAGAAGGAAATGGCAACCCACTCCAGTGTGCTTGCCTGGAGAATCCCGGGGATAGGGACGGTGCCGTCTATGGGGTCACACAGAGTTGGACATGACTGAAGCGACTTAGCAGCAGCAGCCTTCCTACCTGTTACCCTCTGGTTCCCTCCTTTTCTTTTAGGAGGATTATGTTGCCTAGGGAAACAGTCGTCGTCCCTAAATTGGTGAGGCAACATATTCTCCTAACCCTCATATTGAGGGTTAACTCTGGCTGCATTTCATTTATTTATTATTAAAAATTTCTTTTTTTGCTGAAGTATAGCTTTTCTTGGAAAGAAGGTTATTGCTAACCTAGATAGCATATTAAAAAGCAGAGACATTACTTTGTCAACAAAGGTCCAGATACTCAAGGCTATGGTTTTTCCAGTGGTCATGTATGTGAGAGTTGGACTGTGAAGAAAGCTGAGTGCCGAAGAATTGATGCTTTTGAACTGTGGTGTTGGAGAAGACTCTTGAGAGTCCCTTGGACTGCAAGGAGATCCAACCTGCCCATCCTAAAGGAGATCAGTCCTTGGTGTTCACTGGAAGGACTGATTCTNTATGTGAGAGTTGGACTGTGAAGAAAGCTGAGTGCCGAAGAATTGATGCTTTTGAACTGTGGTGTTGGAGAAGACTCTTGAGAGTCCCTTGGACTGCAAGGAGATCCAACCTGCCCATCCTAAAGGAGATCAGTCCTTGGTGTTCACTGGAAGGACTGATTCTGAAGCAGAAACTCCAGTACTTTGTCCACCTGATGCGAAGAGCTGACTCATTGGAAAAGACCCTGATGCTGGGAGGGATTGGGGGCAGGAGGAGAAGGGGACGACAGAGGATGAGATGGCTGGATGGCATCACGGACTCGATGAACATGAGTCTGAGTGAACTCCGGGAGTTGGTGAGGGACAGGGAGGCCTGGCGTGCTGCATTTCATGGGGTCGCAAAGAGTCGGACACGACTGAGTGACTGAACTGAACTGAACTGAATAGCTTTTCTTAGTCTTCGAAGTACTTTAATTTTTTCTAAACTGAAGCGTAGCTGATTTACAATGCTGTGTTAATTTCTGCTGTACAGGAAGGCGACTCAGTTACGCACGTGTCTACACACACGTGTCTACACACACTCTTTTTCACCTTCTTTCCCACTGTCGTTTACCATAAGACGTGGAGCACAGTTTCCTGAGCTGTACTGTAGGGCCTTGCCATTTATCCACGTTGTGTAATGGTTTGCATCTGCTGATCCCTACCTCCCCCTCCATCTGTCTCCCCAGGCCCTGTACCTGGCAACCAGAAGCCTGTCTGAAAGTCTGTTTCACAGGTAGGTTCATGTTTTAGGCTCCACGTCGAGTGATGTCGTGTAGTATTCGTCTTGTTCTTACTTCACTTGGCCTGAAATTCTCTAGCTGCATCCACGTTGCTGCGACAGCGTTGCTTCATTCATTTTCGTGGCTGAGCGGTATTCCGTTGTTACACGCCGCGTCTTCGTCCGCTCCTCTGTCGGTGGACATTCAGGCTGTCTTCGTGTCTTGGCTGCTGTGAATAGCACCGCTATGGACAGAGGGGGACGTGTATCTTTTTGATCCACAGTTTTGTCTGGATATGTGTCTGGCTGCATTTTGGAATCAATCACTGGTGAAGATTTTAAACTGTTGTCCCACTCTGAGAAATTGATTTAATTTATCTTGGATGGAGCTAATAATTCACAAAGTTCTCTAGGTGATTCCAGGGTGTGGTCAGGAGCGGAGGCTCTGGGCTCAGCAGGCTTGGGGCGGGGTGAAGAGCTAGCAGCTGCGTGCTGTTAGAGCTTCGGAGACGGGAGAGGGAGGACGGGCACGGGGGCTTTGGGGCGGGACCTTGGGCTGAGCTCCCAGAAGGAGGACCCCAGACTCAAGGCCCAGGCAGCCCAGGACCCTCTTCTTAGAGCTGCTGAGACGGCTCCTCCTGGCGCTGGTGTGTGAGGGGGTCTGCTCGTAAACTCACCCATACTCAGCAGACGCGTATTTGGCACCTTCCGTGAGCACTGCTATAGACCCTGGGGTATACGGCTGTGAGCGAATAGACGTCCCTTAGACCCCGGGGTATACGGCTGTGAGCGAATAGACGTCCCTGCCCTCACGAAGCTCGAGTCTGAGTTCGTAGCAGTGACGTCACCAAAAGCGGTCCCGAGGCGCCCTGGCACCTGAGCATCCCTTTGTTCATACTCGTGGCTGGCAAAATGAAGGCGCCCGGAGCCTGGGGCAGGCAGTGAGGCCAGAGCTGGTTACAGGGCGATGGAGGAAGCGCTCAGTGCACCCTCGGGGTAGATTCTTCCAAACCTGGCCGAGAAGGGAGTCGAACCGTCTTCTGGGTTCTATTTGCTGTCGGCAGACCTTGGTTCAGCTTTCGGGTGACAGACTTCTTGACACCGCCCAGTCCATGCCCCTGCCCCCAGGGAAGGGGGTGGCAGGTCTGCCCCTGGGGTGCGCCCCACGTGGGTGGGTCTGAAGCCCCCCTCTCTCTCGTCTTTGGCCTCTTCTCTTCCTTCTTCGGTTCTGTCCCCCTCTCTTCTTCTCTCTCTGTCTCAACCTTCTGTTTTTCGTCCGCTTCTTTCTGCTTCTCTCTCTCCATTTCCCCTTTGTTGGCCCATTTCCATCCTTCCAGGCACACTCAGACCCCTGACCACCCTGGGGCTTCTGGAAGCATCTCTCGTGATTGGATCCCTCTTCTCTGGCCACATCCGTTTCCTCGTGATGCACGTGTTCTAAACCTGAAGCTCCACGAGTCCCCTGGGGAAGCCTGGCTGGTTTTCCTTCCTCTGCCGACGGATGCAAATTCCCTCCCTGGCCAGGCCGGCAGAGCAGACCCCAGCCTCCTGCCTCCCTCCCTCCTCACGGACCTGGAGCAGCTGGGGGCTACTCAGCGGTCAGAGTCCCCGTCGAGCGGCTTCCGATCTTGGTTGGGTCAGGAAGCCCAGCCCTCAAGATTAGTTAGGGAAGCAACCCTGATTCATTCTCCGAGACGTGAATTCAATGAACATTTATGGGCCGCCTGTGATGTTTCAGGCGCTGAGACAGAGTGAGAAATAAATCGCAGTCTTTACCCGAAGGAGTCAAGTGAGTGATGTGGAAAGTGCCAGCCGTCGACCCTTCCGTTCTTTCCTTGTTCACTTGTTCATTCATCCACCCGCTCACCCATTCAACAAATAGTGACCACCTTCTACGTCACAGACACACAGGGATACAGAGGGGACAGATAAATTAGTGTGAGACATCTCTGCCGTCAAAATCACCCCCGAGTGGGGAAGACAGACAGTGCAGGGGCTCTGAGCTCTGAGCTCTGATCAGATCCCAAGTCTGGATGGCGGATCTCCCCTTCAGCCCGTCTGCTGAGGGCTGGGTGGCCTGGGCCGGGACTGTCCCCGCAGGCCTGGCTCGGGAACGGGGCAGGGTTGCCCTGACGCTGCTCGAAGGCCTCTGTGGTCCTGACATGCTGCTAGGTCTGCCTGAGCTGGGTCAGGGGTTGCAGCCCAGAACTTGCTGTAAAGTGTGCCCCTTAATACCTCGATGACGTCAGCCGTAAGAATGAAAACCGTCTGCCACGGGGAAGTGGAGGAAATAATTTCCCAGCGAGGAAATTACTGAATATTTAGGACCAGGAGCAGATCGTTTAGAGGGGGAAATGAATTTCTCCGGCTCCCTCTGGCCGAGATAAATCAGCCCAGATGCTCCGGTACTTTCATTTACCGCTGCAGAACGGGTCTCGATGGGTGTCTATGCGCTGCGAAGGTAATTGTTCTTCCAGAAGTAACAGTTGCTTTCAAAGCCACCAGTTCCCTCCTGATGCTGGTGTGGCCGGCCCTATTGGCCAGCCCTGCCTGCGCACACTGCCAGGCCCTGCAGGCCGGAAGCGCAAGTGGGGTGATGCCAGCCTCCCTTCTCATGGTTGAGATCTTGTTTTTTCATGGGTCATTGAGGAGGATACAAGCCTTGGTCAGTAACAATGGGAGACCCAACGAAGTGATGGGGTTGGGCCAAGGGTCTGAGCCCCAAGGCAGGACTGGGGGAGCTGGACTTCAGTTAGACTTAAGGAAGGACTTCCCCTGTCAGAGGGTAGCTGTGGCATTGCTCTCCTTGGGTGATGGGTCAGAGCAGAGGAGACCCTCATCTATGGGGGACTGACACGGGGGATGAGCTGGGTGGCCTCTGAATCCCAAATGACACAGGACTCTGTAACACCCAGGTTACCCAGCCCATGAGTGTTGGTACTCTTGCCTTGACACTGGGCACAGACTAATATTTTCTTCACAAAGTTATGTTCTTCTAGACCAGAGTTTGGTCAACTTTTTCTCTAAGGGCCAAATAGTAAATGTTTTCCTTTTGGCGGGCCACACAATTTCCGTAAAAATTACTCAACCCTATGGTTGCAGGGCTAAAGGGGCCGTGTTGTTGTTCAGTTGCTCAGTCGTGTCCGACTCTGTGTGACCCCATGAACCGCAGCACGCCAGGCCTCCCCGTCCATCACCAACTCCCGGAGTTCACTCAGACTCACGTCCATCGAGTCGGTGATGACATCCAACCATCTCATCCTCTGTCATCCCCTTCTCCTCCCGCCCCCAATCCCTCCCAGCATCAGGGTCTTTTCCAGGGAGTCAGCTCTTTGCATCAGGTGGACAAAGAGCCTGTAGACAATATGTAAATGAATAGGTGTGGCTGTGTTCCAATAAAACTTTATTTATAAAAACATGTGGCAGTTTGGATTGGCCCCCCGCCTTAGTTTACTGACCCCTGTTCTAGATTTGATTGTCAGACTAAGACTGAGCCAGGAGTTTCTGGCTTGTGTTTTTGAGACTGCTTTATTTCATTTTCCTGATTAGAAAAGTAATGTTTGCTTATAGTAAAAAATTAATATAGAAGGTGAAAGTCATTGGTAACCCTCCCCCTTCTCAAAGACACCGGCTGTTCACAGTTTAATGTCTGTATATATTTCTGTCCTAACACCATATTCCTTTTAAAGGTCATCTTGTACAGACCATATTTACAGAGGCTGTTATATTTCGAATCCCAAGTTGACTCTATCTGAAAAGAAAATGGGAAATGGCGGCTGGGAAATGAAGCTCAGGGTGACGGGAAATGAACCAGGTGGGCTTTCCTTCCTGGGAACCCACCTCCCAGGGAGCGGCCTGGTGCCCCTGGGATGCCCCTGCATGCCAGCTGAGAGGGGAAGGGGAGGGAGCTGGGCCGCCAGGAGCCTGGTGTCCTTGGGAAGAATGTGCTGAACCCAGCAGTGGGGTGGGCACCCTGGCACACTGCTGATGGCTGATGGGGGAGTTCTTGGCAGCAGGAAGGGGAACCCTGAGTCACATGGGGCTTGGCTGCCCTGAGGGGCTCTCCCAGCTTGGGGCACCAGGAGGGGTGGCCTGCTCACTGCCAGATGAGCGGGAATGCCCTTTTCAGCAAACCCCAGGAACACAGGGGCTGGGTGTGTCTTACCCCCACCTACCCTTTGCCCTGAGCAAAAATGCGCCGAATCCATGGAAAGGGGGCACAAAGAGGCAGCGAGAAATCCAGTCTCAGAAGAAAGCTCCCACTGCCCCCAGGATGCCCAGGCTCCCTGGGGATGGGGGTGGGGAGCCTGACGCCCCTCGCGGGTTCCTAATGCCCTCTGTGCCCTGAAACGGGAGCCGAAGGTCCCAGACATCGGGTTTCCTGCAGTCTCGGTTCCATGGAGGAGAAAGTGTCTTTCCCCAACAGTGACAGGACGGAGAGGAAGGGAGGAGGAGAGGCTACCCCCGGCCAGGTCGGGGCTGGGCAAGGCGGGGCACCGCTCCCTCGCGGGCTCACGCCCACCGCCCCCCTTGGTGTCCCCGCATCTTGGCCCTTGACCACTCATTTCCAGCCACGGGCATTCTGGGATCACGCGGGTCTGATCTGGGAGCATGCGGGTGTGCCGTGGTTTTCCAGGGGAGGCAGAGCATCCTGATGGTTATAAGAACAGGGTCACTGAGACCTGGGTTTATGGCCTGCCTTTGCCACCTCCTCACTGGAAGCAAGCCTTCCGTGCTTCCTCCCTCTCTGCACCTCAGTTTTCCATCTGTGCAATGGGTGTGCTAGTAACACCCTAACAATCACATGAGACATTCCTTGTCAAGTGCCTGCCCCGGTGAAGGCTACGGGAGCCATCTCTTATTCTTTTGATAAAATGTAATCCAGGACGTCAGTATAATCTTGTACTAAATCTCAAGCTGATAGAAGGTCTGGAGAAAGCAGCTAGGAGCGGCCAGTCACTTATCTTTTTCCCTCTAGAATCCAGGAGTCTTGATGACTAAGCTGGACTCGGACTCCTAAGCCAACAACCTCGACTGCCTAGTTCGCAGCAGTGTCTCTGATGCCCAGCCGGGGCCTGGGGCCTAGTGGGTGCTGATGAGCAGCTGTGGGAAGATGCCTGTGTGCCAGGGAAGGGGAGAGGCAGAGGAGCTGAGAGGTGATCCCCAGGACCCCGCGTCCCCTCTGGCCTCTGGCCCGAGACCCGGCCTCGTGCCTCCTTTCCCCAGCAGCCCGAGAGCGGATGGCCCAGTGTTCTCCATCACCGTGTTATGCCACAAATGAATTTCAGGTTGGTTGGATCCAATTTGGCTCCTGAGCTACAAAAAATAAAAGAAGTATAATTAAAAAACAATACCAACAATGGGACAGAAGTTCAGCTATCAGAGGCGATTTTTCTCGGAAGTTGGTGATGGGGAAACTGGTGCAGCCTCACGTGGTTCTGGAGGCCGCACCAGGCGGGGAGCAGGCGGGTGGGTCCCGCTCCAAAGCACGGGCGGTTCCGGGGGCGCGGTCTGAGGCTGGGTCCTCTGCTCCCCTCCATGCATCCGCACCTCTGACCGGTCTTGCATCCCTTGCGACCGGGCTGCCGTCCGTCCCTCTTTGTCTTCTGCAACGTCAGCTCTCTAGTCAGCCTTCTGCGGCCCGGGCCTGTGCTCCTCCTCCATTCACTGCAGTTCGCTGCCCCGACTCCTTCTCCTGCAGCAAGGCTCCCCACCTGCTCTGTGGCATCCTCGGAGAGCACAGACCAGCAGCGCGGAGCTGGAAGGGCCCTGAGGAACACGGGCTCCCGCCCCGCGGGACAGCCGATGATCACGGTCGGGTTACTGCACGCTTGCCACGCGCCCACGTCGCCTTCTTCTCTGCATGGCTCTGCAGAGCAGGTCCTGTCAGGGCCCCGTTTTCATAGATGGAGAAACTGAGGCTTGGAGAGGTGAAGCGCCTCGTCCAAGGATTGCAGCCAGGTAGGGGGTAAGCTGGAGGAACGTGTGCTAAGCGCTGTGTTGCATAACAGCTGGAAACACGCCAGGCAAGGCCAAGCCTGCGGCTTCAAGAAGCTCACAACTGGGGCAAGCCTCGCACAAGGCTGACTGGCTGGCCGCGTGGACGGAGGAGCAGCTGGATGGACGGACGGAGAGGTGGACGGATGGAGGGAGAGATGGATGAATGGACGGGCGGACAGACAGACGAATGGGCAGAAAGCCAAATGCGAGGACGCAGGAAACAGGCAGTGAAGAGGGGCTGCTCGGGAGGGCTCTCGGGGCTGGATGAGACGGGCACCCGGTGAGCAGTGCCCGCTGACCCCCACGTCACCCCGCTGCGTGCCTCAGTGGTGCGGAGTCTCATTTGTGAGAAGAGGGCCTCGCCGCCATAGTCTCTAAATTCCCACCGGACTCCAGTGCGCTCCAGTTTAAGTGTGTCAGCTCCAGAGCTGTGAGACTCACGCTCATGCTGGGAAGCAGAGGTAATTGTGTGGGCGGCGGCAGTGGATGAAATTTGAATTCTGCCTTGTTGAGAGTCTCAAGGAACAGCAAGTAAAAGCTGGCAGCTGAGAGTTAGACACAGGTTTCTTTTGTTCTGTCCATAAATACTGTTTTTTCTTAATTAACAACCAGCATTTACAAATCAGGCAATTTTTCAATTTCCCTTGGAAAAATGAACGGTAGGGCAACCCAGCCTCCTACTCCTGAGTAAGTTAGTGGTAAAGAGCCAAGCTTTGCCCTGAGTCAGGAGTTCAAGTCCCAGTGCTGACCTTCTCTAGCTGTGAGTCTCTGGGCGAAGCTACTTACATTCTGTGCCTCAGTTTCCTTATCTGTAAAATGGGAATGATGAGAGCACTCACCCCAAGCTTTGCCCTGAGTCAAAAGGAGTTCAGATCCCACTGCCAACCTTTTCTAGCTGTGAATCTTTGGGAGTTACTCAAACTCGGTGCCTCAGTTTCCTTATCTGTAAAATGGAGATGATGAGAGCACTTACTTTATAGGGTCATTGTGAGGACTACATAAGTTAGTGTCTGTCAAGATTTAGAATAATGCCTGGAACTCAGTGAGGGCTGTGTCAATATTGCCTTTTCTTATTGTGATTTCTTCCCCCAGAGGTATTAGCCTGCTTGCTGCTGCTGGTGCTAAGTCACTTCAGTCGTGTCCGACTCTGTGCGACCCCATAGACGGCAGCCCACCAGGCTCCCTCGTCCCTGGGATTCTCCAGGCAAGAGCACTGGAGTGGGTGCCATTTTCTTCTCCAATGCATGAAAGTGAAAAGTGAAAGGGAAGTCGCTCAGTTGTGTCCAACTTTTCATGACCCCATGGACTGCAGCCCACCAGGCTCCTCCATCCATGGGATTTTCCCGGTAAGAGTGCTGGCATGGGGTGCCATCACCTTCTCCGATTAGCCTGCTTAGGGCTGCCAAAACCAAATTCCATGGACTGGGTGGCTTACACAACCCATTTTCTCACAGTTCTGGAGGCTGGAAGTCGCAGGTCAGGACGCTGGCAGGGCTGGTTTCTCTTGCAGACAGCTGGCTCCCTGCCGTTTCCTCACGTGGCCTTTCCTCTGTACACGGGCATCTCTGGTGCGTCCTCCTTCTTGCAATCACACCAGTCCAGTAGGATTAAGACTCACTCTGAAGACTTCGTTCAGTCTTAGTTACCTCCTTAAAGGCCCTATTTCCAAACATAGTCATATTAGGGGTTAGTGCTTCAACGCAGGGGACACAATTCAGTCCAAACGACCGTGGTGGAACATCAGCCCAGGATGGACAGCAGCTGCCTCCTCGGACAGGATTGTCTTTTCCTATTCACAACAGCCCCAGCTAGGGTGACGGCGCTTTGTGGCCGGAGTTCCTAGCTGGAGTGGTATGGAATCCACCTGCAGTATAGGAGATGCGGGTTTGATCCCTGGGTTGGGAAGATCCCCTGGAGGAGGAAATAGCGGCCCACTCCAGTATTCTTGCCTGGAGAATCCCATGGACAGAGGAGCCTGGTGGGCTACAGCCCACGGGGTCACAAAGATTCAGACACGACTGAGCGACTGAACAGCAGCAGCAGCCCTTGGTGATTTGCTTGGGACTGAGGGGTTCCTGGGACTCCAGTCTTTCAGTTTTAAAACGAGGCAAAGCCCGGGATGAGCTGGACACTCAAGTCCTAATCACAGCCCCCTTCCTTCATTTATTCACCTGCCTGGCCCTTGAATGTTGACCTTGCCTCGGAGGGACCCCTGGTCCTAGGAAGGCTGGTGAGAGGCGGGAAAAGAAGGGCGCGCTGGGCTTCAAGGTGCAGGTGAGTTTCTTGGCCAAGGTGGGGAGCGGATGGAGTGCTGGGCTCTCCGAGAGTCCGGGCTGGCAAGGGTTAAACCTGCCCTGGGAAAGAACACCCCGCAAACACCAAGGGAAGGAACCAGCAAAAGCATTATCATGATTAATGTTATTTCAAAGACTTAATCCCCCCTCCTCTTTCAGAAATGTTTGTGTGCTCTTGTGCTGAGTGCTCTTTCTTGATTCTGAATGTCCTTCCCCCCGGAGTAATTTGGAACAAGGTCACTGTTTAGCAGGCGGGCCTCCTCGCCTCTCGTCTACCTGCTGGCGGCTCTGCCAGGTCGAGGGGCTCGAGGCCAGCAAGAGGCTGAGCGATGGAGGGGTCGCCGGGACTGGTCCTGAGGCTTTCGGGGCTGGGCCCCCTCTGGGTAACCTAACCTCAGCTCGCCCGGGGCAGACACAGTTTTGGTCCTGGGGTTGAAGTGGGAGAGGTCTGGGCTGAAGATCAAGACCTGTATTCTGGCTCCACCCTTTGTTGGGCTTCCCCGGCGGCTCAGATGGTAAAGAATCCGCCTGCAGTGTGGGAGACCCGGGTTCTATCCCTAGGTCGGGAAGATCCCCTGGAGGAGGGCATGGCAACCCACTCCAGTACTCTTGCCTGGAGAATCTCCACGGACAGAGGAGCCTGGCGGGCTGGAGTCCATGGGGCTGCAAACAGTCGGACACGACTGAGCGGCTAACCACCCCTTGTTGGCTGGGAGATTTTCCATGTCTCAGTTTTCTTACCTGCAAAGTAGGGACAAGAGTGGTATGTCCCCTTCTGGATGGTTGTGTCAGCTCTTAATTCTGAGAAGTTCAAGGACTCCTCGACTTCGGCCGTGCACACTGACCCCCTGGAGCGGGCGAGCGAGGCAACCTCTGAATTTCTAGTAAGCGTTCAAGTGCTGCTCTTGCTGCTGGCCCGTGGGCTGCATTTTGAACGACAAAGGTTGTGAAGATGAAATGGAATGCAAGTTCCTAGCATCGCAGGGAGCGCTCCAGGTGGGTACTGCTTGTCACCCATATCATCACGGCCGTCACTGTCACTGCTTCCTCGTCACCGTCATGGCCAGCATCAGCGTCGTCGTCATCACCATCGTCATCGTGACTTCGTGTTGGCGCCGTCCCTGGAGCTTGGTGTCTGTGCCTTCTCTCGCTCCCCTTCTCCAGAGGACGCAGTTGAGACCCGGAGCTGGCTTGAGACTGCTCCCAGCCAATTTTACACCGAAGGGAAGCTCCCTGGGGGTGAGGGCTGTTACACCCTCAGACAAGAGCCTGATGGTTAGAAATCAGGAGACTGAGGCTCAGGTCTCACTCTGTTCCTCGTTAATCAAGCCTCTGAACTTTCACAGCAGGCGGGTCACGACCTTAGAGACTGTCCGGTTTAACGTCTTCCGCTAACGTCGCTGATGTGTGGGGACACTGAGGTCGGATAGAGGGGAAGATACACAGTCAAGGGTGCAGATACTAGAGGCGGACAGTCTTGCATTCAGATCTCTACTTCATCACATGCTGGTTGTATTACCTTGGGCAAGTCACTTAATCTCTTCAAGTCTCAGTTTTTCCATCTGCAAAATGGGGTGTGATAGCCAGGTTCCAAGATGGCCTCCAATGAACCCCACCTTCTGCTATTTATACCCTTTAGCAGTATCCTTCCACATTGTACCAGGTTTGGTCTGTGTGACCAACAGAACATGTCAAAAGGGATGGTATCCACTTCCAAGGTTAGGAGACTAGGTTATTAAAGATGCTGAGACTCCTATCTTGCGTTTCTGTCTCTCCCTCCCACTCGCTCTAGGGGAAGCCAACTGCTTTGTCCTGAGACCACTCAGGCAACATATGAAGAGGCTCACGTGGTGAGGAGCTGAGACCTCCCAATGGCCGTATGGATGAGCCTGGAAGTGGATTCCCTGACCCCCGTTGGACTTTGTGATGGGACAGCAGCCCTGGCTGACAGCCTGCCTGCAGCCTCATGGAGACCCAGAGCCATCCAGCTAAGCCACTCAGATTCCTGACCCTCTGAAGATGCAGGAGATACTCAGTGTTTGTCATCTTAAACTGCAAAGTTGTGGAGTAACTGGTACACAGCAGTGGGTAAATAACACATGAGGATAATGCTATCTGCCTTGCAGGCTGGTTGTGAGGATGAAATTCAGGTAAGCACTTTGCATGGTATGATGCGTGCTGAAGGCTGTGTGAAACGTAAATCGGCGAGAGCGTAAAGCAGATCATTGACAACTCCGAGGTCACATGGCAAGGGGGTGACAGGGTTGGTGATCCTGTGGCTCCCAGATGCCCAGTATTCACCATTTGTGTCCCCTGAGGCTTCATGACCTTGGCGAGCACCAAAGGCTTTGGCAGAAAGGAAATGGTGGGACTAGGGAGTGTGGGGGGGCGAGTGGCAGATGTGACGGTGGTGGCGGCAGTCCCTGGGCCTCTGGGAGGGAGAGCAGCCGGGGTATGTGCAGGGGGGTGTAGGGCTGAGCACAGGAATAGGGCCTGGGTGCATGTGTGTGTGCACATGTATACATGTGTGTGCATATGTGTAATGGCATACGTGGATGAGCACAGGTGCAAACACATGCAAGCACGTGTGTACATGTATGCACAGGTACACCTGCACACGTGTATGCATGCACGTATGTGTGCATCTGTGTGTGTGTGTGCATGTGCGCGCGTGTATCTGTGTGCACGTGTGTGTGCGTCTGTGCGTGTGTGTGTGTGTGTGTGTGTGTAGGTCACCTCTGAAGACCCTTCAGCCCAAGAGCGGCTGATGGTCTGGTTCACTGCTTGTTTCTGGGCCTGCTGTCTGTGGAAGGCTCAGGAAAACCATGGCAACAGAGACAGTTACCGAGCAGGAGTGGAGGAGGCCAGGAACTAGGGCATCTCTGAGGTGACAGAGCAAGAAGCCCAGGAGGAAGGCCCCCTGGGGTTTGTTTCCCTGGCCCTCATGAGGCTTCTTGGTAGAGAGCTTTCAAGGAGGGTCTGAGTGGGCGGTAAGCCCCTGGGCCTCCAGTTCCCACATTCCCGGGAGCCCAGGGTTCTCAGCGCCCACCAGATGGCTCTCTTGGGTCGTCTGCTCCCNTGTGTGTGTGTGTGTGTGTGTGTAGGTCACCTCTGAAGACCCTTCAGCCCAAGAGCGGCTGATGGTCTGGTTCACTGCTTGTTTCTGGGCCTGCTGTCTGTGGAAGGCTCAGGAAAACCATGGCAACAGAGACAGTTACCGAGCAGGAGTGGAGGAGGCCAGGAACTAGGGCATCTCTGAGGTGACAGAGCAAGAAGCCCAGGAGGAAGGCCCCCTGGGGTTTGTTTCCCTGGCCCTCATGAGGCTTCTTGGTAGAGAGCTTTCAAGGAGGGTCTGAGTGGGCGGTAAGCCCCTGGGCCTCCAGTTCCCACATTCCCGGGAGCCCAGGGTTCTCAGCGCCCACCAGATGGCTCTCTTGGGTCGTCTGCTCCCGGGTCCTGGACCACTGAAGTGAGATGCATTGTTCTTGGGAGGCTGTCCATGGCTTCCCCCAGCTTCTTAAATGGGGCTGTAACCTGAACTTGAAAATTCCTAGATATTACTCATTGTAGAGACAAGCGTGATGGAGGCACAGAGAGGTTAAGGAGCCTGCCTCAGGTCACACAGCAGGCTGTGCCAGACTCAGGCCTGGAGCCCAGGCCTCCTTGCTGAGCACTCTCACAGGGTGGAGCCTCTGGCGGGTGCCCTGGGACGCCCTGGTCCAGAGGCATCCTGCGTGCATAGCTCCTCGGGCTGGTCGACCTACTTCCAGGAGAGCTGACCCGCCTTTGCCCCCTGCCCGGGCCGGATGGGCCACCTTCTCACCCCTGGCGTATCTGCCTTTGCGTTTCCACAGGGAAAAACTGGAGAAGACAGTTCTGGGGGAACACACAATCTGCCAGGTTTGAGTCTGGCATTACCATGGGCAGCTGGGTATCAGGTAGGCTGGAAATAGAATTAGCGGAAAGGGTCCCTGGGGGACTGCTGGGGTCAGCTTGGCAACTGTCTCTCCTGGCCAGACCGTCCATCTCAGGGATGTCTCCTCCTAGCCAGATCCTGCCTGCCATGGACCAGGAACATCTGAGAGAGTGTTCTGGAAGGTTCTAGAATGTAGAAATGGATTACAAGGGTCTCAGTTATGTACTCGATCNACCGTCCATCTCAGGGATGTCTCCTCCTAGCCAGATCCTGCCTGCCATGGACCAGGAACATCTGAGAGAGTGTTCTGGAAGGTTCTAGAATGTAGAAATGGATTACAAGGGTCTCAGTTATGTACTCGATCACAAAGAAAGGGAACTGGTGTGCATCTGGAGAGCCTGCTGGTACAAGGCACTGAGTGAAACCTTTGTGCACCCCACCTTCCCTTCTCGTTGCACCTGGGGTGTGAGGCCCCATGTTGCAGATGAGGAAGCTGAGACTTAGAAGCTCTAGATCACTCTGCCAAGGCCACCTATCTCCTCAGCCGCAGAGCTGAGACTTGAGCCTAGATCTGTTTAACTCAAACCTGGCCTTTTCCCACCTCTGATACCTCTCTGAATACCCTCTACACCCACTCTGTCCAAGTACCAGTTTGGATACTGCAGATACAGTGGTAAATGGACTATAAGCCTTGCCCTCAAAGCACTCATAGTTTAGAGGGTATATTAGCTATTGCTGCTATGTTAATGCTGTGTAACAAATAGTGTCCCAAATCTCAGTGGCTTATAACTGTAAGCAATTATTCTTCTTCCTCACAGTGGTTGGGTTGGCTGGAATGGCTCTGCTTCAGGCTGCAGGTTGGGTCCAGTATGGGTTCCCTTGTCTCCATCTCCTTCTAATAGTCACTACTTAGTTCCGCTTCCATGATTGGGCAGAAATATACAATATCCTCTAAGGCTTCATGCTGAAATTGGTGCACTGGCCTGCTGCTCAAATTCTAGGGCCTTACGTGGCCAAGCTCTGCGTTGACGGGGCGGGGAAATTTTCCTCTTCTACCTAGTGGGAGGCGCTGCAAAGTCACAGGACAAAGTCACAGATGTCTAATTGTGTCAAAGATGTCAAAGGCATAGATGTCTAACTTCCTAATAGGGAAGCAAGAAGAATAGGGAACAATAATCTAATCATCTTCTGCGGGAAGACAGACAGGCCTGTGATGATAACACTGTACTGCCTTTCATCAAATCTAAGAAACCATCAACCGTAAGATCCACCATTAATCTATGTACGACCAAGAAAGAAGTGACTGCCAGCGGAAGGATGACGGGATGCTTTCTCGGCTCACTGCATTTTTAATCCCCACGGAAAGAGCTGTTTGGCCCTTACGTAGGCGTGGAAGGGACGGCGATATGAACGGTTTTGATCGGGTTTCCCCCTGCACAGGCTGTGACAACCGTGTCACCACAGCCATTGTTCAAGGAGATTGTGAGAGGCCATGGACTGCAAGACAGTCTGCTTTTAAATACGTGAAAGCATGTGGGTCTCAGAGTCGATGAAATGAATTGTTTCTTCCTGGTGAACACGTGTCCACAAATGGACACTGCGTGAGATGGTCTATGTGGATAAACCGCTCGCACCTTGTGACAACTTGAGGGGCAAAGATCATCCCCCCTTCAGAGAAGAGAAGGATAAGGCTCAGAGAAATCAGCTGTCTTGCCCACAGTTGGCAAGTGGGGGGAGCTGGGATATGAACTTCCGACAGTCTGACTCAAGACAAAGTGGTTAAGAGTGCGGACAAACTCTATCTCAGTTTCCTCATCTGTAAGATGGGGTTGCTGGGAGGAATGACTGCGCAGGCTGTGAGGCATCTGTTGGAAACAGAGACGCACGGAGCGCTCGCAGCATGCTGGTCCCTCTGCGAGTCCATCTTACCCTTCTGTAGTGAACATCGGTACAATACAAGCTATGACTGAGCTAAGAGCTAGGGATATGGGAGCCCAGAAAGGCAGACCAGTAGCTTAATCATTTGGGGGGACTGTCAGATTAGATATGAGAACAGGAAAAAAGATCCGTGCTGCTGCTAAGTCGCTTCAGTCGTGCCCGACTCTGGGTGACCCCATAGACGGCAGCCCACCAGGCTCCTCTGTCCCTGGGATTCTCCAGGCAAGAGCACTGGAGTGCACATTTATTTACGCAAACACATGTTTACCTACCGCGTGCAGGCAGTACACAGTGGCTGAATTTGAAGCCAAAGATGGGGGCGGGGGCTACTTGCAAAGAGCTGGACACGACTGAGCGGCTGAACTGAACTGAATTTTTAAAACTTGAGTTGCATTTCTCTTCAGTTATATCACAGATATTGACTGTTCCATTTGAAGGTTTTTCACAAACGTAGATGGCTGTGTTACCACTGCCCCAGTCACAACAGCGAGTATTTTCATTACCCTAGGAAGTTCCACTGTATCCCTTTTCAGTGAGATGCCTCTCTCTATCCTGTTTTTCAAATTTCTGTCACTGTAGGTTAGCTCGCCTGTATTTGAGCTTGATACAGACAGGAGCATGCAGCATGTTCCCTTTTCTATCTGGCTTCCTCCACCCCACGTGATGCCCAGAAGGTTAACCCCGTGTTAGTAGCTCCGTCTTTCTCATTGCTGGTGCCATTTCACTGCCTGCTGGCTATTCACCACTGCCCTGTAGTTCTGAACTCACCCTTCTTGCCCGCGGACTGAAAGGGAAGCGGGGCCCTTTAAATCTCCCCCAACCCCGGCCGCACAGCAAGCTCAGCCTCAGCTGGTAGGGGGCGCCGGAGAGGCGCACGGCCGCTCGCCCCGCCCCCTGGCTCGCCCCGC
>SJYS01001492.1:91549-103901 GCA_006410695.1 Philantomba maxwellii | reverse complement strand
GATATACATTGTACATATAGATCATAAGTTTGTTTACCCATTTCATGTTGATATTTCCAATTTAGGGCTGTTATGAGTAATTTGCCATACATATTGTCAAATGGACGAGATTTGCTGTGTGATATGCTTTCATATTTCTTGGGTAGATACCTCTACTCAGCTCCATTGTGAAGGCCAGGCTAATGGACTTTAACTTTGTCTGGAGCGTGCTGAGGAATTACTGGGAGTTTTATGCGGTGGTTTTTTTTTTTTTTGTAGCAGCGATGGGATTCAGTGTAGGTCTTAGAAGGATTTCTTGGCCCTGTGTGAGTTGTGGGGGCACCAACCTTCAGTTCCCTGAGATGAAGGTGGTAGCTCAGCTTAGTGGCTCTGGCATGTGCTCTATCGTCTATTTGTAAATCTGTGAAGTGGGAATGCTGACATGCATTTGTAGAATTGTTGGCAGGACTGAGTGGGATGATGCCCATGCGGCCTTTGGCATAGGGTAGGTGTGCATGGGGCAATGCAGCCAAAATGCTGGTTTTGTTGGGTGTTTAAGCCTGGGTGTTCCAGTTTCTCCCTGGCACCCTCTCCCATGTGTCCAGAGATAGAGCCTAGAGGGGTGGACAAGGGTCTCAGCACCCTGCCCAGAGGCACCTCTGGACCCAGAAAAGGCAGAGTGCAGCTGCCCACTGCTGCTCAGTGCCTGGCACTTCCTGACGCCTTCTTATGGCTTTCCTCTGGGGAATGGACCCACAAGGTGGCCTTGGGTTCTGGGCTTTTTGCCCAGCCCCTTGACAGTCACCTCAGCTGGCATCCTGCCAGCCTGAGCCCCGAGCCACTGCACCCCAGCAAGTCAAACGGCCATGATTAATCAAATAAAATTTCCATCTGTTGAGGAATTTACAAGAGTTATTACTGGCCATAAAACCGATCGGAGGAGAAGGATGGCTCTGAGGGGGTAAGTGCCTCTAATTGTGCGGTAGTGACTTTTAAATAAGGTTGCAGATGTCCTTATCGCAGTGATCCAGATCCCCGTGGTGGGCCGGGCTGGGGGGCTGGGCTACGCCGGCCTCCTTCACGGCTGAGGGAGGAAGAAGAGGGCCCTCTGCGTTGGAACCTTGGGGGTCGTGGCATTTCAGCATGATCCTGGATGCACGCTGCAGGCGCTTAATAAATGCGCTTAATGCACGTTTCTGCTTTCTCTGCTTCCCTCCGTCCTCCTCTGGGGCCTGAGGCAGGCTCCTGGTCAGAGGCAGCAGTCTTTCTGGGCCAGGGTCCTGCTGTAATAGACTCTGTGTGACCAGCAGTGTATAACACCCCTGGGCTTCCGTAGCTTCATCTCTGAAATGGGGCAATTAATTACCAACCATCTGTCCCAGAGGAACACCGAGAAGAAAGGTGTTTGAGAGTGTGGGGCCAGCCTTGTTCTCTTATAATATACAGCTTTGTTCTGATGCCTGGCTCATTTTGTCCCCTCCTCATCTGGGGTTGGAGGTGACAGCTTTCGTCTTGGATGGGAAGGTTTGAGGTGGCCGAGGGACTCCTCTGAGGTCACCGGGATGCCTGGGGCTCCTGAAGTCCAGCCCCCTTCCTTCATCCTACCTGAGAGACTCAGAGCAAGACTGTACTTTGGGGGCAAACTCGAGTTCCTGGTGGCTGGGGTGAGCCGGAGAGATTGGGAGTTTTTGCTGAAAAGGATTCAAACAGCACTGAGGGTGGAGATAACTTATCCGACCCAAGAGAGGGTGGTTCCCGGGGCCCAGACCCCCAGAGGCAGGGCTTGGGCCTGAGGCCTGAAGACACCCAGCCCCTGGCCTGCTAGGCCGGAGGTCTCTACGTGGTCCCTGTCTGTTCCTCCCTGGCCTCCCCTGCTCACCTCGCGGTCAAGCACAAACTCGCCTGCCCCTCCGTCTCGGGCCCTTTAAAATCGGGGCGCACGCCAGGGCCCACCGTCAGCCACGCTCTCTTTCGTTAGCTGACCCCCGGGGCAGGAGCTGTCGGGATTCTGCACTCCTGGGCCCGGCTCCCCTCCGGATGGCTAACTCTGGCGCTGGGCCCCTTTCCCTGCCAGGCGCTTTGCGGGGGACCTTTTAGTTGGCGCGTCGAGTCCCTGGGGATGGAGGGGCCGATGCTGATGTGAGGAGCCGAGCCCTGAGGTGGGGCCTGTCCTCAGGGACGCCTTCTCCCTGGGTACCCCCCCGCCCCCGCCCTGCCAGGCCTTGGCCTGGGTGCTCCTGCAGCTTGCTCCTTTGGGCTGCTGGCGGCTGTGGAGGGAGAATCGGCCGTGCAGGGGCTCCGGCTCAGCGGCAGCTCCCCGATCTGCTGCGTGGACCAGGGGCTCGATCTCCGTCTCTGTGACGGGGAAGGTCAGCGTGAGCGTGCGGGGGAGACTCCTGGCAGGAGCAGGTCTCCAGTCCCTCGGTTCCCCTTCCAAGCCACGCTCGGGCGCCTCTGGGGAGGGGAGGCTTCTGGGGCTGGAGTGAGGGTCGAGGGCTTTCCCTGGTGCCCCACTGGGGGATGAAAGGCCCTGTGGTGGGGTGGGCCCGGGAAAGGCACTGGTGCCTGTGAGCTTTGAATAACGGTGGGGTTTGGGTCTTTGAATGAACTTCCATTGTGCTGACCCCATCCAGAGGGGTCTTGGCGTCTGAAATAGTGGGGGGCGGAGACGGGCGGTGAACAAGCCAACCCAGGCCTGGGAGGTTCCAGGTTATAGCAGCGCTGAGACCACCAGAAGAGGGTGGCGTGGATGAGGGGTGGGGGCAGGCAGGGGAGCCCCCGGGTTCCCTCCGTCACGCTGCACGCTCCTGCCCGCGCGGTTCTCCTGTCGCACCTGCGGGAAGGTCGGGCTCGGCGGTGGGAGCCCCCGGCCTGGAGCCTGGCTGCTCCGAGCCCCTCCCGCTGCCCCCTCCCCACCTCCCTTCCCTGGGGCCTCTCGCCTGGAAGGAGAGTCCGGTGAGTCCCCTCTGGAAGGATGGTTCAGAGGGCACCGTGACTCCCCCGCGGGCTTGGAGAGGCTTTTCTGAGGGGCTGGTTTCATCTTTTCGTCCCAGTTTCTCGTTAGCTGGAGGCCTCCTCCGGGGCTTCTGGGCTCACGCCCAGGCCTGGGGCACCGGAAGGCTTAGAGCAAAGTGTTCCTTCGTCTTATTCCTGTTTTCCCTTCTGCCCGCCACCCCTGCCCAGAAGGACAGGNTGGAGAGGCTTTTCTGAGGGGCTGGTTTCATCTTTTCGTCCCAGTTTCTCGTTAGCTGGAGGCCTCCTCCGGGGCTTCTGGGCTCACGCCCAGGCCTGGGGCACCAGAAGGCTTAGAGCAAAGTGTTCCTTCGTCTTATTCCTGTTTTCCCTTCTGCCCGCCACCCCTGCCCAGAAGGACAGGGGGCTGGGGGCTTCCACCTGAGAGGTGTAGGGGGTGGTGGGCCGCCGCCGGCAGGAAGCCCGAGTTGAGGCAGAGCCCTGTGGTTTACCAGCGCCGGCCCAGTGAGTCTGAGCCGCGCTTCCTGTGCGCCGCGTGGGAGCGTGAGCTCTCAGGGCCATCAGCAGGGTTAATGAGACAGTGACTTCTCTCGTACTTTCTATCACGATGACAGTGATTCTTGGCGATGTGTCCCAGATCCAGTAGCAACGGACGGAAACAGAGCCAGGAGGTGTGGAGCTGGCTGAGGCTCCGGAAGCCGGCGGCAGAGCTGGCCGGGGTGCCCGGGCCCTTGATGTGCTCCCCGCANCTGAGAGGTGTAGGGGGTGGTGGGCCGCCGCCGGCAGGAAGCCCGAGTTGAGACGGAGCCTGTGGTTTACCGGCGCCGGCCCAGTGAGTCTGAGCCGCGCTTCCTGTGCGCCGCGTGGGAGCGTGAGCTCTCAGGGCCGTCAGCAGGGTTAATGAGACAGTGACTTCTCTCGTACTTTCTATCACGATGACGGTGATTTTCGGTGATGTGTCCCAGATCCAGTAGCAACGGACGGAAACAGAGCCAGGAGGCGTGGAGCTGGCTGAGGCTCCGGAAGCCGGCGGCAGAGCTGGCCGGGGTGCCGGGGCCCTCGGTGTGCTCCCTGCGTCTGGCTGGCCCCGCGCTCCGGTGGCCCGCCTTGGTGTGGGGCCCTGATGTCCCTCCGCAGGCCCCTCTGTCTTTGCCTGGGGGCCTGGTCCTGGTCGGGTTTGTCGGCGTGGTCTCCCGCTCTGGATTTCTCCTCTTGTTTTTAAATTGTTGGTTTATTTTGGCTGTGCTGGGTGTTTGTCACCGCGCAGGCTTTTTTCTGGTTGGGATGAGCAGGGGCCGCGCTGCAGCCGCGGTGCCCGGGCTGTTCTCTGCAGGCGTTTCTCGCGCCGTGGGGCACGGACGGGCTCTAGGGCACAGGATCAGTAGTTGGCNGCGTGGTCTCCCGCTCTGGATTTCTCCTCTTGTTTTTAAATTGTTGGTTTATTTTGGCTGTGCTGGGTGTTCGTCACCGCGCAGGCTTTTTTCTGGTTGGGGTGAGCAGGGGCCGCGCTGCAGCCGCGGTGCCCGGGCTGCTCTCTGCAGGCGTTTCTCGCGCCGTGGGGCACGGACGGGCTCTGGGGCACAGGATCAGTAGTTGGTGGTCACGGGCTTCGTTGCCTTGTGGCATATGGCATCTTTCTGGGTCAGGGATCGAACCTGCATCTCCTGCGACGGTAGGTGGGTTCTTTACCTCTGAGCCACCATGGAAGCTGCCCTGGATTTCCCTTCTTGACCAAAGGGAAGAGTGAGTCCCCTTTCAGTAGGAGGCAGAGAAAGTATTAGTTTCTCAGTCGTGTTCGACTCTTTGTAACTTCGTGGACTGCAGCCCGCTAGGCTCCTCTGTCCGTGGGATTCTCCAGGCAGGAATACTGGAGTGGGTTGCCATGCCCTCCTCCAGGGGATCTTCCCGACGCAGGGATCGACCCCGGGTCTCCTGCACTGCAGGTAGCTTCTTTACTGTCTGAGCCACTCATTCTGTTGACAGTTCCCTGAGGGTGAAGGCTGGCCTGGGCAAGCAGGTGACCGCAACATGGTCCTGCCTACAGGATGCTTAGTTGGAGTTAGATACAGTGGCGCGCGATACAGGGCATGGGAGCACGGAGAGTGTGCAGCTTCCCCGGGATGGGGGGCAGCAGGAAAGGCTTCCTGGAGGAGTTACATCTGTGTGGACTCTAAACACGAACTGGCAGAAGGCAGGCAGACGAGAGGACCAGGAGAACGACAGGCCAGGAGCTGGGGAGACGACGGGCTGGGAGCGGATGGGAGGGCCGGGGGGACGACGGGCCAGGAAGGCTTCTGGGCGGGGATGACCCATGCTGTGTTGCTGCTGGAGGGTCAGACGTGGGGCAGGGGATGGTGAGCATTGATGCGACAGAGCCTTGAACGTCAAGCAGTGGAGCTTGGGGTCCGTGCCGAGGGCAACGGTGTCAGGGGCGGTTTGAAATGGGGACAGTGAGGTCAGGCTTGTTCTTTAATGGCGTCTCTCTCTCTAGCCCCGTGGTCTTTACCGTGGTTTTTTTGTCCTTCAGGGGACTTTGGCTGTCAGAGCTTGGGGGCAGGGGTGCTACTGACGTCTGCTGGGTAGAGGCCAGGGATGCTGATAACCCGTCACACCGCGCAGGGCGCCCTTCCCCGCAGCAGAGACTCACCTGGCCGCAGGTGTCAGCATTCCCTGGCCCGTGCGTGGCCCTCAGTAATGAGGATCTGGGGCAAGGCCGGCGACTTGGATGGTCAGCCTGAAGTTTGGGCGTTTTCTTCCCCTTCACGTGTTGTTTCTTCCTGCTGCTCTGATCGGTGTGGCCAGGGACGTTACAGGGTTTCCACAGGCAGGCCTGTCTGAGTCTCGGTGCCCTTGGCCAGGGCCAGCTCGTGACCACAGTGGCCCAGCCTTCTGGGGCGCCCCTCCGTGGACCCTCCTCCTGAAGCCTAGGCTCCTTCCAGCCGCCGCCTCCTCGCCCCACCCAGGCGCTGCTGACACTCCACCGGCCCCATTTAGTGTGCAGCCCGAGCCTGGCCCGAGAGCTGGGCTTTTAATGGCCGAATATTTCTCTAAAAAAANCAGCCGCCGCCTCCTCGCCCCACCCAGGCGCTGCTGACACTCCACCGGCCCCATTTAGTGTGCAGCCCGAGCCTGGCCCGAGAGCTGGGCTTTTAATGGCCGAATATTTCTCTAAAAAAACCCTGCTTGTCTCCAGGCCCTCATCCCTCTTACTCTGCCCGCCTGGCTCCCTGTGGGAGTTCTTGCAGAAACCTGCGTGTTAATAGGCCCACAGCGTCTCCGGGCTGGCTCCCACTTAGCCTCCTGTGGAGAGGGCCTTCTGTGCCGCTCCGAGCCCCTGCCCGCAGCCCGAGCTGTGCTTGATTCCAGGCGCTGGGGGCTGGGTGGGCACAGAATGTTAGAGGCTGCTGGGTGCCGTGAGCTGCGGGCACCGGGACTGCCAGACCTGGTCCCGTGTAGGGTGTGGTCTTCTATCTGTGACTTGTCGTGCCAGCCCCTCTCCATGAGTGAAACGGACGGAGGCCTTCGAGGCTGTGCTGGGGACAGAGCCGCCCCCGTGCCTGGCTTCAAGGCCCTGTGGCCTGCCTGTTCCCAGTGCCCGCCTTGTCATTGCAGATTCCTGGAAGGCTTCTGAGCTGGCCCCCGGCATCCTGTGTGGCTCAGTGGTAAGGAATCTGATTGAAAAGCAGGAGACGTAGGAGACAGCAGTTCGATCTCTGGGTCAGGAAGACACCCTGGAGGAGGAAACGGCAACTCCAGTGTTCTTCCTGAAAAATCTCACGGATAGAGGAGCTTGGCGGCTGCAGTCCAGGGGGTCACAGTCGGACACACACTCTCTCACACACGCACACACCAACCTGATGTGATAATGGGCACACTGTTATTTCCCCCGTTTTACCAGGAAGCTGTCACTTGGAGGGATCACGTGCCCAGGGTCACACCTCTGCTGAGTGGTGGTCCGGGGCTTGGACCCCGGTTGCTCCCGCTGAGCCTGCTGCCCTCAGCCGGCCTTCCCACCCTAGCAGGTCTCCGTGACTTCCCTGCAGTTGGATGAAATGAGGACCAGCTTCAGTCTGCAGAGTCAAAGGGCAGGACTGGCTTGTGAAGCGAGCGTGATGATAATGAAGCCGCTCGGTCGTGTCCGACTCTTTGCGACCCTGTTGACTCCAGTCTGCCAGGCTCCTCCATCCGTGGGATTTTCCAGGCAAGCGTACTGGAGTGGTTTGCCCCGAGAACTTCCTAGCAGTAGACCAGTCTGCCTGTGTGGTGGGCTTTCTCGTGAGGTGGTGTGTGCCACGATGCCGGGGGAAGCAAGCAGGGGGCCAGTGGCCGTTGTCCAGGTGGGTCAGAGCGGAATCCTCCCAGGTGTGTGAGGGACTGGGTTAGAAGCTGTCTGAGATCAGGACCCTCTGAGCCTGGAGTTCTCTGAACCTCGGAGTCACGGCTCCCACCCTCAGGATGAGGAACTGCGTCTCGGAGGCAGGCGCTTCTGTGCCCAGGTCGCCTGTCCTCCCTTGCCTTCCACTAACCCGGGGGCCGGGCGCAGAGCCATCGCCCCTCGGGTCTCGTGTGGTGACTGCCCTCTGGGCCTTTGGAGGGGAGGAAGGAGGCTCTGATCTGGTCCGTGGCCTCCGTCCTCTGCGCTGAGCGCTACTGTGTGCCAGGCCCTGGGGACTCGGGGCTGGGGGGGTGACGGGCAGACAGGTTTCCGTGTGGTCCTCTGGCATCCGGGTCTTGCTCAGACCTGCAGAAGCTCTCCTGTGGGGCAGGGCCCCGGGCTCTGTGTTTGTCACAGCTGCTCAGGACCTTGATTCAGGGATCGGGACACAGGTCTCAGTGGGCAGCCGGGCGGTGGTTGGAGGGGGAGGTGTGCCGTCGGGACCCAGTGTCAGAGGCTCGCGGGAAGGGACCGTGGCCCAGGGCGCCGCTGGAGCCGTGCTGGGTGGCCTTCCGCCCGTGCTGGTCCCTGGGGCCGGGCCTTGTATCTCCTCCAGTTCCCCGCCACGTCTTGCTGGCTGGCCTGGGTCTGGCACAGGGGAGAGGCTCACGCTTCATCAAGGGACAGCCCCCTCCTGGCCTCCAGACCGCAGCCTCTCCCTGAACCCTGTGGGCCAGACCCCGAGGTCAGTGCCTCGTGTCTGTACACTCAGCACAGCCTCGCCATAACCCCAGGAAGGAAGCGCATTCTCCAGGAAGGAGGCATGCTAATTACACCCATTCAACAGGCTAAGAAACTGAGGCCGGGGAGGGAGGGGGAATGCCCAGACCCCCTCCTTGGCTGGCTCCTCGCGATCCTTTAGGGCTCAGCTTCGGTGTTGCCTCCAGGGTCTGTGCTGAGCCCTGGGCCAGTGACACAGACTTTAGCCTCCTCGCTTTGTCTGCAGCGTGTGGACGTGTCCTGTCCCCACTGCCCTGGAAGGTGAGGTCTCTGAGCGCAGCGTCTGCCTCGCGGCGATCGCAGGCGGGCAGGGCCCGCTGATCGGATGTGACGTCTGGGTTCTTTTCTTTCCTGTCGCTTGGCCTGACAGGAGCTGGGAGTTCGTTATGACAGCGGCGTCATTGGCCCGGGACCCTGATGCGAGGCAGAGATTCCCCCGTGTGTTTCTACCCCAACTCCCAGGTGGTTAGATCTCACCCCAGGTTTTAGATCAGCCGAAGTTCATGCAGCCAGCCCTCCCGAGGAGTAATTACTATAATTCCCCTGCATAACCCTCAGCTCTTGCCTGATACTGTGACCGAGATGTAAGGAGCCGTGACACTCCCTGCCCTTGTAATTGAGGCTTTGAAAGCGCAGCCGGCATCTCCACGGGGAGGTGGGGGTCGTGGCGTGTGTTGGGAGCGTCGTCGCCTCTGCGCTGGCTTTTTGGCCTTGTGGCTGCCGTGTGCGCAGGGTCTGACTGAGGGGCGGGCGCGTGCTCCGCTGCCCTGCCCTGCTGTGCTCCCGGGGCTGGTCCCCGTGGGGCGTGGCGCTCGGCCCTGGTGCGTTGGGCGGAGAAGCTGTGCATCTCCCTGAACTGCCCAGGGTGTCGGTGGCCGCGCCTGGCTCGCGCTGGGGCCTCCTGTCCCCACATCTGGAGCTCCCCTGCTGACCACCCCCTTCTTCCCGGAGGCCCTCTTAGCAAGGACCTCCTGGGGATTCTGCCACCCGGCCGACATTTGAAGAGCAGTCACGTGAAAGCAAAAGTCATAACCTTAGGCACTCACGGCTCATCGGGCACCATCCGCTTCACCTTGTATAGTAACACTTTTCATCTGCCCGGCCCGCCGTGGTGGAGGCTGTTGTCATCCCCAGTTTACGGATGAGGAGCTGAAGCCAGAGATGATGTGGTGACCTGGGGGCGGGTGGACGGGAGGTGACGGGTCTGGAACCCAGGCAGTTCCCAGGGGCAGGCCTCTGATCATCCTGCCGTGTGAACTGTTCAGAAAGTCAGTTGTCCTGGATGTACTCTGGTTTTTCTTCAGGGACTCCATTCATTCACTCAGCCCTTGTTTATGGGTACCCTCTGTGGCCCAAGCATTGTCCTCGGTTTTAGGGATTCAGTCCTGAACAGGACAAGGTTGCTGCCCCCATGGAGCCTCTGTTCCAGTTGGGGGAGACAAACCATAAGCAGACAGATAATTACATTTCAGAGTGGGAGAGCCGTGGAGAAAGATGAGTTAGGAAGGAGGCCCCCGTGATGGGAGAGGGGAGACATCAGCTAGAGAGGCAGGGGTGGCTGAGAGACCCGAGGGAAGCCAGCAGTAAGCCAAGAGGAGGTGATGGGGAGGAGGCTTCCTGCAGAGGGAACAGTGTGTGCAAAGGCCCTGTGGTCAGGCTGTGTGGGGCCAGCTCGAGGACCCACGGTGGGGGGCGGGAGGAGGTGAGGCCGGAGAGATGAGCGTGGGGGGTGCTGGTGGGGGCGCTCGGGCCGAGAACAACCTGACGTGCGCTGCTGGGGAAGGCTGCGGGGCGATGCGCGGCAGGGGAGACGAGCAGAGGTGGTTGCCGTGGCGCGGAGGAGACGGGGAGGGTCCCGGCTGCCCGGGCCGTGGTGGTTCTGAGCACGCTCTCCTTAGACATCTCTCCCCTCCCCTCTCCACCGCCGCTGGCTCCGAGCGGCCGGCCCTCGTGTCCGGCCCCTCTGTGCTCGCCCTCGTGTCCGGCCCCTCTGTGCTCGGGGGCGAGTCGGCTGCCTGCCTGCCCAGGCCCCGGCGCTGCTCTCGTGCTGGATGACCTCGTCCTTTGACCTCTCTGCACTGTAAACCCTGTGCTCGTTGGACACTGAAGATCCAGGCCTGCTGTGTTTGTCCTGCTGAGGTCCTCAGGTTTTATTTTTGACACCTGCAGAAATACCTGCTTTACGTGTAACCTGTTCAGTTACGTCTCATTGTTGCCTTTTATTTTTTTCAAGCAAGAGGTGCCGCCCCGCTTGGTTTCTCGGTGCACTTGGATTCTGTTCTGCTGACACGGGGGAAATTAAGCTGTGTTACTTAAGCCTTTGAAATCCTGGCTTTTTCTCGAAAGCATGAGGGTTCTGGCCTCTGTGGCTATGCGGAAGTGGTGCCCATGAGCCTCTCTGACGGGCGTCTGTGGGCTCGGCTCTGGGAAGCATGTGGGAGCACGTATGTGATGGGGGTTCTAGCGAATCAGGGAGGGCTCTTTTCTGCAAACTTCAGCAGAAAAGGAATTGACCAGAAGCAAGTTTATGGGATCAGGTTGAACTGAAGGACTGGCTTTAAAAGGCCAGGAGCTCAGGTAACTCTAGGGAGGTGGTCTCTTGGCAAGACCTGTTCCACGCCTCTGGGACCCACCAAGGTGGGCACTGAGTGTGTGCACAGTCCTGTTCGACACTTTCGACCCCGTGGGCTGTAGCCCACCAGGCTCCTCTGTCCCTGGGATTCTCCAGGCACTGGAGTGGGCTGCCATTTCCTGTGCCAGGGGGTCTTCCCGACCCAGGGGTTGAACCCACATCTCTTGAGTCTCCTTCATTGGAAGGCAGGTTCTTTACCACTTGCACCACCAGAGTGGGCCGCCCCAGCTTTTAAGGACCATGCAGGATGGAATTCCATGTCCTGGGAGAGACGGATCTAACTGAGGGGGCCTTGGCTGTGTGACCAGTCCGGGCTTGGGGGCATTTGGAACTTTGTGATCAGTAGTCCCGCCAAGACTGGATTTTGGAATGGAGGATCAGTCCTGGACAGGAATTTGGGGTGCTGGTGTCAAAAGAAGAGGGGCTGGGCGTGTGGCCACGATAAACACCTAATGTCCTCTCAGAGGATCTCAAAGATGTGTGAACCGCATCCNCCGCCAAGACTGGATTTTGGAATGGAGGATCAGTCCTGGACAGGAATTTGGGGTGCTGGTGTCAAAAGAAGAGGGGCTGGGCGTGTGGCCACGATAAACACCTAATGTCCTCTCAGAGGATCTCAAAGATGTGTGAACCGCATCCTTCAAGATGCCGAAGGCAGAGGGTGGCGCCTTACGGAGTATTAGAGAACAGGACCAAATTTCTCCGGGCGAGTGAAGGAGCAGAGGTCAGGGTGGACAGAGGTTTGAGGGTCTCGGGGAGTTGTGGAACCCTGGATCTGGGTGGTCTTGAGTTGGAGGGGTGGGCGTGGGGAACGGTGTTCTGAGCGAGGCTCAGCGCTCGGGTTGAGTCACAGAGCCGAGGACGTGCCTGCTGGGTTTAGTGCAGGCGAGGCCCGCTGGTGAGTCATCCGCTGTGGGGGAGCAGGGGGCGTGGCTGGAGCTGCAGGTGGAGGTGGACCTGATCAGCAGGCGCGGGGGGGATGACTGGCTGGCCCAGGTGGGAGCGGATGTTGAGAGGCCATGGGGTACGCTGGTTTATGGGGACCCTGGGGGCTCAGACAGTGAAGAGCCCACCTGCGATGCGGGAGCCCCAGGTTTCACCCCTGGATCGGGAGGATCCCCTGGAGAAGGGGAGGGCTACCCACTCCAGTGTTCCTGACTGGAGAGTCCCATGGACAGAAGAGCCTGGCGGGCTCTTAGGCTATGGGGTGGTAAAGAGTCAGACATGGCCCTTGACTGTGTGCCTGACACTCTGCCAAGTGCTTTGGTGTGGCTTTGTCTAGCCTGCCAGCAAGACTGCCCGATAGTGCCGCTGTTTCTCCTGCATGCAGGTGAAGAGACGGGCTCAGAGAGGTCAAGTGACCTCTCCAAGGCCACACAGCGAGCAAATACCAGAGAGGGGATTTGAGCCTGGCCCAGCTGATGTTCTCTGCTCATCTGAGCTGCAGTCATCAGCTGTGAAGTTGGGGGCTGCCCATCCGCCTGTCCTGGGCTGCGGCCCCCGCCTTTTCTTCCTCGGTGTCCTAGACAGCATTGGGCGTGGCCGTGGGTCGGCAGGGGTGGTGGAAGACGGGGGTTGGGGAGGGTCTGAGGAGACATTCTGCCTGTCTCTGC
>SJYS01001492.1:30148-50893 GCA_006410695.1 Philantomba maxwellii | reverse complement strand
TGACAATATACAGCCTTGACGTACTCCTTTTCCTATTTGGAACCAGTCTGTTGTTCCATGTCCAATTCTAACTGTTGCTTCCTGACCTGCATACAGATTTATGAAGAGGCAGGTCAGGTGGTTGGTGATTAAGCTTTTGCAGTTTGTGAGATTTCATCAGGAAAGAAAATGTGGTTTCCTGAGCTTTGGCTGATCTGTGCAAAGGAGTTTGGGAAGTCACAGGAAGCCAGATCTGTAAACAAAATAACACATCACATGCTCAGACTACCAATGTCAGTTCATATATTTTAAGGATGCACAAATAGCACTGTCTCTGTCACCTCTTCTGACTGTCTCAGAGTAAGTTTGCTTCTGTATCTTTTGAGAGCTCTATATAGTGGGAGTTGGACCCTTTTGTAAAATATTCTTCTATCTTCCCTTTGGTACTTTCAGTCATTTTTGATTATCTAAGTGAGATGCCCTGTTGTAACATTTCCTTTTGACATGTTCCTATTGCCAGTCAGCATTGTTTCTTAGCATATCTGCATGAGGAAATATATGCTAATGTAGTATTACCTGAAGCAAAATAAAAACCACAGATAGGTATACCCACTGCTTTCACAAGCAAACTGACACATCAGATGAGGCCTTGCATATCTTTACATAAATGCTTTTTGGTATATGTATTATTTTTGCATTCTTCCTAACTTCTCTCCTGTGCTAGAATAATCTTTCACATATTCATTTATATCTGTAATGAACTTATGCAAAATTGAAAGGCATTAAAAGAGGTTGGTAGACATATGTCATCTTCATTGTTTTCATCAATTCCCATATTTAGATAAGGAAACCATTTTGTGGAGATTTGAAATAACTTACCCAATGACACCCAACTACTAAGAACAAGCTAGAATTGAAACTCACATCTTTCTGTTTCTAAATCAATGTTCTTATTCACAATGAGTTCAGTTCAGTTCAGTCGCTCAGTCGTGTCCGACTCTTTGCGACCCCATGAATCGCAGCACGCCAGGCCTCCCTGTCNTCCTTTTCCTATTTGGAACCAGTCTGTTGTTCCATGTCCAGTTCTAACTGTTGCTTCCTGACCTGCATACAGATTTCTCAAGAGGCAGATTAGGTGGTCTGGTATTCCCATCTCTTTCAGAATTTTCCACAGTAGGACCTTTATCAGATATATTTGTGTTGCTCATTCCTAGGTATTTAAAAATGTCTTCAATTTGTGCTGCCCCTATGGGTGCCAGAAATGTCTCAGAGTCTAAACATCTGTTCAGCTCAATTACAAAATTCACATTTATCGAATATTTATTATGAAGGAGGTACTGTTCTAGGCACTGGGTGTTCAGAAATACGTAAGATACATCACTTTTCTGGCCAAGCAAGAAATATAATGAGCTAAAGACTTAAAACATTATACAATCTTAAATTTGTTGAGCAGATGTTTCCTTTCATTTATTATGTCTCAGGAAAAAAGTACTTATTTACAAATAACCTAATAAGTGCTGTTTTAACTGCCTGGAAAGATTAGAAAATTATTCTTCTAACCAGTGGACCAGTTAGAATAAGATAAATGATCTGAAATATCTAGTGCTGTTAAATTGCTTCCAAAGAAACCATGCCTTGCAGGCAGTAAATGTCAGCATAATTATTAATGATATAATTAAGGATTTGACCTCTTAAGTAAAGCAGACACCCCCCAAAATGCTATTTATTTCATGAAATCAGAACATGTTTCTTTCTGGGCTTAGTGCAGAAGAAAAAGGAGTACTCAGATTTCAAATGTCTGTATTCATCTTTTGTTACTCTGGGAATACAGCTTGAATCGATTGTCATAATTACTCTTATGAAGTATCAAGGAGAATTTGGCAGTGGTATAAAGTAAGATTTGGATTTTTTTAAATATTTGCTTGAGTTTGTGCCTCGTGTTTTAAAATATTTCAGCATACATTTTATTTTAATATTTTAAATTTCATTGATTTTTTTGGGCTACTTGAGATTGGCTTGAAAAAATGGCAGTGCCAATTGAATTATCATTATAATTGTAGATAAGTTTGGGGAAGATAGACAAAATAGGGANCTCTAATTATTATTTACCTAATTTTCATTTGGAGGTTTTACTTTTTTTTCATTTGTTTGTTTATAAAAGACCAAACTACATTTTTAAAAACTATTTGTTTTCTGTTTTGATCTCAAATTCTGACCAATAATGAAGCATATTCTGAAAATCAGTTTATGTGCCCTCTGATCTTAGGTACTGTAATTCTCTATTTGAAAATAAGTTTGTGAAACAGACCGGAAAAGTAATATCCAGTCATTATTTTAGAGCCTTAATTAGTTTGCAGCATTTCAATGAGAAAATGATAGAGTATGATTTTCCACTAGATCAACATGGCAAAACATCACGTAGATTTGCGGTTTGGTGTTTTATTATACTTCTTCAATATGGTGCAAAAGTAATCATTAGACCTCTGCTATGTTCTACAAAATTGAATAGGAACAGTTTAATAGCCAGGGGATCAGGAATAGAAAAAAGACATCAACAGTGCTTTTGAAGGGAAATGGTATAGTTGTCTTCTGAGAATTATGTGATCAGGAATATTTCTCTGCTTAAAATGTTCTGCTTTTGTAGAATTCTTCCCCAGTAAAAAATCCTTAGAAGATGTTGGTGAACTTTACATATTCTTCTTAGATCCCAAATTGTGCAGAGTCTGAGGGGAAGGATTGGCAATTTCACAGTTCCCACAGTTGCAAGCCTATTTTGAATTAGACACAAAATAAAAGCATAGACCAACTAAAGAAAAAAGCAAGCTTATTTTGCCTTTCTTGTAATTTATTCAAAGACAAGCTTCCCAGAGGCTTGAGCTGAAACTTGTGTTTGGATGAAAATAGTTTGCCATAGTCTGTAACTTTCAGTATGTTTCTCCCATAATTATATTAATATACAACTACTTGTTCAGCCGCTAAGTCATGTACAACTCTTTGCAACCCCAAGGACTTCCCTGGGTTTGATTCCTGGGTTGGAACGATCCCCTGAGAAGGGAATGGTGTTCAGTCACTCAGATGTGTCCACCTCTTCGACCCCATGGACTGCACCTCACCAGGCTTCCTTATCCTTCACCATCTCCCGGAGCTTGCTCACACTCATGTCCATTGAATCAGTGATGCTATCCAACCATCTTGTCTACTGTCGTCCCCTTTTCCTGACTTCAATCTTTCCCAGCATCAGGGTCTTTTCTAATGAGTCAGCTCTTCACATCAGGTAGTCAAGGTATTGGAGCTTCAGCTTCAGCATCAGTCCTTCCAGTCAATATTCAGGTTTTATTTCCTTTAGGATTGACTGGTTGGATCTCCTTGCAGTCCAAGGGACTCTCAAGAATCTTCTCCAACACTACAGTTAGACAGCATCAATTCTTTGGTGCTCAGCCTTCTTTATGGTCCAACTCTCACATCCAGACATGACTACTGGAAAAACCATAGCTTTGACTATACCAAATTTTGTTGGCAAAATAATGTCTCTGCTTTTTAATATGCTGTCTAGGTTTGTAATAGCTTTTCTTCCAAGGAGCAAACATCTTTTAATTTCATGGCTGTAGTCACCTTCTGCAGTGATCTTGGAACCAAAGAAAATAAAGTCTCTCACTGTTTCCATTGTTTCCCTATCTATCTGCCATGAAGTGATGGGATCAGATGCCATAATCTTAGTTTTTTGAATGTTGAATTTTAAGCCAGCCTTTTCACTTTCCTAAGCCTTCATCAAGAGACTCTTTAGTCCTATTTGCTATCTGCCATAAGGTTGATGTCATCTGCACATCTGAAGTTATTGATATTTCTCCTGACAATATCAACTTGTGCTTCCTCCAGTCTGGCATTTCACATGATATACTCTGAATATAATCTAAATAAGTAGGGTGACAATATACAGCCTTGATATACTCCTTTCCAAATTTAGATAAGTGTCAGAAGTAGGGTTAGAGGAACTTCCCTGGTGGTACGAGGGCTTTCCTCATAACTCAATCGGTAAAGAATCTGCCTGCAATGCAGGAGATCTGGGTTCAATTCCTGGGTTGGGAAGATCCCCTGGAGAAGAAAATGGCAACCCGCTCCAGTATTCTTGCCTGGAGAATCCCATGGACAGCGGAGCCTGGCAGACTACAGTCTGGGGTTGCAAGAGGTGGACATGATTTAACAATTAAATCACCAGCACCCCTGTGGTACAGTGGTTCAAGACTTCGCCTTCTAATGCCGGGGATGTGGGTTTGATCCCTGGTCAGGGAGCTAAGATACCACATGCCTCTTGGTCATAAAACCAAAATATAAAACAGAAGCAATATTGTAACACATTTGAAAAAGACTTTTAAAATGGTCCCTATCAAGAAAATCTTAAGGAAAAAAAAAAGGTAGAATTGGAGCCCAGACAGTCTGACTCCAGAGTCCATTATGCTGTGCTCTCTCTCAGTTAATAGTGGGTTATTAACCCTGACCTGTCTCCCAGTTAATGCCTGTCATCCCCTAGATGGATTCACAGTTATCTCTCAGTGCATACTGCACTGAGGTTCGGTCGCCTACTACAAAGCATAAACTATGTTTTATACCTTAAACAGGCTAAATGTCTTTCCTTTCTCATTCATTTCTTCAGTCAAAACTTGTTAAGACCTAACAGACACCATTCATTGTGCCAAATGTTTGATGCGATGTCACGAAAGACCAAATCCCATCTTCGACATTGTCCACTATACTGTGTGAAAACTACATAAGTTGTGTACCCAGAAGCTAATTATCATTGCATCACACATATCATCAGTATGTTATAATGCTGACTGTCAACTCTTATATCAGCAAATACTTGCCAGGGAAACATTGCAGTGTTTGCAAAAGTGTGTATTTTGTTAGACAGTAGGACACACTAGTTAGAGACGTCACTGTATCCAAAATTATGAAGCTTTAGATCCTAATATGCAAGTTTCAACTAAGTGTTTGTTTGCAGCAGAAAATCCACTTTCTGTTCTTTCCTAAAAATTTGTCTTTTTGAAAAGCAAAGTGGATATGGTGTCAAAGCACAATGCATGAAGGAGAAGTTGACAAGCGGAACTTAAAAGTTTAATTAAAAATGAAAACTTTGCTTTGAAAAAGAAAATGAATAAGAAATTTCGTTTCTTACTCTTAAGAAAATGAAAAGAGGAACCACTCAGTTCAGTTCAGTTCAGTCGCTCAGTCATGTCCGACTCTTTGCAATCCCATGAATTGCAGCACGCCAGGCCTCCCTGTCCCAACTCCCGGAGTTCACTCAGACTCAATGTCCATCGAGTCAGTGATGCCATTCAGCCATCTCATCCTCTGTCGTCCCCTTCTCCTCCTGCCCCCAATCCCTCCCAGCATCAAAGTCTTTTCCAATGAGTCAACTCTTCGCATAGACTGTGAGCATATATTTACATATCACAAGTCTGACAAAGGACTTGTATCTAGAATACATGCAGAACTCTTGAAACTCAGTGAGAACAACCTGTTTTAGCTGCCACTGTTGTAACAAAATACCATAGACTGGGTGAACTGAAAACTGGCATTTATTTGGAACTGTCCTTGAAGTCCAAATTCAANGAGACATGTTTCAGACTTCTGGTCTCCAGAACAGTGAGATAATAAATTTGCACAGTTTTAAGCCACTAAATTTGTGGTAATTTGTTACAACAGCAACAGGAAACTAACAGATTGGTTTCAATAAAATAATAATAATATTACTAATCCAATAACCAGTAGTCAAATAATCTTCACAAAGTTGAAAAACAAATTGGATTTTGTCAACTTATAAATAGTTCACAAAGTGTTCAGTTCAGTCACTCAGTCGCGTCCGACTCTTTGTGACCCCATGGACTGCAACACACCAGGCTTCCCTGTCCATCACCAACTCCCAGAGCTTGCTNGAAACTAACAGATTGGTTTCAATAAAATAATAATAATATTACTAATCCAATAACCAGTAGTCAAATAATCTTCACAAAGTTGAAAAACAAATTGGATTTTGTCAACTTATAAATAGTTCACAAAGTGTTCAGTTCAGTCACTCAGTCGCGTCCGACTCTTTGTGACCCCATGGACTGCAACACACCAGGCTTCCCTGTCCATCACCAACTCCCAGAGCTTGCTCAAACTCATGTCCATCAAGTCGGTGATGCCATCCGACCATCTCATCCTCTGTTGACCCCTTCTCCTCCTACCATCTATCTTACCCAGAATCAGGATCTTTTCCAATAAGTCATTTCTTCGCATCACGTGGTCAAAGTATTGGAGCTTCAGCTTCAGCATCAGTCATTCCAATGAGTATTCAGAACTGATTTCCTTTATGATGGACTGGTTTGATCTCCTTGCATCCAAGGGACTCTCAAGAGTCTTCTCCAGCACCACAATTCAAAAGCATCAACTCTTCATCAGTCAGCTTTCTTTATGGCCCAACTCTCACATCCATACATGATTACTGAAAAAACCATAGCCTTGACTAGATGGACCTTTGTTGGCAANACTCCCAGAGCTTGCTCAAACTCATGTCCATCAAGTCGGTGATGCCATCCAATCATCTCACCCTCTGTTGACCCCTTCTCTTCCTACCATCAATCTTACCCGGCATCAGGGTCTTTTCCAAAAAGTCATTTCTTCACATCACGTGGTCAAAGTATCAGAGCTTCAGCTTCAGCATCAGTCATTCCAATGAGTATTCAGGATTAATTTCCTTTAGGATGGACTGGTTTGATCTCCTCACATCCAAGGGACTCTCAAGAGTCTTCTCCAGCACCACAATTCAAAAGCATCAACTGTTCATCAGTCAGCTTTCTTTATGGCCCAACTCTCACATCCATACATGACTACTGAAAAAACCATAGCTTTGACTAGATGGACCTTTGTTGACAAAGTAATGTCTCTGCTTTTTAATATGCTGTCTAGGTTGGTCATAGTTGTTCTTCCAAGAAGCAAGCATCTTTTAATTTCATGGCTGCAGTCATCATCTGCAGTGATTTTGGAACAGAAGAAAGTAAATCTCTCACTGTTTCCCCATCTACTTGTCCTAAGTGATGAGACTGGATGCCATGATCTTAGTTTTCTGAATGTTGAGTTTTAAGCCAGCCTTTTCACTCTCTTCTTTGACTTTCATCAAGAGGCTCTTCAGTTCCTCTTCACCTTCTGCCATAAGGGTGGTGTCATCTGCCTATCTGAAGTTATTGACATTTCTCCTGGCAATCTTGATTCCAGCTTGTGCTTCATCCAGCCCAGAATTTCACATGATATACTCTGCATATAAGTTAAGTAAGCAGAGTGACAATATACAGCCTTGACATACTCCTTTCCCAGTTTGGAACCAGTCCATTCTCCGTGTCATGTTCTAACTGTTGTTTCTTGACTTGCATACAAATTTCTCTGGAGGCATGTAAGGTAGTCTAGTATCCCCATCCCTTTAAGAATTTTCCACAGTTTGTTGTGATCCACACAGTCAAAGGCTTTAATGTAGTCAAAGAAGCAGAAGGAGATGTTTTCCTGGAATTCTCTTGCTTTTTTATGACCCAACAGATGTTGGCAATTTGATCTCTGCTTCTGTGCCTTTTCTAAATCCAGCTTGAACATCCACAAGTTCTTGGTCCATGTTCTTTTGAAGCCTAGCTTGGAGAATTTTGAGCATTACTTTGCTAGCGTGTGAGATGAGTGTAATTGTGTGGTAGTTTGAACATTCTTTAGGTTTGGAATGAAAACTGACCTTTTCCAGTCCTGTGGCCACTGCTGAGTTTTCCAAATTTGCTGGCATATTGAGTGTAGTACTTTCACAGCATCTTCTTTTAGGATTTGAAATACCTCAGATGGAATTCCATCACTTCCACTAGCTTTTTCATAGCTATGTTTCCTAAGGCCCGCTTGACTTCTCACTCCAGGATATCTGGCTCTAGGTGAGTGCTCACACCATTGTGGTTATCTGGGTCGTGAATATCTTTTTTGTATAGTTCTGTATATTCTTGCCACCGCTACTTAATATCTTCTGCTTCTGTTAGGTCCACACCATTTCTGTCCTTTATTGAGCCCATCTTTGCATGAAATGTTCCCTTGGCACAAAGTGTTCACTACCATGAAAATCACAGCCTGGGTAATGAAATGGACTGGACGCTTCATGCAAAGTACCCTGGATTGATCAGTGACTAAGCTCCAGGCTGCACCTCCACCGTTTTTACCCCTTCCCTCCTCCTCCTCGGCAGCCACAAGTCTGATCTCTATATCACTAAGTGTATTTTGTTTCTTAGATATAATTTGTGTCATATTTTAGATTTCACACATAAATGGTGTCACATGTATTTGTCTTTCTGTCTGACTTACTTCACTCGGTATGACAATCTCTAGGTCCATCCATGTTCCTGCAAATAATATTATTTAATTCTTTTTTACAGCTGAGTAATATGCCTCCACTGGTCACTCAGTGGAAGCATCACCTTCCTATCACGAGGCTGCAGTGACTCTCAGGCAATATATGGAATTTACTTGAGGACTCTTGAAATCCAGTACTCACACAGTACTTACTGATTGGCATCATGGGGAAGAGGAGAGGCTTAATTTGGCTGTGATAGGTTTCCAAGTGAGCTTTCGGAAGGGACATACATGAGTGTGTTAAGTCGCTTCATTTCTGCCCAACTCTGCGACCCCATGGACTTTAGCCCACCAGGCTCCTAGGTCCATAAGATACTCCAGGCAAAAATACTGGAGTGGGTTGCCATGCCCTCCTCCAGGGGATCTTCCCAACCCAGGGATCAAGCCCCCATCTCTGTACTAGCAGGCGGACTCTTTACCACTAGTGCCAACTGAGAAGCCCCTTGGAAGGAACACAGAAATGCTTAATGTACACAACTTTCTACTGACTGTGGCTGCATCCATCTGAAGCACTGCTGGGTTTGGAGGTGGCGGAGGTCTGGCACTGCCAGCTGGCTTNAGCCCCCATCTCTGTACTAGCAGGCGGACTCTTTACCACTAGTGCCAACTGAGAAGCCCCTTGGAAGGAACACAGAAATGCTTAATGTACACAACTTTCTACTGACTGTGGCTGCATCCATCTGAAGCACTGCTGGGTTTGGAGGTGGCGGAGGTCTGGCACTGCCAGCTGGCTTTGCTGCATGCAGCACCATCATTGTTCCACGGCCTCCTTGTGCTGCTCTGGTTATTCCCGTCTGGGTGAGGCTGTGCACGGCCCCTTCAATACTCCGGAGACTCTTCCTTGCTCTGCACCTGAGTCTCGTCCTCAGACAGAAAGCTGCAGATTCATATCTGCATGAGGGACACATTTTGTGCTGGGAAGAGACGGGGGAGGTCTCCGAAAGAAGCCTAGCTCTGAGGATTATATGCTCTTTTCCTTATATTTGACTTACCTCTAGATTGGCAAATAACAGAGGTTTACTCAGGTATTACAAAGAGTTGGTCTTTTTATTAGTATAATATGTGCTTATTTACATGTCCACACATTATGTATGTATTAAGTCACTGGTGCTAGGTACAGATAGCCCTACTTCTCCTTCAGAAACTTCCCCATGAACCCTGCTTAAGGTCAAAATCTTATTTATTGGAGCTTTCTCCCTTATACTCCTATGTTTACAAGAACTGCAAGCTTCTTCAGTAAATAAAAGAACACATGAATGCATTTCTCTTCCGGTAAACAATCACTGTTCTGTGTGTCGTGATAAATAGTGATATACCATTTTCACTATCTGTCAGTTAGGCATTGCTGGTTTTCCCAAAAACTAACTATGATTCATAATAATGTTTTGAGGAAAACACACTCTGAAGCTCATATATATAAAACATATATATACATATATATAACAGAAGCTCAGTTCTATAAAAACAGAACTTTAAAAATCTAAACACTGACAAATTGGGAGCAATGTGTGTTGGAACCCAAAGGTCACATCCAGGTGCAGCCGTCCCCACCCTGTCCTTTTACTAACTTGTGCAAACTGGTCCCTTTGGCAACCGTTGTAGACCTACTGAAATTGTGTTTAACCCAAATCAGAAGTTCAAGCCTAGTTTTATTCAGGGTCTGGCCATGCTGCCTGTCCTGGTTAGTTGCCCTCTTGAGGAATCTTGGCCTTAGCACTTACCCTGGCCTAACCAAATCTAAAGAAGGGGTTTGGTCTGTGATAAAGATGAGAAGAGATACCAAGTTTAGCAGGTACAGTCCAGGAAGGGGTGGGGAGCGGTCAGTGAACAAAGGGGGCAGTGGCTTGTTTAAAGGCAATAGAATTTAAATTCAGTGAAGGACAGCCTTGTAGAAAGCAAAACTCAAGGCATTATCTGAAAGTTTTAACAATACTATACTAAAATGATCCATGTTTTTTTTTCTACAACTGTAATGTTCCACACTTCAAAAACACCTGTTATTGAAATAACATAATGAAACTCTTTCCTTTTAGCAATGAAATCAAATTCTACAACTTACTTCCAGTTTGAGTTACACATTTCATGTCATCCTAAAGCTAACTGATTCATTTCGTACTCTTCAATGTAATAGGAATGTACAAGGGACCAACCATCAAAATTATTCTGCTAAAAATCCTCTTTGAACTTGCATTTTTATTAGCACTATCATTCCCCTTCAGCTGTTGGAAAGAAGATGCCAGAAATTCTTCTATCTTTTGGGAAAACTAGTAGATGAGTGACAATTTTACAAACAGTCATATTGCTTAGCAAAAAGGGATATAAGCTTTATTGATCTATTTTGATTAACATAGCTCTTTCTTTTTTAATGCTTGTGTTTCTGAGGAAGACACTATGATTGATGTGAGAATGGAAAATTTTGGCTAATTTTGTATGTGTATCCACACACCCAGCAATAAACCATCTTAATAAATCAAATGTAGGAAAATAAACACAAGCCTGGACAATAAAAAGAATGCTGCAAAAAAGAAACAGCACAAATATGCAAAGACATTCCTTTCTCAAAGTGAAATTCAAGTTCATCTCTAATCATGAGGCATAATGCAATCAACAGTGTCATGGGGGAGAGTAAATAGTAAAATGGAACAGACCCAACTCCAAAGCTCAGCTCAGTCTCCATGTGCCATTTCCCTTTAAAGGGGATTATATTGATATAAAGCTTATCCTATAGTGTTAAGTCCCAACATACCAAATATCAATACAGAAGTGTTGTACAAAGCCTGACACACAGTAAATGCTTTGAAAATTCTGGAGAAGTAAAGGTAACATCAGTAGAAGTGAGGGACTAGGGAACAAGCACAGTGAATAAGCTGCAAAAATGGTCAGCATCAACTTTTTATGCAACTCTGGCATCTATAAAATAAAAAATAGCCAGAGAATATTTTGTAAATAAAAAAACAAAGCCTGAAAACCAGTAAGCAAGTTCTGTAGCATTTTAATTTACCCTGGTACCAGCCCCCACTCTCCAGCTTTGCAATGGTCTTGAAAATAGGAACTCATATTCCTGGTGCAGGTTGTTGGTAACAGAAATGATATGGACCTTATTCTCACAGAATGTTAGTTGCTTGTTTTGATCTGTCTTGTGGGTCCTGAAGGACTGGCTCAAAGGCTTGCCTTTGTTTCAACTGACTCAGAGATGTCTTCCTAGGGTATTTGGGTTGAAAACATCTGCAGGTAAATGTATTCAGCACAGTCACAGGGGGATATAGATGGGGCAAGCAAGGAACAGACTGAGAGCCTAGAAAGGGGAAGCTGAGGAAGGAGATACCTGGGGAAAGAGGGGGTGAAAACTGCCCACATATTCCAGAGAATCTAGAAGGCCATGTGCATGCTCAGGACTGAATACACGCTCAGAAGAGGCCCAGGAAGACCCTGAGTTCTCATCTCCAGCTGACCCTCAGGCTCTGAACATGCAGGAAGGGAAAACTAAGGCAAAGTTTTAAAAGGCTAAGTGTTAAAAAGCACTCCACCATACATATGAGGCAATCCACAAAGACTGAGAGAGCTTTTCTGGTTTTTTGCTCCAGGTTATTAAGGAATCTCTATCAAACCACTTGCTGGCCATTAATCTAATGAGTTACCACACATGACAAAGAATACAGACTTTAAAAAGTCATTGAGAAAACTTACTAAACAATACCACAGAAAGCAAAACAGGAAACTCTATTAATGGAGCAGGATCTGATTTCCTGAGTCACTATATTAAGATAATCAAAACATCCAATTTCAACAAAAAATGAAGAAGCATAAAAACAGATCCCACAAAAATAGATATCCCATTCACAAGGGAAAGAAGAAACGAACAGCTGCAGTCCCTGAGGAAGCAAAGACACTCTATTTACCAAAAACCCCTTTAAATCAATTGCCTTAAATGTCAAGGAGCTAAAGAAAACAATGGACAGAGAAATTAAGCAAACCTAGAGAACAACAGCTCAACAAACAGAAAATGTCAATAAAGAGAGGGAAGGTATAATAAGAATCAAACAGAAATTCTTCAGGTCAAAAAATATCAATAATTGAAAGGAAAAATTCACAAGAGGGTTTCAATAGCAGATCTGAGATGGAAGAATCAGCAAACTCGAAGATAAGTCAAGTAAAATTATCCAGTTCAAGAAAAGAGAGAAAAAGATTGAATGAAAATGATAAAGCCCAAGAGACCTC
The DNA here is from genome assembly GCA_006410695.1 of Philantomba maxwellii. Lineage (NCBI taxonomy): Eukaryota > Metazoa > Chordata > Mammalia > Artiodactyla > Bovidae > Philantomba > Philantomba maxwellii. The sequence continues at coordinate 38,287 of SJYS01001492.1, read as the reverse complement.
TGGGAAACCATCAAAAATATCAAAATGGGGACTTCCCTGCTGGTCCAGAGGCTAGGGCTCTGTGCTCCCAGGGCAGGAGGTCTGGGTGCAATCCCTGGTCTGAAAATTAAACCCCACACACCGCAACCAAGAGCCCCCATGCTGCAGCTAAGGTCCTGCATGCCACAGTGGAGAGCAAAGATCCCACCAACACGACCAAGACTTGGCACAGTCAAACAAATACACTGACTACATTTTTAAAAAGAATACCAAAGTGTACACAGTAAGAGTCCCAGAACATGTGCAAAACGAGAAAGGGGCAGAAAGAGTGTCTGAAGAAATAATGGCCAAAGATGTCTTCATTTAATCAGAAATATCAACATCAAAGTGAAAAAAACTCCAAGTAGGATAAACTTAAAGAGAGCCACACTAAGATGCCTTATAATCTAACTGCTGAAAGCCAAAGATGAAGAGAGAATTTTGAAAGCAGCAAGGTCGAAGTAACTCATCTTGCTCGGATATCCTAAATAAGGTTAACAATTGATTTCTATGAAAAACTATGGAAGTGAGGGGCAGTGAAGGGGCATGTTCAAAGTGCTGTAAGAAACTAAGTATCCTTCAAAACTGAAGGAGATATTAAGATATCCCAGATAAACAAAAGTTGAGGGCATTCATTGTTGATAGATCTGTTCTATTATAAACACTAAAGGTAGTCCTTTAAGTGAAAACAAAAGCACTAGGAGAAACTGTGAGTCACGTGAAAAAATGAGGAACACCAGTGCTAATACAGACACAGGTAAACAAAACATAAAAGCCAGTATTATTTTTATTTTTGGTTCATAAACCTCCCTATTATATGATATTAAAGGCAATGCATAAAATGGTAATTATAGATCCATGTTACTGGGTACTCTCTATTTAAAGATGCAATTTGTGATGGTAACAACATAAGAGGAGGACAGAACTATAGGATCAAACTTTTATATACTGTTGAAACTAAGTCAGTAGCAATTTGAACTAGACTGTGATACATGTAGAAGCTAATGTAAATCCCCAGAGTAACCTTTAAGAAAATAACTTGAAACGTGTATACTATCATGTAAGAACGAAGCACCAGCCTATGTTCGATACAGGATACAGGATGCTTGGGGCTGGTGCACGGGGATGATCCAGAGAGAGGATATGGGGTGGGAGGTGGGAGGGGGATTCAGGATTGGGAGCTAATATATACCCATGGTGGATTCATGTCAATGTATGGCAAAACCAATACGGTATTGTAAAGTAAAATAAAGTAGAAATAAAATTAAAAAAAAAANTGCACGGGGATGATCCAGAGAGAGGATATGGGGTGGGAGGTGGGAGGGGGATTCAGGATTGGGAGCTAATATACACCCATGGTGGATTCATGTCAATGTATGGCAAAACCAATACGGTATTGTAAAGTAAAATAAAGTAAAAATAAAATTTAAAATAAATAAATAAATAAATAAAAATTAGACAGAATTTCTATAAAATTCCCATGAGAAACAGGATTTCCACACTAAGCAGATGTCCTCAAATTATGTTCTAAGATGTGTGAGTGTTTTCTTTCAGTGTTTCCTTCTGTGCCTTACTAGACAGAACCTCCCCCACCCTCCTGCCCCACATCAGTAAATTTCTGAGCTATCCACTGTGTCCACAAAAGTTAGGTTATTATTATATCTCAGATGCAAACAGAACAAGTCGGTGCCCCAAAATGAAATCTTAAAGCTCTTTTCAGGGACAATAATCCTGAAAAATTGACTTTCTTATGCAAGAGGCAGGTGTATGGAAGAAAAGCATTTTATAAGTTCTGAAGAACTCCCTCCAGAGATCAAGATGAGAGGCCAGAAGTCTCAGAATACAGATTTAGCACAAGCCAGACTTCTGCATTAGCTGGTTTCCTGGATCAAAAAGAAGGAATCTAGGGAGGATGTCGAGAAGAAGTACAGGGANCAGCCTATGTTCGATACAGGATACAGGATGCTTGGGGCTGGTGCACGGGGATGATCCAGAGAGATGATATGGGGTGGGAGGTGGGAGGGGGATTCAGGATTGGGAGCTAATATATACCCATGGTGGATTCATGTCAATGTATGGCAAAACCAATACGGTATTGTAAAGTAAAATAAAGTAGAAATAAAATTAAAAAAAAAAAGAAAATAACTAAAAAATACACAGTAAGAGAAGTGAGATAGAACTGAAATAGTGCATTATAAAAAAATAACTAAATACCAAAGGAAGCAATAATGGAAGAGCTGAGGAACTAAACAAAAATTAAGGCATAAAGAAAGCAAATAAACTTAATCACTTCTTTAAAGACCCTCTCCCCAAATATAGTCACATGCGGAGGTACTGAGGATTAGGATTTCAACACCTGAATTTGGAGGGACACAGTTCAGCCTCTGACAACATCCTTTACCACATTTTTCTGAGTCCTTCCTTGTCAGTAATTATATTAAATCTAAATGGAAACAAACACTTCAATTAAAAGCAAGAGATGAGTAGAATCAATAAAGAAATATGAACTAACTATATACTGTCCACAAGGGATTCACTTTAGTTCCAAAAATGTTAACACTAGTTGAAAGTGAATGGATGGGGGAAAAAAAAAAAAAAAACAGCAGCCAAAAGAGAGCTCAACATAAAAATTTTTATAAGAGACAAACGAGGACCCTATATAATGACAAAAAACTCAATCAGTTAAGAATATATAGAAATTATAAGCAAAAATGAATCTTAAAAATACATGAGGCACAAACTGACAAAATTCAGGAAAAATAGTTTTACAATAATACTTGGAGATCTCAATATCCTACTTTCAGTAATGTTATAAAAACCAGAGAGAATGATGACAGGGAACCAGAAGGTTTAAACTACACTATAACCCTAGTAGACCTACCAGACGTATACAGAGAACTTCATCCACAATAGCCATCTTTTCAAAAGCACACAGACCACACGAACAGCCACAAAACAAGTCTCAAAAAATTCCATACTACTGAAATCATACAGAGCCTTTCCCCTGACAGCAATGGAATGAAACTAGGAATCAGTAACTGAAGAAAAATGGAAAATTTCTCAAATATGTGAAAATAATACAGTCCTAAATAACAAATGGATCAAAGAACAAATCACAAGAGAAATGAGATAAAACTTTGAGATGAATGGAAACAAAAATACAGCATTTGAAAACTTATGGGATGCATTAAAAAGAGTGCTCAGAGTGAAATTCAGATCTGCAAATACTCTGCATTTAAAAAAAAGAAAGATTTCAAATCCATAACCTGATTTTACGTATTAAAGAACTAGAAAAAGAAGGCCTAACTAGACCCAAAGCTAACTGAAGAAAGGAAATAATAAAAACTGGCTAAGTGAAACAGAAAATACAAGTGTCTCAGCTTTTCTCACAGAGAAGCCAAAGGGTGCGCTGTGCAGTGACTGAGGCCCACAGCGCCAGTCTTCCCCACCACAGATGCTATAGCTTTCCATGCCTGAATCTCTTCTTCCAGAATTCTAAATGCTCTGAATAATGGACATTAGAGCAGGATTTATTATGTTATCTAACATATTTTAATAACCCAGAATCTTTCAAATGATGACCACATCCTTCTTTGAGGAGCTGACACAAAGGGTGGTGTTGGAGCACGTGGGTAAGGAGATGAGACACGTGCTAAATTAGGAGATGCTCGACAGCTGAGCACCATCTGAGTGGTGGCTGCAGCCTCCTTACAGCGAGGATTGGGTTAGATTTTCTGTTGGCCTCACTGAACAGTGGGGATTTCTTTGTCCAGATTTAGAGACTCAGTGATTTTCTTCCTAGATTGTTCATGGAAAGAGACTCTGGAGACCCTTCTTCCTGGGGACTTTGCTTTTCGCTTAGGACACAAAGAAGAATCTAAGGCCTTTACCTGATGCAGGAAAGCTTATTAACAAAAAGGAAAGAAAGAGCAGGTCACAGAGTCCAACACAACTGAGTGACTGAGCACACACAGAGAAAGAACAGGGAGAACACCTCAAGAGTGAACTGCGCCAGGCCAAGGGAGGCAAACGGCCCTGCAGAGCTGGGGTGCAGAGCTGGTAACGCAGGGTTACTTGCATAGTCCATGGGGGTCACTGATTGACAGCTCCCTGTTATACAACAGGATGCTCTCCTGTACATGCACTTCCAATAATTCAGTCTGTTATAATTAGATGCATTTATTCATGGCATATTTATGAGCAGTTAATAAGTCCAACAGCTGCCAAAGGTTACTTTAGTCAGGATAGTGTGAGGCCTGCACACGTGCTAGAGTAGGGAAAGTCCTGCCAGTTGGCCACAGGGATTCTTCCAGCCCCTTGACTATCTCTGGAGTACTGTACTGGGGGTGGGGCTGGTAAATTACGTGGTGGGATTAGGCGGCAACGGATAGTTAGCTGAAGGAACCGCCTCTCCTTACTTTCTGTTAACTTCCTGCCTATCAGAACTGCCCATCAGTATCATTCCTCTCAATTTCCATGACTGGTTTGGCCATCACTCTCTTCTTTTCACTTCACATTTCAGAATGCTCTACTGTCTACTCTGGGAACTCATTTTGTGACAGTCTATCATTTCCAGCAAGTGGCCAGACAAATATTTTGAAACTGTGTGGAGTTTCTGTGAATCAGGAAGAGTTTCGGGTTTTTCTATCATTTAAATTTCTGAGCTCAAGCCTACCTTAGGGAAAGTGCATTACTTTTAGAAAACAGTATGATAAAATGTGCCCAGAAAGTCCCTTTCTGGATTAGTTTTTATCCCCAGCACACAGCGAATAGCCTATAAGTAACGCTGACTGGTCTTCATGATGCAAGTTTGTAAAGCAGAGAATGAGATACTTGTAGCACAGAAGCTGAGCATAAAATAGAAGTGACAAGAAGTTCTGCCTATCATTAGCAGACTTATCATAAAAGATGTATGCATTCTGAAACTCTAGATTTTACCAGTGAGTAACTTGTACTTCTCCAGGTTTGTAAGGAATTGAGAGTGTGGTGAGGAAGCCGTGCACAGTGGGTGGGATGGTTTGTACAGCGCTGTAGCTTTTCATTGATGTCTGGGTGTGTTTGCTAAGAGAGCCAAACCAAAGCGTCACAGATTCAAGGGCAAAAACCACAGTAATAAATTTTCTCACAGATCTGGGGGCTGGAAGTGTGAGACCAAAGCCGGCCTGGTGTCTACTGAGGTCTCTCTCCTCGGCTCATAGATGTCTTCTTCTCCCGTGTCCTCACAGCCTCTGTGCCTACCTGTGTCCCCGTCTCTTCTTATAAAGACGCCAGCCACAGTGGGCCAGGATCCATTCCAAAGACCTCTGCTTAACTTAGTTACCTCTTTAAAGGACCTATCTCCAAACCCAGCCACATTCTGACCAATCGGGGCTTAGGGCTTTAACACATAAACTTGGTGGGAAGGACACGATTTGTCCCATAACAATAACGAAATCACTTGCTTCTTACCTGCAACACCCTCCCCCACCTTTCTGACTTAACAAAAATTATGGCATACAGACTAAAACGATAAGGAAATCTACCTGAATTTGTGAATTTGGATAGTTGAAAACTGACTTTACAAAGGGGGTGAAGATTTGGAATTTGTGAGACTTATGTTTCATTTCACATGCCTTTTATGAGATCTTCTGAACAGTTCTTTTATGGCTGCTTTGCAGAGACACCAAGAAATTTCTGGTTCATTTGGGGCCAACATTAATGCACATACCCAGAGACACCTCAGAGCCCTTATGTATATATATAAAGGCAATCTATTCCAATTAGCCTTTCTACTCTTGTGTGACTCAAGAGAAGGAGACCCCAGAAGTGCTGGGTTCTGAGCAAATTCAAGATTGAGGAATGGCCAAGAGTGGGAAGGATGTAAATGGACAACTCTGGAGGAAAAACATATAATGAAAGGGGGGTGGTTGGGGGCCCCTCCATCCCTTCATCAGAAAGCTTGAGCAGGGTCTGCTTGGCTTTCACGGAGACCCTGACCAATCTGGCTGACAACTAAATGAGTTTCTCCTCTGGCCAGTTAAAAAAAAAAAAAAAGCTTTTGAAATGCTGTGAAAAAGCTTTTTTCACTTGTGTTTACAAAAACCCTAGAACACGGGTACTATTTTTATACCCATCTTACAAATGAAAAAGCTACAAAATCTCTCCCATGTCGCACAATTAGTGGCACAGTTAGGATTCCAACCCAAGTGGAATAGTTCCAGAGTCTGCACACAAGTTGGCGTCAAGTCAGGAATTTGCAAGTTAGTTAACAAGCTCTGTATCCCTAACAAGAGACACTCAGTGCTTCAAATTGTCTTGGCTTCTGTATTCAGAAGGACTCCCTGAGAGCCAGGAGCCAACCAAGTGCCAAGGCAGCTTTCCAGTGGAGGTGAAGGGCCCACGTGGCCGAGCGGGCAGGGCAGGACAGGAAGAATAGGCAGCCCCTGGCAGGCAGGGCTGAAAAAAACCAACAAAACACTAGGGAAGCACTTGCTATTTGGGAAGAATTCGGGGCCACATTTCAGACCTCGACAGGTGAGCCTGAGGGGGTGTCCTAGAGGTCATCATTGTGTGCTCAACGTGGGACCACGCAAGATGAAATCAATGCTTGTGTTTTATAGAACATCAGCAAATAGACAGGCTGGGCCATGGAAACAGAAGAATTTTCAGAGAGGAAACCTGGGAATAAGAAGACAAAGTACTCAAGGGCCTGATGCTCTGCTGGCCAGGCTGTCTCTGGGTCTGTGTGGCTTTAAAAGGTACCAAGTCTCAGTTCACCTCTACAGAAAAGGGGAGAATATACACCTAACATCTCTAGAGGATAGCATATGTACCTCGAGTGGCTAAAATAACAGGTATTAGCATCTTCCTAGTGTGGGAGGAAAGGAAGAGTCTGGTGAGCACAGAGCCCAGGGAAGCACAGATTTATATAGAGTATGATGGTGAATGCCTGCAGAGGGGATCATGCCCCAGCGTCCAGAGGCCAAGGGATTAAGGTGAAGGCCAATGAGGGGAAGTGGGTCTCACCGGGTTCATCCTCAACAATCAGGGACCGGCCTTTATAAACACGTGACAGACAGGGCAACCGCCTAGAGCCACGCTCTCGGCATGCTGCTGATCTGCTGCAGAGAGCAGCAGTCCCTACTCCAAGGCATCTGAGAAGGGAGGAGAAGGCTGGCCAATTGAGGGGCCAGGAGAGGTTCTGTTCCTTCCCCTAGAATTCCCAGGGGCCCAGAGCAGAAGGAACCTGCCTTGTATACAGAGAATCGGTCCTTCAGTTCAGTTCAGTTCAGTTGCTCAGTCGTGTCCGACTCTTTGCGACCCCATGAATCGCAGCACACCAGGCCTCCCTGTCCATCACCAACTCCCGGAGTTCACTCAAACTCACATCCATCAAGTCGGTGATGCCATCCAGCCATCTCATCCTTGGTCGTCCCCTTTTCCTCCTGCCCCCAATCCCTCCCAGCATCAGTCTTTTCCAATGAGTCAACTCTTTGCATGAGGTGGCCAAAGTACTGGAGTTTCAGCTTTGGCATCATTCCTTCCAAAGAAATCCCAGGGTTGATCTCCTTCAGAATGGACTGGTTGGATCCAGTCCATATGCAGGTCAGGAAGCAACAGTTAGAACTGGACATGGAACAACAGACTGGTTCCAAATACGAAAAGGAGTACCTCAAGGCTGTATACTGTCACTCTGCTTATTTAACTTCTATGCAGAGTACATCATGAGAAATGCTGGACTGGAAGAAGCACAAGCTGGAATCAAGACTGCAGGGAGATATATCAATCACCTCAGATATGCAGATGACAGCACCCTTATGGCAAAAAGTGAAGAGAACTAAAGAGCCTCTTGATGAAAGTAAAAGAGGAGAGTGAAAAAGGGCTTAAAGCTCAACATTCAGAAAACGAAGATCATGGCATCTGGTCCCATCACTTCATGGGAAATAGATGGGGAAACAGTGGAAACACTGTCTGACTTTATTTGGGGGACTCCAAAATCACTGCAGATGGTGACTGCTGCCATGAAATTAAAAGATGCTTACTCCTTGGAAGGAAAGTTATGACCAACCTAGATAGCATATTGAAAAGCAGAGACATTACTTTGTCAACAAAGGTCTGTCTAGTCAAGGCTATGGTTTTTCC
>SJYS01001492.1:0-29912 GCA_006410695.1 Philantomba maxwellii | reverse complement strand
GGATGTAAGAGTTGGACTGTGAAGAAGGCTGAGTGCCGAAGAATTGATGCTTTTGAACTGTGGTGTTGGAGAAGACTCTTGAGAGTCCCTTGGACTGCAAGGAGATCCAACCAGTCCTTATCTGCCTTTTATTCTTCTGAGATATCATCACACATTTTTAATACTATTTCACTTAGACTCCTAGATCCATATTTTCGCACATCTTTTGTCCCCATGTCTAGAGCACGCTTGCAAATCTCCCCCTCAACCCACACAGCCATGTGCCCCCACAACTCAGCTCAGTCTTCCATCACTCCCTCTGTTAACCCTGCCTACTGCCCACCAGCCCAAGGCAGGTCCCCATGGACCTGTTCCCAAATAAGCCTGCCTCCATCTCCATGACATCCAGGGTCTACGGATGGTATTTATGCACCATCTAAACTGAAGCTGGCCTGTCAGTCAGTCTGTCTCCTGACCGCCACTCTGTGAGCTCTTCTCTGAACCATCTTTTTCTCTTCTCTTACTCTATCCCTTCATCAACTGAGAGAAAAAGGGGAGAAAAGGATTAACACACAGGGAGATGAGCGAAACCGACCTTCATCTCACCTCCCCCTCCTGTTTAATAGTTTAATAATACACTTTCAGCTGGAAGATTAAGGCTCATCCCCTCACCGCCTCCCACACACCCACACAAGCTCACACATTGCTCTGACTCTGGCACTCACAGCCTCTATAACGTCCTTCCACAAGCTCAGGCTCGCACCAGGAAAACAGAGAGCAGGGGAGGAGGAGAATGACCTCCAGATGTCTGTACAACTGTCCATTTTCCAGCCGGGGGATGAGTACAGCTTGTGCACTTGGTGGGGAGGGATCACTCTGCGTGCAGGGGTGGGGAGGCCAGCAGAACCCCGCTGGGACAGCTCTGTTGTCTGCCGTCCCTTCAGACCCGCTGCTCAGGGCGTGGCCTCTGCTGATCAGCACCCAGGGAAAGGGCTTAACAACCTGTTGAAAGTCAAACCAAAATGTCGAGCGATGGCATCTTCGTGTGCAGTCTCAGAGCCACACGGTCTGAGTGTAATGAAAATGGAATTCAGCCTTCCTCTGACCTTTTCAGGAAATCCNACCCGCTGCTCAGGGCGTGGCCTCTGCTGATCAGCACCCAGGGAAAGGGCTTAACAACCTGTTGAAAGTCAAACCAAAATGTCGAGCGATGGCATCTTCGTGTGCAGTCTCAGAGCCACACGGTCTGAGTGTAATGAAAATGGAATTCAGCCTTCCTCTGACCTTTTCAGGAAATCCTGGTGCCCTTCAGCTGTCCTCATGCATGCATTCCTTCACACTATGACCTCGGACAGCGGTGCTTTGCAAGACAAATCTGGGAATCATTGTTGACACTTGTCATGCACATATCTCTCCGTTTTCAATTCCACCAGCAAGTCCTGTCAGTTCTCCTCTAAAACGACTGTTTCACCTCATTTCTTTGGTTTTGTCTCCCAAAGATCTGTCCTCATCTCCCACCTGATGTGGCAAACCCCCTAAGAGCACTGTGTGATTCCACTTGGAAGTCTGATTCCTCCAAGCCCTGTTGTTTTTGCAAGACAGTAGATACCTAAGCTTAAACCTCTGCACTTCACTCCCCGCTTCAGCCTTTCCTCTGCTCCTTCAAATGCTGGTTCAGGACACCAAGCCAGAGCCACCTTGTCCTTCTGGCCACAATTGCAAAGTGACTTAGAGAAGCCGTTCCGGGGCCCACCCCCGATATAAAGAGCCTTTCCTGTTATTCTCTCCCATGTTCTTTTTCTTCTCTGTTTTAATACTAACAGAAAATAACATTTTCTAGGTTTATATTGAAAGGTGTGAGCTTCTTGGGTGGCTCAGTGGTCAAGAATCCACCTGAGTTGCAGGAGACACAGGAGACACGGGTTAAGTCCCTGGGTCTGGGAAGATGCCCTGGAGGAGGGCATGGCAATCCACTCCAGTATTCTTGCCTGGAGAATCCCATGGACAGAGCAGCCTGGCAGGCTACAGTCCATGGGGTCACAAAGAGTCAGACACAACTAAGCATACACACGTCACTGACCTTATTAGTACTGTCTGAAGCACTGTGGGGAAGAAATTGGATTCAGTTGAAAAAAATAGGTTCAAAAATAAAAACCAGATTTGCAATGTTTATTATTTTTTTGTTGGATGCTTTTAAAAATATTTAGAATCTATTTGATTTTTCATACGTTTAAATGCTTTTTCTTAAGTTAGTCTATTAAAAGAGGAGTGACATCATCACATTGAAGGCCCAGTCCCTTTCCCTCCACAATGGTCAGCAACTGAATTGCTCTTCATGAACAGAAACAGCTCTGAGAGGTCTGGAGCCCACTCTCCACTTCTTAGGAGATGAAGATCTGGGTGAGCGATCAGGTTCTACAGGTATTTTCAACACTTTGCAAAGGTCCTATTTCACTTACACGCAACGAAGACTGGCCAAACCGATGTACGACATGGCTAGAAACAGGAAGAAAAGCAGGGCTACTAGGAGCAGCCACATAGCAGAATGACCGTGTCTCACAGTGACCCGCTCTGTAGACAAAACCAGCAGACACCCGTGAGGAAAGCAAAGGCAGGCAATGCAGCCACCATCAAAACCCTGCAGACCCCTCCAGCTTTCACCCCAGAGGCATCTCCCTGACACCAGCCATCTGCGTCTTTCCCCAGTCCCTCTCCTTGTCCCCACCAGAGCCTGGGCACCACACCAGCAGCCAGCCCAGGCCTCTGAGTCTGCATGAGTTCCTGCCGAGACATCGCCATGTGCGCACTGAGGCCAGCGCACCCTGCAGGCCTGTGAACACTGTGAGCCTCCACTACGGGGAGGCACGGGGGAGCACACCAGAGCCAGGGGCCCCACCACAGCTGGTGGGCCCGGAGTGGGCCCTGTCTTCTGCCGCTGACCTATGCCACTGCACTCCGCTGCAGCTGGCCCCTTCTTTCCCGCTGTGTGTCACCATCATGCCACACCCACGGCATGATCCAGCAATCACTAGTGCACACCGACATTCACGGCCCCCGTGGTTGGCCTTGCCCCTCCATCATTACATACGTGTCTGCAGCTGGCCCCTGCAGGTGAGTGTGTGCATGCCACCAGTTCTGGAAACCACCACAGTTGTTAAGTCCTTATCCAACAACAATTACTTGATGTTGATGTAAATGTAAACAGATTGAATTTTCCAATCAAAAGGTACAAAATACGTGGATGGACAGAGAAACGTGACCCAGTCATAAGTGGCCTATAAGAGACTCACATTAACTTTAAGGACATAAACTGGCTCAATGTGAAGGCACAGAAAAAGATATTCCATGAAAATGGAAACTGAAAGGAAGCAGAGATAACTGTACCTATATGAGAAAAAACAGATTTTAAACCAAAACTGTAAGAAGAAACAGACAAGGTCATTATATAACGATAACAGCTCAATCCATCAACATGATATAACAATCCTGAAAATATATGCACCCAATATCAGAATACCTAAATATACTGACCAAATACTCATAGACCTGAAGGGAGAAATAGACAGTACAATAATAGTAAGGAACTTCAATACCCCACTTGGAACAACACCATTGCTTCAACTTTCGCTATCCAGATGGGAAATGAATAAGGAAAGCTGGACTAGAAATATACTTTAGACCAACGGACCTGACAGCCACATACAGAACATAGCACCCAAGAGCAGCAGGACATATACTCTCCACGATGCACATGGAACACTCCCCAGGACAGGACATGGAAAGTCTTAGCACACTTGAGAAGACTGAAATCACGCCCAGTGTCTTTCTGATCATGATGGTATGAAACTAGAGATCAACAACAGGAAGAAAACTGGGAAACTCACGAGTATATAGAGATTAAATAACACCCTCTTCAATGACCAAACGGTCAAAGAAGAAATCAAAAGGAGGGTCAAAAACATCTTGAAGCAAGTGAAAATGGAAATAAAACACACAAAATCCTATAGGCTTTCTAACTGGTTTCATCGCTCTGTGTTTCTGTTTTTGTGCCAGTACCATACTGTCTGGACGACTACAGCTTTGCAGTATAGTCTGAAGGCAGGAAAGTTGACAATCCACCTCCATTCTTCTTTTACAAAATTGCTTTGGATGTTAGGGGTCTTTTGTGTTTCCACACAAGTTGCAAAATCATTTGTTCTAGTTCCGCGAAAAATACCCTTAGTAGTTTGACAGGTATTGCACTGAATTTATACACTACTTTAGGTAGTAGAGTCATTTTCACAATATTGATTTTTTCAAAACAAGAACAGGGTATATCTCTCCATCTGTGTGTGTGTTGTCTTTGATTTCTTTCATCAGTATTCTATAATCTTTTTTTTTTGCATATAGGTCTTTTGTCTCTTTAAATAGGTTTTAAAGTGAAAGTGTTAGTTGCTCAGTCGTGTCTGATTCTTTGTGACCCCAATGGATTGAGTATGCCAGGTTCCTCTATCCATGCGATTCTCCAAGCAAGAAAATTGGAGTGGGTAGCCATTCCCTTCTCTAGGGGATCTTCTCAAGCCAGGGATCAAACCCAGGTCTCCTGCATTTCATGTAGATTCTTTACCAACTGCTCCTAGGTACTTTAATCTTTTTGTTGCAATGATGAATGGGATTGTTTCTGGAACTTTTCTTCCTGATTTTTTAGTGTTAGTGTATAAGAATGCAATGGATTTCTGTGAATTACTATTAAATCCTAAAACCTTACTATATGGAAAAGCTCAGAGATAAACCCATGCATCTATAGGCAAATGATATTTGACAAAGGAGGCAAGACTATACAATGGTGCAAAGACAGTCTCTTCAATAAGTGGTGCTGAGAAAACTAGACAGCTACCTGTAAAGGAATGAAATTAGAACACTTTCTAACATTATATATAAAAATAAACTCCAAATGGATTAAAGACTTATATATAAGACCAGAAACTACAAAACTCTTAGAGGAAAACATATTCAAAACACCCTTTGAAATAAAGCACAGATGATCTCTGACCCATCTCCTAGAGTAACAGAAATAAAACAAAAAATAAACAAATGGGACCTAATGAAACTTAAAAGCTTTTGCAGAGTGAAGCAAATTATAAACAGGGTGAAAAAAGACAACCCTTGGAATGGGAAAAAATAATAGCAAATGGAACAACTGACAAAGGATTAATCTCCAAAATATGTAAGCAGCAAATGCAACTCAACACCAGGGGGAAAAAAAAAAAATCAAAACGTGGGCAGAAGACCTAAACAGACATTTCTCCAAAGAAGACATACAGATCACTAATAAACACATGAAAAGATGTTCAATATTGCTAATTATTAGGGAAATGCAAATTAAAAGTACAATGAGGTATCGTACCCCACGATACCTCATGGTGGTCAGAATGGCCACCATCAAAAAATCTACAAATGATAAATGCTGGAGAGGGTTTGGAGAAAAGGGAACTCTCATACTACTGGTGGTAATGTAAACTGATACCACCACTGTAGAGAACAGTAAGGAGATTTCTTAGAAAACTAGCAATAAAACTACCAGATGACCCCAAAATCTCATGAATGAGCATATGCCTTGAGGAAACCATAACTGAAAAAGACACATATACCCCAATGTTCATCACAGCACTATTTACAATAGCTAGGACATGGAAGCAACCTAGATATCCACTGACATATGAATGGATAAAGAAGGTGTGATACCTATATACAATGGATTACTACTGAGCTATAAAAAGGAACACATTTGAGTCAGTTCTAATGAAGCAGGTAAACCTAGATCCTATTATACAGAGTGAAATAAGCCAGAAAGAAACATGTATCATACATTAATACATATATATATGGAATCTATATATAATCTGTGCACATATATATATGGAATCTATAATCTATGTATAATCTATACGGAATCTATAAAGATGGTACTGATGAGCCTATGTGCAGAGCAGCAGAGGAGACACAGGCATAGAGCACAGACTTGTGCACACAGCAGGGGAAGGAGAGGGCAGGACCAACTGAGAGCAGCGCTGAAACACACACATTACCATAGGGAAAACAGACGGTCCACGAGCTTTGCTATATGACACAGGGAGCTCAAGCCGCTGCTCTGTGATGACCAAGAGTGGGGGGGGTGGGGCGGGAGGTGGAAGGGAGGTTCAAAAGGAGAGGCACATATGTATATCTATCACTGATTCATGCTGATGTATGGCAGAGACCATCATCGGAGAAGGCAATGGCACTCCACTCCAATACTCTTGCCTGGAAAATCCCATGGATGGAGAAGCCTGCTAGGCTGCAGTCCACGGGGTCGCTAAGAGTCAGATACGACTGAGTGACTTCACTTTCACTTTTCACTTTCATGCATTGGAGAAGGAAATGGCAACTCACTCCAGTGTTCTTGCCTGGAGAATCCCAGGGACAGGGGAGCCTGGTAGGCTGCCGTCTATGAGGTCGCACAGAGTCGGACATGACTGAAGTGACTTAGCATGGCAAAGACCAACACAATTTTGTAAAGCAGTTATCCTCCAATTAAAAATAAATTAAAAAAAATCCTATGGGATGCTGCAAAAGCAATGCTAAGAGGAAAGCATATAAATGCCTCAACTAGAAAAAAGAAAGAAAGACCTCAAATAAATACCCTAACTCTATACCTTAAGGAACTAGATAAAGAACAAACTAAGCCCAAAGTTTGCAGAAGAATGAAATAACAAAGATCAGAGCAGAAATATTAAAAAGACAGGCCAGGAAATAACAAAGATTAACAAAACTAATGGGTTTTACTTTTAAATGGGAGCAAAATTCACAAACCTTTAGCTAGTCTAAGAATAAAATAGAAAAGACTCAAATAAATAAAACCAGAGATGAAAGAGAAAATTTTACAATTAATATCACAAAATACAAAGAATCATAAAACTACTACAAACAAATATATGCCAAAAATTGAATAACTTAGAAAAGCTGTATAAATTCTCAGAAACATACAACCTTCCTAGACTGTTATAGGAAAAATAAAAATCATGAACAGATGAAAAATTAGCAAGAAAATTTAATGATTATCGAAAATCTTCCAACAAAGAAAAGTGTTAAGACCAGATGGTTTCACTGATGGATGCTACCAAACAGTAAAAGAACAATGAAAACAATCTTTCTCAAACTCTTCCAAAATTGAAGAGGAAAGAACACTCCCAAATTCATTTCACAAGGTCAGCATCACCTTGATACCAAAGCCAGACAAGGATACTATTATGAAAACTACAGACAATGTCCTGGATTAATCTAGATGCAAAAATTCATAACAAAATATTAGCAAACCAAATTCGACAGCATATTAAAAGAAGCATACATTATAATCAAGTGGAATTTACTCCAGAGATGCAAGGAATTAATAAATATGATACATCACATAAACACTTTAACCATTTGATGCAAAGAGCCAACTCAGTGGAAAAGACTCTGGTTTTGGGAAAGATTGAGGGCAGGAGAAGGAGAAGAGGGTGACAGAGGATGAGATAGTTGGATGGCATCACTGATTCAATGGACATGAGTTTGAGAAACTCTGGGAGATACTGAAGTACAAGGAAGCCTGGTGTGCTGAAATCCACAGGGTTGCAAAGAGTTGGACATGACTGAGTGACTGAACAACAATCACATGAATAAAAGATAAGGATCTTGCAATTAACTCAATAGAAGTATTCACTGAAAATGAATTCATCCTTTCATGATAAAAATAAGATCCTATCACAATAAAAACATTTAACAATTTCAGTATACAGTATCTCAATGTAATAAAGGGAATATATGACAAGACTGGGGCTTGGCAGGTGGCGCTAATGGTAAAGAACCTGCTTGCCAGCGCTTGAGACATAAGAGGCGTGGGTTTGATCCCTGGGTCAGAAAGATCCCCTGGAGGAGGGCATGGCAGGCCACTCCAGTATCCTTGCCTGGAGAATCCCGTAGACAGAGGACCATAGGGTTGCAAAGAATCAGACATAACTGAAGCGACTTAGCACACATACCTGACAAGACCACTGCTAGCCTCACACTCAACAGAGAAAGACTAAAAGGCTTTTCCTCTAATATTAGGGATAAGACAAGAATACTCTCTCACCACTGTAATCTGACATAGTTACTGCACATCCTATACAGAACAATCTGGCAAGAAAAAGAAATAAAAGGCGCCACATTGGAAAGAATTAAAATTGTGTTTGTATGCAGATGATATGATCTTATAGAGAGAGACTTAAAAACTCCCATCAAAAACTTATTGGTACTAATCAATGAATTCAGTAAAGTTGCAAGACACAAAAATCATAAGCAAAAATCAGCTGTAATTCTATACATTAATGACAAAATATCTGAAAAATAAAAACATCTAATTTTGAACAGCACAAAAAACAATAAAATACTTAGGAATAAATTTAACCAAGAAGATGAAAGTTCTCTTCACTGAAAAGAACATGATTTTGAAGAAAGAAATTTAAAAAGACACAAACAAATGGAAAATTTTCACATTCATGAATCAGAAAAATCAATATTGTTAAATGTCCATATTACCCGATTGTCTATATATTCAATGTAATCCTTTTTAAAACTTGAAAGTCATTTTTCACAGAGATACAAAAACAATCCTAAAATTTGTATAAAATCACAAAAAGACACTGAATAGCTAGAGCAATCCTGAAAAAGATGAACAGAGCTGGAGGCATCATGGTTTCAGATTTCAATTATACTACAAAGCTGTAGTAATCAGAACAGTATGGCATTCCCTTAAAAATAGAAACACGGACCAATGGACAAATTGAGAGTCCAGAAATAAACCTTCTAACATATAGTCAATTAATGTTTCACATGGGAGCTAAGAATACTCACTGGCTAATAATCTCTTCAATACCTAGTGTTGAGAAAACTGGATAAACACATGCATAAGGATGAAATCAGAGCCATATCTTACATTAGTCATAAAAATTAACTCAAAACAGATCAATGACTTGGACACAAAACTTGAAAAGAAAAAACTGCTAGAAAAAAGCATAGGAGAAAAATGCCTTGACACTGGCCTTGGCAACCATTTTTTGGATATAACAACAAAAGCAAACAAAGAAACAGACAAACAAACTAAAATGCTTCTGCACATCCAAAGAAATAATCATCAAAGTGAAAGCACAGCCTATAAAATGAGAGAAAATATTTGCAAATCATATATCTGATAAGGGTTTACTTTTCAAAAGACGTAAAGAACTCATACAACTCAATAGCCACCCCCCACCCCCAAAAAAATCCAACTTTTAAAATGGGCAGAGGAACTGAAAAGACATTCTCCCAAAGAAGACAAACAGACAGCCAACAGGTACATGAAAAAATGCTCAACAATTAGTTGCCACGGAAACTCAAATCAAAACAACAATGAGACACCACCTTACATCTGTCAAAATGGCTATCATGAAAAAGATATGAGATAAAAAGTTTGGAGAAGGTGTGGAAAAAAGGGAGTCTTCCTATACTGATAGTGGGTATGTAACGTGGTGTAGGCAGTACAGAAAAAGAATATAAGTTCCTCAGAAAATTTAAAATTGAGCTACCATATGATCCAGCAATCTAACTTTGGGGAATATTTCCAATGGAAACTAACTACAAGAGATACTTGTACTACCTGTAATCCTTATTGCAGGATTTTTCACAAGTCCTGTTATAAAAAAAAGATAAGTTATAAAAATAACCTAAGTATTCATCTCTGGATGACTGGATAAAGAGAATGTGATATATACTCATATTTGCACATCCAAGAGAATATTATTCCGTCATGAGAAAGAAGACAATTCTTCTATTTGCAACAACTTGGATGAACCTTGAAGGCATTATGTCAGACAGAAAAAGGCAAATATTGTATGAATTTAAAACTCCAAACATCCAGAAATGAGAGTAGACTGGGGGTGACCAGGGCTGGAGGGTGGATGAATTGGGGAGATGTTGGTATAAAGGTACAAACTTCCAGTTAAGAATGAATCAGTTCTAGGTATCCAGAGTGGAAGGATGGTGATTATAGTTGTAATACTGCATGACATATTTGAAAGTTGCTAAGAGAGTAGACCTAAAATGTTCTCACCACACAAAAAAAGATACGGTAATTATGTGACACAACAGAGGTGTTACTAACATGGTGATAGTCATCATGCTGCAACGCATACGGCATCAAGTCAACACGCTGTACGCCTTAACCTTACACAGCATTATATGTCAATTATTCTGTTAAAACTAGAAAATATATATATTTGTCTATATAAAAATACAGTTATAAAAATATTGTATCATAAATGCTTTAGCTTTTTCAAAGCTATTCTAAATTTTTACTTAAGTCTGAGGATTCTCAGCGTCCTCTGTCATCCCTTCTTTGTATGTGTTATAGCAGAAAGCTGGCTACTGCTGGCCACAGTGCTGTATGCAACTATCAGGGCCAATGGCAAAATATGACCCCTGGGAAACATTTCAGCTCTGTTGGATTAGGTTGGGTTTCCACCTGAACTTTCTGTGATAATATGAATGGCCTATATTTGTGCTGTCTGATACTGAAGCCCTACTTCACGCTAGCTATTGACCACTTAAAATATGGCCAGTACGACATAGAAGCTGAATTTTCCATTTTATTTAACCTTAAAATTAACAACAAGATGCAGTGGCTACTGTATGAGAAAGTACAATTACAGGAAAAACGAAACCCAAAACTCATGATCCCACACCTCTTGGGAAACATTTTTAGCAGTGAGGACTCGGCGTCTTCATTCTCCTCCATAAACATGAGACACGTGCATAATCTTTTTCAGGGTTAACACAGAAACCCTCAGGGCATTATCCACATAACTAAAAGACCTCTCTGATTTATGCGATTCGCAAGGTACTTGTCTGACATTTATGAAGTGAAAAGTGGCAGTGTTAGTCGCTCGGTTGTGTCTGACTCTGTGACCCCGTGGACTGTAGCCCACCAGGCTCCTCTGTCCATGGGATTCTCCAGGTATGAATACCGGAGTGGGTTGCCATTTCCTTCTCCAGGGGATCTTCTCGACCCAGAGATCCAACCCTGGTCTCCTGCATTGCAGGTGGATTCTTTGCCATCTGACAGATTATGCGTGAGATGAGATTATGCACAGGTTACGTCTGAGATGAGACCACCAATTTCAGTGTCCTAGAAGGACCCNTCCATGGGATTCTCCAGGTATGAATACCGGAGTGGGTTGCCATTTCCTTCTCCAGGGGATCTTCTCGACCCAGAGATCCAACCCTGGTCTCCTGCATTGCAGGTGGATTCTTTGCCATCTGACAGATTATGCGTGAGATGAGATTATGCACAGGTTACGTCTGAGATGAGACCACCAATTTCAGTGTCCTAGAAGGACCCTGGAGAAGGCAATGGCACCCCACTCCACTACTCTTGCCTGGCAAATCCCATGGACAGAGGAGCCTGGTGGGCTGCAGTCCATGGGGTTGCGAAGAGTCGGACACGACTGAGCGACTTCCCTTTCACTTTTCACTTTCATTCATTGGAGAAGGAAATGGCAACCCAGTCCAGTGTTCTTGCCTGGAGAATCCCAGGGACGGGGGAGCCTGGTGGGCTGCCGTCTATGGGGTTGCACAGAGTTGGACACGACTGAAGCAATTCAGCAGCAGCAGCAGCAGCAGCAGGACCCTTCGTGTTTCCCCAGGTGAGGAGACGGAAGCACTTCTTCAGGAGCCCTTTAGCTCTAGAGTCAGCACCCTGGCATCCCAATGGCATGGCAGGAGGTACAGGCCGGTTGTGTGCCAGTGAGGGTGTGGAGCTAGAACGGACTTCCTTACTCTGAGAAACCTCAGGCCAGTCACAGACACACTAAGCGCCTCTCATAGCAACACTGCTCAGAGATGCAGCACTTGACTCTCCTTGAATGAGGTTAAGGAGACCAGAGCTTCCCTTGGGTCTCACACAAGGCACTCCTGAGCCCATTCCCCCGAAATGCAAGTGGATAGGGCGCCACCTGGTGGAGACTTTTCACGCAGGTTGGCGGAATATCGTTTGTACCCTACTGCTGTGTGTTTCTTAGACACCGTGTTAAAGTAGGTATAGGTAGGTGAGCTGGGCATTTGGACTCTATTGACGGGCTAATTCCTGGGTATTCATTTTCATCTGCTTCATTTGCCTCATCTATGAACAGGGATAATGATGGTACCAAGCTGTTAGGGTGATTTGAGAATTAGATGAATTTATATTTCTAAAGTATCTGGCACATAAAAAAGGCTACATACTTTTTTTGAAAAGCAATTAGCAGCCCAGGTCAAGAGGTGTTCTCTATTCAGCATTACTTAGGGCCTGGGCCTTACCTTTGTGAGGCTGGGGTTGGGGTCTAGGACCAAGTCACTAGCCAGCAGCTGCCTGGGACTTGCTGCCCACCGCCTCCCACCCACTGCCTCCAAAGACAGGCCACAGAGATTCCTCAAGACTGTGGGAGCTGTGGCCCTGAGCTTAAAGTCCCTGCCTGGACTGGGAAGCCCGAGACTCCAGCCCACAAGAGCACAGCGGAAGGAGCCTAGAAGTGAGTGTCTGACAGCCTTTGTTGGCTCAGAAACTAAGAAGACAAAAATGTGCTGGAGTTGTCCATCTGCAAAGGATGAAGTAATCCAATCTAATGGTCTAAAAATCGACACTAACTGCAGTGAATTGACCCAGGATAATTCCAGTCACGTTTTCAAACCAAGTAGCCAAGAAACCTGTAGTAAGATGGCCTCATGTGGCCCCAAAGTACAATTTGTTAGCCAAACATAAACTTGAATCCATATAAAACTGACAGACACCCAAGCACTGAGCATGTCTGTGGAAATTTTCTAGGTCTCCCTTCTAAATCTGTCAGACTAAGGGCTGAGCAGTGATGTAGGCGAGATTAAGGAAGGTGTTTTGTTCATTATGGTTTGTGTGTGGGTGTGTCAGTCACTCAGTCGTGTCGGATTCTTTGTGATCTCATGGACTGTAGCCCACCAGGCTCCTCTGTCTATGGGATTCTCCAGGGAAGAATAATGGAGTGGGTTGCCATTTCCTTCTCCAGTCATTATGGTTTACTCTTCACAAACGTAAACTCCTCTTGAAGGCCAGGAGCCAGGCCTCTAGAGTCCAAGGACTGTAAGAAATCACAGAATCACGCATGATCAAGACATAGGCCCTTCCCCAAAGATGCTCCGAAGTTCAGCAGGGATGTCAGATGCAGGTGGCAAACGCTCCAGGCAAGATTACTCGGGAGCTGTGAGCGAGGGACTCTGAGATAAGCCGGAGCCAGTGAGCTGGAGAGTAGGAGGCTCCGGGGGTTCATCTGGGGAAGTCTGGAGCCCAGTGCTGGAGGAAAACAAGGGAGATTGAAGGTGCACACTGATGGGAAGATGGAGGCGGGAGGGGAGCTGTACAGCCAGGTGCCCAGGCCCTCATTCAGGGGAAAAGGCCATCTTCGGTCAAGTCAGTTCACAAGCTGCTCTGCAAGACGCGTTTCCCAAAGGGAAAGAAGAAGGCTGGAGTGAGTATAAGTGTCAGACTCACCGGGACACATGGACCTTTCTATCGCTGGTTGCAGCTCATGTAGCACAACGGGCTGCTGCTCTGTTTTCAGTTCCACAGGTAAAATGTCAGCGAGGAAGTAACAGGGACCACCCCTCCTCCCCTGCTGGAGGGAGGGAGTTTGGTAGAGTTTTTAGAGAGTAACGTGGAAATATGTACTGACCAATTCCTGGAATTTATGCAATGGATAGAATTCTATGCTTGAAGCAAGGAGATCCAACCAGTCCATCCTAAAGGAGATCAGTCCTAGGTGTTCATTGGATGGACTGATGTTGAAACTGAAACTCCAATATTTTGGCCGCCTGATGCGAAGAGCTGACTCATTTGAAAAGACCCTGATGCTAGGAAAGATTGAAGGCAGGAGGAGAAGGGGATGACAGAGGATGAGATGGTTGGATGGCATCACCGACTTGATGGACATGGGTTTGGGTGGACTCCGGGAGTTGGTGATGGACAAGGAGGCCTGGCATGCTGCGGTTCATGGGGTCCCAAAGAGTTGGACACAACTGAGCGACTGAACTGAACTGATTAAAATGTTTATTATAAAGTAAAAAAAATTAAAATGACATGCATTTCTTTAGAGAAATATGACAGGATGCTGACCTGATGGATGTAATGGATCACAAACTTGAGAACAATGTTTAATGAGGGGAAAAGGTGCTCAATATACTTTAGATCATAAAGCTATTTACAAAACAATTTTCAGAGAATGAGACCACTCAGAATCTATAGGAGAGTATGTGTGGACACACGCAGATATACACACGTGTATGCAGGTGTGCCCACACAGGTGGACACGTATACGCGATACAGATCAAACTGTTAACATTGATTTTCTTTGGTCTCGGCGTCATAACTATATTCCATATTTGGTGATTTTCCTTGGCTCACAAATATTTAAATAATACATTGATTCTAATCATTAAAATCAATGTTAGCTTAAAAATTTCAAGATCTGGCCAATATATCTACTGGTGTCATAAAGGACACTGGTTTACATGTAGGGATGTAGACACTCTTAAACACACACCAGTGCTTAGTTACAAACTTGTAGTTATATATGTATGATCTCCTTCAAATATATTACCCACAAATCAAACATATGTAACGTGTATATAATCTCATTCAAGTAAGTTACTTATACTAAATTGTTGCTGCCAATCGCTATACAAAAATGTGACTGCGTTGCCTCCCAGTGGCCATTCAAGGAATAGCTGTATATGTTCTCAAACTGACATTCTCAGAGCCTGCAGATACACTCTACTGAAAGAAAGAAGTAAACAATGACAAACCATGGTTCTAAAAGATTAAAGTAAAACGGCCAAGTATTCATGACCACTAAATGATAAGGTCAAGATCTGAACTTAAGTGAGCCTAACTCCAAAAGCCATGCTCCTTTCTCTTCCTATAGCTCCAATTCAAAGCAGTGATGTCTACTAATAATGAAAATCCAAACGGGGTGTAAACAATCATAAAAATATGCCTTTCTTAAAATAAAAATAGCACAGGGAAATACAGAGTGTGCCAGAGTGATTCCGATCTGCCCAGGGCTCTTTTCCCCAGTGCAGGGCACTCCATGACCAGGATGGCAGTCACTGGCACTCTGACACCTGCCCACGGGCGTGGACACAGTGATCCTAGGTCCAGCAGCAGCCAGGTTCTCTGACACCATGTGATACTACCAGAGCCCACTTCCTTGTCAGCGCTTTCTTGCTTGTTGCAGTTTCCTATACCACAGACTAGAGAGACTGGCTCTTCTGTCAGGGTCCCAAAGACCAGGAAACTAAGCCCTGTGTGGTCCTCACAAGTCTGCACCTTCAGAAGGCATGCCAGAAACAGAGATGAGAGCTGGTCACTATCTCCCAGCTCACCTGTTACAAAGAAAACGTGTCATGAGGACATGCCCTCCTCTGGTCATGTCCGAGTTTGCAGGGGAGTGAAATAAAAACTCACTGCTACTCAATGATGACCTAACGTTCCACCCAGGGAAAAACCTCAGGCCATTAGTGAGGACAGCCAGAAGGGCAGTAATTCAGTCCTTGGGTGGACAGAAGTCGTGTTCTGGATTCTGTGCCTCTTCTCTCCCCAGCTCTGGCAGCGACAACCCAGGGAAACTGCCGCGCTGGGGCTTCCCTTAAAGATGCCGGGCCACTGGTCTGGCTTCCACAGTACACTTCTGGGTATGGCTCTGCAAAACTTACCACTTTTATTTGCTACAAGGTCATTCTGAAGGAAACTGCAGAGCATTTTAAGGGTCCTCTCTCTGATGGTCTAACAGGAAATGTCTACAGCTCTCTTTGGACTTACCTTTTTATCATCAGATCCTATAAACAGATTATGCATAGGTGGTAGAAAGTTCTTCGGAACTGAAATTGTAGATCAGCTCTAGGCAAGTGCCAAAGGCTTTTTAGAAGACATTTTGGGAGCAAATGGCATCAATAGCTTATGTTCCCTTAGCTTTTTTGAAATCACCTAAGGAATTTCATCCATCTGAATTGTGTGTGTCTTTTAATATTACCTTAAATGATTTCTGGAGCATGGTGGGATGTTAGATAAATGAATCCCTCCCATGTACAATAATCGCTATAAAGTTACTTTTCAGAGGCTGGTAACAGCACTTTTCAAATATTGTTCAATATGCACCTCAGGTTAAAAGTGTAGGATGTGAACCCTAATTTCTTCTTCATGTTCATGTTTCATCTTTTTTATTAGATCCAAAGTCTGAATAAAAATTTTTAAATACAATTTTAGTTGAAAAAGTATATAGAATTTTTATATTTTTATATTTTTCCCTTTGGTATCATATATCAGTAGAAACCTTTGTGCATAAAGCTTAGTCCTTACTCCTAGCTATTTCCTTAAGATGGACATTACATAGAAATTACTGGGTCAAAGTACATCACTGCTTTTATAAGATTTGGTGGAAGTGACCAAAGAGCTAGACAGAAAGGCTGTACTTTTAAAGGCCCAGTGACGGGGTGAGGCCCGGATGGGGCTCTGTGCTCTGTCCAGTTAATTATGATTGCCATCTCACCATCTCTGCTAAATCTGTAGACTAAAATGCTATCAAATTATAGCTACAGATTCAATCATACCATAATTCCTAATGCTTTCAACTATAGCTAGTTCTACTTTACACATGTTGAATAAGACTGGAAAAGAAAACTGGTTGTCAACTTTGTAACTCATTAGCAGCAGGCTTCCTCTGCACAAATAAGGACAAATCCCTGCTAAGTTGCTCTGGTTCTCACCACTTCCTTCTGGGCATGACACTTTTCCAATGGTAAGAAGGCCATTGCGTGTCTAATAATGCTGGATCCCTCCGATTTCCAAAAGTGGTGGATTAAACAAGGAAATTGCTCATACCGGAACTCAGATTCCTGCTGCCACCATCCCCTTCATAGTTGTGACCTTGGGCTGATTACCAAACATTTCTGGCCTCTGCCTATTTGTTGGTTAGTGGAAATGCTTTCCCCTGGCTGGGGGGTCTGAGGGCTGAAGGGCTGTGTGTACTGGGGACATTTTTGGTATACAGACACTTGGTAAGAGGCCCCTCTGCTGCTTCCTCCCCTTCTGGACAAGAGGCTTATCTCATACCCTATCCATGCAACTGTGCCCAGGATGAAGGCATCCATCGTCTTAGGCAATGGACCAAACTGACCCCTGCAGGACGGGAGCCAGGTGTGAATCAAGGGCAAGAATCTATGCAGACTGGGGAACAAAACACAGGTGCAAAGCAGGCCCACCCAGGGCCCCTCTGTGGGGGACCCCAGCACCGGCCAGGATGTGGGGCTCGTCTCCACACTACTCCCTGCTCACAGGGTGAGTGCAGTGCCCTGTCTCGCTGCCCAGCCTTCCTTCCCGCAGCACAATGCCCGGGGACTGAACGTCAGCCCTCGAGATATTCCCCAGCCTTCCTTCCCACTGCACGACAACCGGGGGCTGAACGTCATCCCTCGAGATACTCCTGCCCTCGAGATATTCCCCAGCCTTCCTTCCCACAGCACGACGACAGGGGACTGAACGTTAGCCCTCGAGATATTCCTCAGCTTTCCACATGCTTTCTGCATGGGTAAGGCATTGATGTGATGCTCAAAACTCCTATCTCCATCTACATGTGAAACACCTTCCAGATCAGTGTAGAGAAAAAGGAAGAGTAAAGACTGGAACAAAACACCAAGGTATGTGTGCAGATCACTGATCAGAATCCTTATTGGGCCTGTATAAGACAAATCATGGCCTGTTGTCAAGCAGGTTTGGGACACAATAGGCCAAAGCGTTCCTCAGAATTACGTTAGGTCATGCAGTCTGTGAAGATGACTATATTCACATTATTTTCCACTACAATCATCCTTTTAAATATAAAGTTTATCGTGAATAATTATAACTAAGATAGAAAATATCTATAACAGCTACCTAAATGAATGTACCTTTTAAAAACTTGGCTTTCGTGCTTTTTTCTTTCCTTTTCTCTTTTTCATTAATTTAAAAATATCTTCTAAAGTCTACTTAGACCCACCATAGAAGCTGAAAAGCTATAAAGAAGTCTTTTTCACTGGTCAATTTACTGATTTACTCAGATGCAATGAATAATTCAGAATTTTCAAAAAATGACTAATGATCATTTTAAATGACAAATGCTAAAATTTAACCTCAGTGCTGGAAATGTTATCAAACCACACAACAAATAGACTTTTAAAACTTCAAAATACTGTGGAATCGCAATAAAAAAGGGGTCTCCATTACCACTTTTCTAAAGATGCCCTTGATCTTGAATCAAGTAAGTATAGATAAATACTATGAACTCATAGTAGCCCAAAGAAATAATCTACATGGACATCAATATGCGCAAGTCAGAAGGTGAAAAGCACCCATCGCGCACGCACACACACGCACACACGACAATTCCGGCGGCACTCACCGCATGGTGTAGAGCAGCGTGCCGTCGTCCTCCAGACGCAGNATGGACATCAATATGCGCAAGTCAGAAGGTGAAAAGCACCCATCGCGCACGCACACACACGCACACACGACAATTCCGGCGGCACTCACCGCATGGTGTAGAGCAGCGTGCCGTCGTCCTCCAGACGCAGCAGCTTGTTGGGCGTGGTCATGTTGTGGGCGATGGACTTCTTCCCGTTGTGGAAGAACGTGTCTGGAGTCCAGATTTTGCTGGCGAGGAGATTGTTGAGAGGAAGGCGCTGCATGGGCCCTTTAAACCGAAGCCTTTCGTCTTTCCAGCTTTGTCGGAAAAACACGTCGATGGTGTATTCCTAGCACAAAGGGAGGCAACCCAGTGTCGGCTCGGCAGGGCAGCCCTGGGCCGGTGCGTCAGGGCTTAGAGCGGTCTGGGCGGGGCGCAAGCGCACTTACCATCTCCGTGTCGGACACGGGGCCGAAGCTGGTGACATAGATGTCCGTTCTCACCTGAGTGATACGCTCTGAAACACAGACACAGGTTCCTCGCCAGGGCCTCAGCTCACAGTTCAGAGGGACATAACTCAGGGCGCAGTAAAATGGGGTCAGGGAGCCTACGTGGACTGTTCTTGTCAAAGAGGCAGAGAGGGTCAACCCATGGTTTAAGCAAATGCCCCTGATAAAAAATGCAAATAATGAAGAAGGACTAAACATTTTCCTCTGGGGATGGATGTGCTAGGGGGTCCCTCCTCACCTAACGGAGCAGGTTCAAATGTACACATGCAAACCTGGGGAGCCAAAGGCCCCCCAGACGCCTGAAATGCACGGGACTCCCAGCACAAAATCAAGCCGGCTGTACTCTGAAAGCATATTTTACTACTCATTTAGTTTCATCAGCTTTATAGGGTCAAAGTAAAAACTAATTATGGCTCTAGTGAAAAATTAAACCTGTAATAGGCAACATGTAAAGAACACTTGCGCTAAATAGTGGATTTCTGAAAAGGACTTGCAGGACAGGAGGGTATGAGGTTGATGATAAAGTATTTCCTAACATAGGGTAACTTCAGCTCCAGTATCACCTAAGAAGTGGTTTCTCCTTAAGTGGACCAGAATGGATGTTACCATTATCTGGAGAGAAAAAGGGGTTTTCAGGGAGATCACTTCCCCTGGCTTCTTGCATCTGGAAAATGACAACATGCAGCAGCCTTGGCAACACCACCAAGTCAAACTCCTAGCAGGGAAGCCCTTTGAGGAATTGTTTGAATCACAGCAAAGGTGAAGCTCGAGACTGGGTGTAAGCAGAAATGTGCCTTGGGCCCGAGGGCCTCAGCCAGGGCCCACACCCACCTCCGAGCCCGGGCCTCAGTCTGTTGTCGTAACCATCCAGCAGCCCATCCAGGATCCTGGTGAATATCGTGATGTTGTCATCGGTCTCAGCTTTTACAGAGCTGGTTGGCATTTGTGAAAAGCTTTTTAACAGAGAAACAAAAGAAGGAGTTCAGACTTTCTTGTTTCTTACAATTTTTTCTCAAAGTATAGAAACAGGGAATGATATGTTGACTTGTCTTGGCGGCAGGACATCTAAGAATGATCTCCTGTACCATCCAAGCTGTTTTGCTTACATAATCCTTATTCTTGAATATCTTAAATATCCCTAATTCTTGAACAGCCAGTCTGAGAATGCTGGCTCTGGGCTGGTCACCCATCAAATCAAACTCCATGTCTCCCAGACTCTGAAGAACTATTTGTGTTGATAGTGTAGCCATTTTTAAGACATATTAGTCACTGCACATGGACTGGCAGAGCCTCACCCACTTGTGGGGCATTTCAGCAGTTTGGTTCAAATACAGAGAAACTGAGCCTTCATTTTGTTAGTTACTCCACTGTAATAAGCTCTGGGGTACCAGGGGACATTAGAGCTTCTATCTAATTTGAAAGTAAGATTGGTGTGCCCACATTTTCCTGCATTCTTGACTGGGAGCACTTGTGCTGTGAGCATTATGCCAGGATGGACCGCTGGTGAGGGACGGCGGTGGGCTTCCGCACCGTCAGCTCTGCCGGCACGCTCCTCTCAGTCAGAGCACAAGCCGGCTGAGCAGGAGTTGTGAAGCCCAGGCTGAAAACCGCAACTTTACGTGATGTGGCCCCAGAGCAGAGACTCGGGGAGCACAGTGTTCTGTGACCAACATGTCAACTTACAATAAAGCGCTGAGAAGAGTGGGTGGACCCTTGCAGGAGGTCCACAGGAAGAACGGTCTAATTTGTACAATCCAGCAACAAACTTGCTCAGGCCTCAAAAGTCTACGTCAAAAAAATAGCGCATGCCAATGGAGCAGGTGGCAATGAGAATCGGCCCCGAGCAGATCTGGGAAAAGCTGAAGAAGTTATCAGGGAAAGAAAGCCACAGTCTAGAAGATGATTGACACAGCTGAACATCATGGGCTCCACCTCAGATGTCCATCCATTGCTACCTGTTCAGATGTGCAAATAGCAAGATGTGTGTTATTACCAAGAACCTGACCTGCCATCTGGCTCGGCTTCAAGGGGAACTCATCCAGCTGAGAGCCGGCTGTGGTCCCAAGAAGTCAGCACCCCTGGTACTTGGGAGGAGAAAAGGGGGCTCCTGGAGCCCCTCTGAAGTGTCACTGTGGGCCCCACTCTGCTCACAGAGCAGCTGGAGTGAAAGCTGAATCTCGCCATCAGCAGGCGGTTCTCAGGGCAGCACAGATGTGTGCCTGCCCCACCCACTTCTTGAAAATTGGTCATTTTCACCAACTGCATCTAAACAGATCAATCCTCTAATGGCCTAAAGTGTCTCCCTTTTGAATGAACGACTATAATGTTCTTTGGATCTAATTTTCTCATCACCATTAAAATGCATACAGTTGAAGCTCTAACAACCTAAAATTTAGTCCCGTTAAAGACTGAATTATGTACCTTTGGAGCCCACAGACACATTTTTTCTTTACTCTATGACTTAGTATTTGAAGTCCCTTTTCTCTGACATCCATTGTAGTTTCACACAGGAAGACAAAGCACTCAGCCTTGAAAACCTAATGTCAGGATGAAGGGCCTTAACACTGTCCTCCAAACTTATGAAAGAAAGTCTGTGCATGGGCCCAGCTGAGCAACAACAGAGCAAGTATTGCTCAAACTAAGTCTGGCCTCAACGTCCACTTCGCGTGAACCTCACAACGATCACCACTTTGGTTACTCAATTCTAGGTGTTGTCCAAGTGTCCAATTTTTGGAAGGTCCGGGTTGGCTCTTTAACAGAAGAGAGATGAGAGCATGCAAACTAGCAGAAAAAAGCTATCACTTGTATGTAAAATCTAAAATAGCCAACTCGTAGAAACAGAGCGTATCCAGGGGCTGGGGTGATGGAATTTGGGAGATGCTGTTTAAAGTTACAAACCTGCAACTAGAAAAAAAAAAAAAAATTGGGGGGAATCTAATGCACAACAAAGTAATTCTAGTTAACAATACGACATTATAAACGTCAAAGTTAATAAGAGGCTAGATCTTGTTTCCATCACAAAAAGGAAATGACTTAATAATTATGTGACATGACAGAGATGGTAATCACACTGCAATATATAAATGTATCAAATCAACATGCTACAGACCCCAAATTTACACAATGTTACATATTAATTCTATCTTAATAAAAAATATAAAAGTGACAATCAAAAAAAGAAAAGAAAAAGCATACCTTAATGTTTCAAGTACATTTTAAAAACTATTACATTATCTGTTGTGAAAATATTCTTAACTTATATTTGCTCTGAATAGCCTTGACTGTCAGGAGATAGAGACCATGGAGATGTCTACAGACCACTTAGTCCCATCATGTCTCCAGGAGCGCTGCCTCCTAGACACCCTTGCAGGAATTTCAGCATTTGCCCTCTTTTGCTATAACTGTTTCTTGCATTTATCTGTGGACTTAAAAAAAAAAAATAGATGCCAGGCTGGGGATTTGCCATGATTTCTTCTCTGTATTTACTGAAGGTAGGCCCTAGGACGTCGCAAATAGTTTCTTTAGAAGTCCTGAAAAATGCCTGTCAGGGCAGGTGAGGTTCCTCTCGTGAACAACTGGAAAGTCCTCCTCAGTCCATAGATCCTTCTCAGAAACCATTCCTTTGTAAGTGGTGATTACAAAATGCACTGTCTTCACAGCTATGGAGAGGAAGGCCTCTCCTTACTACTGAAAACAAATGGTGTGCCAGCATACAGGAGACTCTCAGCATGGCCTGGTGAACTTTCTCATGCATATCAAGTTGTATAATTTTTACAGACTGCTTCTAACATACCGAGTGACTTCAGCTTGCTTTGTTCCATTTGGGCTAGAAAAAAAAACGACACACAAATACGGGCTGTGCCTTCAGCGAGCAATTCCATGCAGTGAGCAAATCCACACGGTCTCCAGGTGGAAACACGACACCCTCAGCCCTCTGGGGTACAGGGAGCAGGCTTCAGCTTGCATCTTCTGAGTAAAACCAAAGAGCTCTGCCGGCCCTCACGTCAGCTGTGAGTGCACGACCACTTCTAAGACAAGCTGAAGGCTCTGTTCTTGCGGGGAGCAGATTCTGTGAACTAAGACTAGATGCATTATTTTTGAGAACAATTGTATATAAAATAGAAAGCCTTGAAAATTTTGGCAATTTTCTCTTCAGTATCAGGATTAATAAACTAGGTTGTCTGAAAATTTGAACCATTTTCTTATAGTTAGTGCATGTTTTCTATAAATAATGTCCATGAAACAGCTGCAACATTTTCATATTACTGATGCTCCAGAAAAGGGACAATAAAGGAAATATAGATCCAACCACTCATGTTAAAACATCCTCATTTTTTACATCTTCTATACAAAAGGCACAAGGACTCGATTCCTAAGCTTGTACGCTGAGCCCCATGTTCCAGGCTGAGGAGGGAAGGTGATGGCTGGGACATGGGCAGGGACACAAAGGGGACCCGACGCTCAGGCGGTGGAAGGACTTCCTCAGACGCCGTGAATGGCCCCTACCAGGCCTAAATGTCTGGGTCTTTCAGGGACTTCTGACGAGGTGGAGTAGGGAATAGGCAGCCATAACATGTGGTGCACTAATGGGTTTATTTCACAGAGAGTTTTCAGAACAAAAAATACACGTGACTTTAGAAAGGCTCAACTCTAGTAATTGTGCAAATTTCCCACCTGTCCCTGTGGTCTTACCTCTGGTGTCTTCAGGGCATTTGAATCCGTGACTTTTGCATTAGCTTCTTCCTATTTCTAGACCCTAGAGACTCGGCCTTAGGAGGAATTGGTACTGNAAAAAAAGAAAAGAAAAAGCATACCTTAATGTTTCAAGTACATTTTAAAAACTATTACATTATCTGTTGTGAAAATATTCTTAACTTATATTTGCTCTGAATAGCCTTGACTGTCAGGAGATAGAGACCATGGAGATGTCTACAGACCACTTAGTCCCATCATGTCTCCAGGAGCGCTGCCTCCTAGACACCCTTGCAGGAATTTCAGCATTTGCCCTCTTTTGCTATAACTGTTTCTTGCATTTATCTGTGGACTTAAAAAAAAAAAATAGATGCCAGGCTGGGGATTTGCCATGATTTCTTCTCTGTATTTACTGAAGGTAGGCCCTAGGACGTCGCAAATAGTTTCTTTAGAAGTCCTGAAAAATGCCTGTCAGGGCAGGTGAGGTTCCTCTCGTGAACAACTGGAAAGTCCTCCTCAGTCCATAGATCCTTCTCAGAAACCATTCCTTTGTAAGTGGTGATTACAAAATGCACTGTCTTCACAGCTATGGAGAGGAAGGCCTCTCCTTACTACTGAAAACAAATGGTGTGCCAGCATACAGGAGACTCTCAGCATGGCCTGGTGAACTTTCTCATGCATATCAAGTTGTATAATTTTTACAGACTGCTTCTAACATACCGAGTGACTTCAGCTTGCTTTGTTCCATTTGGGCTAGAAAAAAAAACGACACACAAATACGGGCTGTGCCTTCAGCGAGCAATTCCATGCAGTGAGCAAATCCACACGGTCTCCAGGTGGAAACACGACACCCTCAGCCCTCTGGGGTACAGGGAGCAGGCTTCAGCTTGCATCTTCTGAGTAAAACCAAAGAGCTCTGCCGGCCCTCACGTCAGCTGTGAGTGCACGACCACTTCTAAGACAAGCTGAAGGCTCTGTTCTTGCGGGGAGCAGATTCTGTGAACTAAGACTAGATGCATTATTTTTGAGAACAATTGTATATAAAATAGAAAGCCTTGAAAATTTTGGCAATTTTCTCTTCAGTATCAGGATTAATAAACTAGGTTGTCTGAAAATTTGAACCATTTTCTTATAGTTAGTGCATGTTTTCTATAAATAATGTCCATGAAACAGCTGCAACATTTTCATATTACTGATGCTCCAGAAAAGGGACAATAAAGGAAATATAGATCCAACCACTCATGTTAAAACATCCTCATTTTTTACATCTTCTATACAAAAGGCACAAGGACTCGATTCCTAAGCTTGTACGCTGAGCCCCATGTTCCAGGCTGAGGAGGGAAGGTGATGGCTGGGACACGGGCAGGGACACAAAGGGGACCCGACGCTCAGGCGGTGGAAGGACTTCCTCAGACGCCATGAATGGCCCCCGCCAGGCCTAAATGTCTGGGTCTTTCAGGGACTTCTGACGAGGTGGAGTAGGGAATAGGCAGCCATAACATGTGGTGCACTAATGGGTTTATTTCACAGAGAGTTTTCAGAACAAAAAATACACGTGACTTTAGAAAGGCTCAACTCTAGTAATTGTGCAAATTTCCCACCTGTCCCTGTGGTCTTACCTCTGGTGTCTTCAGGGCATTTGAATCCGTGACTTTTGCATTAGCTTCTTCCTATTTCTAGACCCTAGAGACTCGGCCTTAGGAGGAATTGGTACTGGTATTTTTTAAGGTCCCCAAGTGATCTTCATGTGAAATCAGAGGGGAGAGGGACTGTTTTAAGACTAGAGAGCTAAGTCGGAAACAGGCTGCTCTGTGAACCAGCTGCCAGAGTGACTCCAAATGACCCCAGAGAGCACCTCTCTCATCACATCTTCACAGAGGTTCACTATCCCAGCAGCTGAGCTCAGCAAAGGCGCTGTGGGTGTCTGCTGTGTGCCTGGCATTGTGGTGGGAACTGTGACGATGACAAAGGTGGCACCCCTAACCTTTGGATCTAAAAGAATGAGCCATGCTCCCAGAGGGTTCCTGAAGAACATGATTGCTTCAGGAGTTTTAAATGCAGGGTGTCCTAGGACCCGGAAGTAGAGGGATCAAGCTTTGTATGAGGTCAGAAGAAAGGAGAGCAGACCTGAGTCTTCGAGCATGAAGATCAGGTCTCAAGCCAAAGGAAGGGGTCTGTGAGTAGCGGCACTAAGAAAAAACGTTGGTAGATTGGGATTGATGTACACACATTATTATATATAAAACAGATAACTAATAAGCACTTACTGAATAGCAAGGGAAATTCTATCCAATATTCTCTGGTGACCTATATGAGAGAAGAATCTATAAAAGAGTAGATATACGTATAACTGATTCACTTTGCTGTACAGCAGAAGCTAACACAACATTGTAAATCGACTATACTCCAATAAAAATTAAAAAAATAAAAATAAAAATATTGACATTTGCAGTGGGCATGTAAGAACCCTAGTGAGAAGAGCCTGTGTAGGGGTCAAATCATGGCATATTCATGTGACAAGCTCCGCCTCCAGGATCTGGCCTGAAGGTGGTGGGAAAGGCAAAGCACCTCAACAGGGGCATTGTCTTTCTGTGTGGCCCCAGGCACCTTGGGGATGATGGGCTCATCAGAGGTAAGACTGGAGGTGGAGAGGGCCAGTGTTAGGCTGCGCAGGGCTGTACAGGTGGGATGGACAGGCCATCAGCAGGGTTTCTGACGTGAGCTGGGGAGGAATGTGGAGGGAGCAATCTGAATGCAGCAGGACAAGGATCCCAAGAAAGCTTTCTGCAAAACCAGGTATCAGGGCGGGTGAAACGTGCAGTAGAATNGATGGACAGGCCATCAGCAGGGTTTCTGACGTGAGCTGGGGAGGAATGTGGAGGGAGCAATCTGAATGCAGCAGGACAAGGATCCCAAGAAAGCTTTCTGCAAAACCAGGTATCAGGGCGGGTGAAACCTGCAGTAGAATCCATGCATTACTCTGAAAGGGGAGAGTTGTATTAGTTGTCAAATCTAAGAGTCTTTTTGTTTCTAAGGAAACTTTACTCCAATGTAACTTTGCTATCAGTATGAATGCCTCTACTAGTAATAATAACACTATGCAGTAGAGTCCATCTTTAAAGGTGTTTCACTTTACCAAGTGATGCTTGATGATGCCTTCTTATTTCAGTATTTTAAATGGTTCAAGTTGAACAGTTACGTCATCACTTCTGGGGAAGAAAAATCTCTTAAGTCTCGTACCACAAATGGTGCTACTGATGGCAATATGTGATGCATTTCTTGTGATCTCTGCTTAGGCTGACAGTCATTTTCGATTTCCATAAAATTGTATAGATAATTGCATCTGCAGACCAGCTTTAATGTGAACTTACTTTGGGATTTGAACAGAATTGCTTTTAAGCAGCAGCTTATCTGTCTTCTTGAATTGCATTTCTTTCTGCATTCTTTCTCCAGTATATAGTTACTTCTGAGAAAAGTATCTTCAGTTTATTCGCTCATTACTGTAAGCTCACTAAATAAGTACCTCTAAATGGCACTGTTTTGTGATGTTTTCCTCAAATTTCCATTACACACCACTTTAGTTAACTATGTTAAAATATGTAAAATTTTTAAAATACCATGGTGGATATAACCAGACATGAAAATAAAACTNTGCTGCGATTCATGGGGTCGCAAAGAGTCGGACACGACTGAGCAACTGAACTGAACTGAACTGAAGGACCGATTCTCTGTATACAAGGCAGGTTCCTTCTGCTCTGGGCCCCTGGGAATTCTAGGGGAAGGAACAGAACCTCTCCTGGCCCCTCAATTGGCCAGCCTTCTCCTCCCTTCTCAGATGCCTTGGAGTAGGGACTGCTGCTCTCTGCAGCAGATCAGCAGCATGCCGAGAGCGTGGCTCTAGGCGGTTGCCCTGTCTGTCACGTGTTTATAAAGGCCGGTCCCTGATTGTTGAGGATGAACCCGGTGAGACCCACTTCCCCTCATTGGCCTTCACCTTAATCCCTTGGCCTCTGGACGCTGGGGCATGATCCCCTCTGCAGGCATTCACCATCATACTCTATATAAATCTGTGCTTCCCTGGGCTCTGTGCTCACCAGACTCTTCCTTTCCTCCCACACTAGGAAGATGCTAATACCTGTTATTTTAGCCACTCGAGGTACATATGCTATCCTCTAGAGATGTTAGGTGTATATTCTCCCCTTTTCTGTAGAGGTGAACTGAGACTTGGTACCTTTTAAAGCCACACAGACCCAGAGACAGCCTGGCCAGCAGAGCATCAGGCCCTTGAGTACTTTGTCTTCTTATTCCCAGGTTTCCTCTCTGAAAATTCTTCTGTTTCCATGGCCCAGCCTGTCTATTTGCTGATNCTTTTAAAGCCACACAGACCCAGAGACAGCCTGGCCAGCAGAGCATCAGGCCCTTGAGTACTTTGTCTTCTTATTCCCAGGTTTCCTCTCTGAAAATTCTTCTGTTTCCATGGCCCAGCCTGTCTATTTGCTGATGTTCTATAAAACACAAGCATTGATTTCATCTTGCGTGGTCCCACGTTGAGCACACAATGATGACCTCTAGGACACCCCCTCAGGCTCACCTGTCGAGGTCTGAAATGTGGCCCCGAATTCTTCCCAAATAGCAAGTGCTTCCCTAGTGTTTTGTTGGTTTTTTTCAGCCCTGCCTGCCAGGGGCTGCCTATTCTTCCTGTCCTGCCCTGCCCGCTCGGCCACGTGGGCCCTTCACCTCCACTGGAAAGCTGCCTTGGCACTTGGTTGGCTCCTGGCTCTCAGGGAGTCCTTCTGAATACAGAAGCCAAGACAATTTGAAGCACTGAGTGTCTCTTGTTAGGGATACAGAGCTTGTTAACTAACTTGCAAATTCCTGACTTGACGCCAACTTGTGTGCAGACTCTGGAACTATTCCACTTGGGTTGGAATCCTAACTGTGCCACTAATTGTGCGACATGGGAGAGATTTTGTAGCTTTTTCATTTGTAAGATGGGTATAAAAATAGTACCCGTGTTCTAGGGTTTTTGTAAACACAAGTGAAAAAAGCTTTTTCACAGCATTTCAAAAGCTTTTTTTTTTTTTTTAACTGGCCAGAGGAGAAACTCATTTAGTTGTCAGCCAGATTGGTCAGGGTCTCCGTGAAAGCCAAGCAGACCCTGCTCAAGCTTTCTGATGAAGGGATGGAGGGGCCCCCAACCACCCCCCTTTCATTATATGTTTTTCCTCCAGAGTTGTCCATTTACATCCTTCCCACTCTTGGCCATTCCTCAATCTTGAATTTGCTCAGAACCCAGCACTTCTGGGGTCTCCTTCTCTTGAGTCACACAAGAGTAGAAAGGCTAATTGGAATAGATTGCCTTTATATATATACATAAGGGCTCTGAGGTGTCTCTGGGTATGTGCATTAATGTTGGCCCCAAATGAACCAGAAATTTCTTGGTGTCTCTGCAAAGCAGCCATAAAAGAACTGTTCAGAAGATCTCATAAAAGGCATGTGAAATGAAACATAAGTCTCACAAATTCCAAATCTTCACCCCCTTTGTAAAGTCAGTTTTCAACTATCCAAATTCACAAATTCAGGTAGATTTCCTTATCGTTTTAGTCTGTATGCCATAATTTTTGTTAAGTCAGAAAGGTGGGGGAGGGTGTTGCAGGTAAGAAGCAAGTGATTTCGTTATTGTTATGGGACAAATCGTGTCCTTCCCACCAAGTTTATGTGTTAAAGCCCTAAGCCCCGATTGGTCAGAATGTGGCTGGGTTTGGAGATAGGTCCTTTAAAGAGGTAACTAAGTTAAGCAGAGGTCTTTGGAATGGATCCTGGCCCACTGTGGCTGGCGTCTTTATAAGAAGAGACGGGGACACAGGTAGGCACAGAGGCTGTGAGGACACGGGAGAAGAAGACATCTATGAGCCGAGGAGAGAGACCTCAGTAGACACCAGGCCGGCTTTGGTCTCACACTTCCAGCCCCCAGATCTGTGAGAAAATTTATTACTGTGGTTTTTGCCCTTGAATCTGTGACACTTTGGTTTGGCTCTCTTAGCAAACACACCCAGACATCAATGAAAAGCTACAGCGCTGTACAAACCATCCCACCCACTGTGCACGGCTTCCTCACCACACTCTCAATTCCTTACAAACCTGGAGAAGTACAAGTTACTCACTGGTAAAATCTAGAGTTTCAGAATGCATACATCTTTTATGATAAGTCTGCTAATGA
>SJYS01001490.1:17825-31715 GCA_006410695.1 Philantomba maxwellii | reverse complement strand
GGCATCTGGTCCATCACTTCATGGCAAATAGATGGGAAACAGTGGAAACAGTGACAGGCTTTATTTTCTTGGGCTCCAAAATCATTGCAGATGGTGACTACATCCATGAAATTAAAAGATGCTTGCTCCTTGGAAGCAAATCTATGACCAACCTATCAGTATATTAAAAGGCAGAGACATCACTTTGCTGACAAAGGTTCATCTAGTTAAAGCCATGGTTTTTCCAGTACTCATGTATGGATATGAGAGTTGGACTATAAAGAAAGTTGAGCACCAAAGAATTGACACTTTTGAACTGTGGTGTTGGAGAAGNTAAAAGGCAGAGACATCACTTTGCTGACAAAGGTTCATCTAGTTAAAGCCATGGTTTTTCCAGTACTCATGTATGGATATGAGAGTTGGACTATAAAGAAAGTTGAGCACCAAAGAATTGACACTTTTGAACTGTGGTGTTGGAGAAGACTATTGAGAGTCCCTTGGACTGCAAGGAGATCAAACCAGTCAATCCTAAAGGAAATCAGTCCTGAATATTCATTGGAAGGACTGATGCTGAAGCTGAAGCTCCAATAGTTTGTCCTCCTGATGTGAAGAACTGACTCATTAGAAAAGACTCTAATTCTGGGAAATATTGAAGGTGGGAGGAAAAGGGGACAACAGAGGATGAGTCCAACTGACTCAATGGACATGAGTCTGAGCAAGCTCTGGTAGTTGGTGATGGACAGGGAGGCCTGGCGTGCTGCAGTCCATGGCATCACAAAGAGTCAGACACGACTGAGCGAATGAACTGAACTGAGCTAAGCTAAACTGATGGATAACAGAAAGAGAATAATAAAGAGAAGAGGGTAGAAAGAAGAGGAACACAGTAGAAAATCAGGACTCCTTGAATAGTTGTTCTTATTGTTATTGTGTAATGAGGCTACTTGGGTTCAACTCTCAATTTTCTAATTTGGTTAGTGTTTCTGATATGAGGCCTGGGATTCAGAACTTGTAAAAGCACCAGAGGTGCTTCTACTAAGCAGCCTAGATTTACATACATATGTTATTGTTGTAAACTAGCTAAGTCATGTCCAACTCTTTGTGACCTCATGGACTGCAGCCCACCAAGCTCGTCTGTCCTCCACTGTCTTCTGGAGGTTGTGCAAATTCATGTCCATTCAGTCGATGACCCTATCTAACTATCTCATTCTCTGCTGCCTCTTTCTCACTTTGCCTTCGATTTTCCCAGCATCAGTTTCTTTCTCTATAAGTCAACTCCTCGCATCAGGTGGCCAAAATATTGGAGTTTCAGCTTCAGCACCAATCCTTCTAAATCAGGGTTGGTTTCTTTTAGGACTGACTGGTTTGATCTCCTTGTTGTTCAAGGATTTCTCAAGAGCCTTCTCCAGAACCATAATTTGAAAGCATCAATTCTTTGGTGCTCAGCTTCCTTTATGGTCCAGCTGTCACATCCATACGACTACTAGAAAATTCATAGCTCTGATTATAGAGACCTTTGTCATCAAAGCAATGTCTCTGCTGTTTAATACACTGTCTAAGTTTGTCATAGCTTTTCTTCTAAAGAGCAAGCATCTTTTAATTTCATGGCTGCAGTCACCATATGCAGTGATTTTGGATCCCCAAAAAATGAAGTCTCTCACTGTTTCCATCTATTTACCATGAAATGATGGGGCTGAATGTCATGATGTTAGTTTTTTGAATGTTGAGTTTTAAGCCAGCTTTTTCAATCTCCTTTTTCACCTTCAACAGGAGGCTCCTTAATTCCTCTTCATTTTCTGCCATTAAAGTCATATCATCTGCATATCTGAGGTTGTTGACATTTCTCCTGGCAATCTTAATTCCAGCTTGAAATTCATCCAGCCTGGTATTTCACATGATGTGCTTTTCATATAAGTTAAATAAGTAGGGTGACAATGTTCAGTCTTGTCTTACTCCTTTCCCAGTTTTGAACCAGTCCATTGTACCATATCTGGCTCTAACTGTTGCTTCTCGGCCCTCATACAGATTTCTCAGGAGGCAGGAAAAGTGGCCTAGTATTCCCATTTCTTTAAGAATTTTCCACAATTTGCTGTGATCCACACATTCAAAGGCTTTTAGTTTATCCAATGAAGCTGAAGCAGATGCTGTTATGGAGTCTCCTTGCTTTCTCCATGATCCAACAAATGCTGGCAACTTGGCTGCTCTTCCTTTCAAAACCCAGCTTCTATATCTGGAAGCTCTCAGTTCATGTACTACTGAAGCCTAGTTTAAAGGATTCTGAGAATTACCTTGTTAGCATCTGAAATGAGTGCAATTGTGTCATAGTTTGAACATTATTTGGCATTGTCTTTCATTGGGATTGCAATTAAAGCTGAAGTTTTCCAATCCTATGGCTATTGCTGAGCTTTCCAAATTTGCTGACATATTGAATGCAGCACTTTAACAGCCTCATCTTTTAGGACTGAAATAGCTCAGCTGGAATTCCATCACCTCTATTAGCTATTAGCTTTGTTTGTAGTCTTGCTTCCTAAGACCCACTTGACTCCACGCTCCAGGATGTCTGGCTCAGGGTAAGTGATCATACCATCATGGTTACCTGGGTTATTGTGATCTTTTTTTGTATAGCTCTTCTGTGTATTTTTACCACTTGTTAATATCTTCTATTTCTATTTAGTCCTTATCATTCCTATCCTTTTTTATGCCCATCCTTGCGTAAAATGTTCCCTTGATATTTCTAATTTTCTTGAAGAAATTTCTAGTCTTTCCCATTCAATTGTTTTTCTCTACTTCTTTGCATTTTTCATTTAAGAAGGCTTTCTTATCTCTCCTTAGAAACAATTAGAGTATATCTATTCTTAGTCTTTGAAAAGAAAAATGTCCATTTCATTATTTTAATTCAATAATCAGAAAATAGAGATTAAACACTATCTTGGAAAACTTAAAAGTAATTGATATGTTTAAAAATAACTGAACAAAACAAACATACATTTCATAGAAAGTAAGTAGAAAAAAATAAAAGGAAAAGGTCAAAATAAGTAACCAAACTAAAATATATCAGTTGAAACAGAAAATATTCTTATAAAGTGTTTCAGTTGAGCAACAAGTATTCTCTTTATAAATGATTTTTAGAGACAAGAGATACTGAACTCTGTGTGTTCCCAATTAGCCACAATTCCTTCTACCTCCCTCCCAGTCCCTTTCCCCTACTGGAGAATTCAACTCTTTAACAGTACTGTTCTGTTTGGGTCTTTTGTGATAAAGAATATTGGTAACAGTTAAAAAGAGAAAGGATGAAAAATGATTTTAAAATATATAGCCAGAAAGACTGTCAGGCTATACACATGTATAATTTGAGAGAGACTTCGGAAAGAAAGGTAGAAAAGGAAGAGAAAAAGAGAAGGACAAATCCAGACCATTCTACGGGTGATAAACAATTTAACACATGTAAAGTACTGAGGACAATAGTAAGTACTCTTTTCTCTAGTAAATAAACGCTAATTCTCATTATTTGCCTTGTGGTATTCATCATCACTAATAGTTGGAAGACTGAAACTGTGAGAGGATTTAGGAAAGATGTAGGATGTCAGGAACTATGAGATGGAATCTTGAAAACTACTTTCCATGGCATACGGTTTGGCTCCCCTTCAACATCCTTTGAGATATTAAAATAAAAAGTAAATTTCTTTAAAATATATATATATATCAAAGATATNCCTTGTGGTATTCATCATCATCATCACTGACAGTTGGAAGACTGAAATTGTGAGAGGATTTAGGGAAGATGTAGGATGTCAGGAACTATGAGATGGAATCTTGAAAACTACTTTCCATGGCATACAGTTTGGCTCCCCTTCAACATTCTTTGAGATATTAAAATAAAAAGTAAATTTCTTTAAAATCACTGTTAATTGCAGTTCTAGCATTGTTTAGATATGTCTCTGAGCAGGCCTCAGGTCCTGGACAAACCCCAGGTCTTGCGCAGATTGTATTTTGAAAGCTGTTGCACTTGATTTGGGAGCTAAGTGTCAATTTACTGCTGCAGTTCGTATTAAGATCGGCAACCTTTACTGAAGGCAAAATTGCATGTGAGAACACAGAGGGGAAGCCAGACAGGTAAGAACCCTTATGATTCTCAGAAATCAAGAGCCAAGTTAAAGAAACATCCTGCAGATCCATTTTTTTTTTTTTTCAAGTAGAGAGTTAGATTTTCTAGACCTTCTAAAGTGTTTGCCAGTATTCCTTCATGAAGTTATAAACTGGGATTCATTTTTTTTTTTCCTTTACCCTCCATGGAAATCCATTTTCTTATAAAATTGGTGTGCTTTCCATGTGCAAGAGAAAGGCAGTGTCAGTTCTATGCTGTCAGTCTATAGCTTAGAAGACTGCATTTCCTAGGGATAGCGCTTGTACAGTAAGATTATAAATACTTTCTAACCAATGCCTGAAGCTATTCCTTTTCAGAAAGTAAACCCCTGTATCAGTCACAGGGATAGAAGGTGTTGAATTATGGTGACTCAAGTGGTTCAAGGATAGAGATCTTTAGAACCTGAAAAATGATAGTCATTTATTGGATGATAGTCATTTATTGGATGACAAAGCCAGTGTTTTT
Organism: Philantomba maxwellii; assembly: GCA_006410695.1. Taxonomy (NCBI): domain Eukaryota; kingdom Metazoa; phylum Chordata; class Mammalia; order Artiodactyla; family Bovidae; genus Philantomba; species Philantomba maxwellii. The sequence continues at coordinate 27,130 of SJYS01001490.1, read as the reverse complement.
CCACTTCTTTGAAAGAGTATCTTTTTGTCCTAAAGCCCATATAGAGCTTAGTGCATGACGAGTGGATTGTTTATGTCAAATGTATAATCTTATGTCAAACAGTTTCATGAATGTATTGACTCTGAAAGAACTGCCACAGCAAGTTGCTTGTTAAGATGGGGATGGAACAGATGGGTGGTTATGGATTGTATAGGAATGGTGTCAAATAGTTTTAGTGAATTTGAGAGGGATGATACCTTCACAGAATCCTTACGGATGACGTAGCTATCTACTGTGAAAATGCAATGAGAAAACTTTGGGCTCAAGCAGTTGGTAGTGAAGCAAATATTCTTTTCTTTTAAGAAATCTGACCTGTCCAATGAGGTTCTTGTTTGTATGAACGTATATGTCACCCACTATTGAATTCTCCTCCTTGAGGCAGCCCAACACTGGGATTGGAGACTACTGCAACAGATCTGCCTTCTCTGTAGTGGGTTGCATCACAAATGGAATTGGCAAAAGCCAGTGCCCATTTGTTCCTAGATTTTCATAGCTTTCAGCCAGAATGAAACAAATCAAGTTAGCCCACAGTCAATCCAAATCTTTGGTGTCTCTATGTATTATTTTAGCAAAAGGAGCTACATGGTTTGACTACTCTCAGAAGTGTTAAGAAGTCAGGGCATCCATAATAGTCTTTCCACATTTTAAGAAACATCTAGTAAATAATCGTCTGATTTCTTATCCAAGTCCTAAGTCAACTTAGAAATAAGACAAGAGTATAAACATGATGAGTCAAAATCTCACTTTAATTTATGATAAAGCAAATATTAAAGAATAGAGATTATTTTTGCAGAGAGCTGGGCATCCTAATACCATTTGCCCAGACCCAGGCAGCCCGCACTGCAGGCACCAAGGTCAGCTTCTCCACCTTTCCTTCCCGCCAAAGAGCCTCCACTGGAATTCCCTGTACAACTCCCTCCCCAGAGACAGCTCACTCTCAGAAAGAAAGTGAAATAAAAGGGCCAGCTCTGTATGATAGGGTCTTTCTTTCAAAGTTTCTGATTGGAATATGCAGATCTTCCTCTCTGATCAAACAATAAATGAGAAAGAGGCCAGCAGAAAATCTGCTGCAGTGTTAGGAAACAACACCCAAACCCACCGCCCCTCTGACAGCTCTTACTTACAGAGACACAATGTTGGAAAGGGAGTGGATTTAAATCCAAAACAGGTATTTCTTGTCCAAGGAATTAACCCATTTAAAAGATCCAAAATATTTTGAAGAAAGGGGCTTGGTAGGCATGACTGAGTGGAGTTTGAAAGTAAAAGTTAGTCGCTTAGTCGTGTCCGACTCTCTGTGACCCCATGGACTGTGGCCCACTGGGCTCCTTTGTCCATGGGATTCTCCAGGCAGGAATACGGGAGTGGGCTGCCATTTCCTTCTCCAGGGGATCTTCCCAACCCAGGGATCGAACCCAGGTCTCCTGCATNCCGACTCTCTGTGACCCCATGGACTGTGGCCCACTGGGCTCCTTTGTCCATGGGATTCTCCAGGCAGGAATACGGGAGTGGGCTGCCATTTCCTTCTCCAGGGGATCTTCCCAACCCAGGGATCGAACCCAGGTCTCCTGCATTGCCAGTGGACTCTTTACCATCTGAGCCACCAGAGAAGCCACTGAGTCGAGTTTATTGGTGTTTAATTAATTAAGCAAGGAGACCCTGAGACTGAGAGGGCTCTAGTGTCCTGACAGCCCATGTCATCAAACCAAAACCTAAACCTATAAGTGTCTGTAGGTTATGAAGTCAAAAAGCTAAGGGCCGTCAGTCACAAACTGCCAACTAGGCTTTCAGCCATAGCCAATCAGTTCTTTCTGTACTTTACTTCTGCCTTTTCTCTATAAAAGTGTGTCCTGAGTTCCTGAGGGTGGAGTGCTCCCAACTACTTCTGGTTTGGCACTGTCAAGATTATAATTGATTTTTGTTCAAATAAGCCCCTCAATTTTTTAATAGGCTTGTTTGTCTTTTAATAACTTCAGCGATCCCTTGGTTGTATCCCTTTGCAGAATGTGTGCAATTTATCCATGGAGCAAGTGCAATGGCATCACTATTTACTAGCTAAATAGTATATTTAGGATTAAGGTATATCTTCCTTTGCAATGAAGAGTAGAGGGAATAGTCAGCCTATTTCTGGCCACCTACATCTCATTACAGCGCAGGGCAAATGCTGATTTCAATATATGTAGCTTTCATTTGCTTGTAATTAATTTTTTTCATTAAAATGATTTATCTATTTGCTGTAATTGTTTTCTCAGCCTGCCAAATCATTCTTGAGACCGCCGGTCCTGTAGCACAGGCATCTAGATCTTTCATCACATATTACTGATCTGAGGATTGATTTGGATATGGGGGATGAGGAGCAAATTAAATTGAGTTTGCAGTGGCTTTTCTGCCAGAGAAGAAGAAAAGGGAGTTTAGGGTACTAAAATGAGTCCTCTGAGGTCCATTCTAAACGAGGAACGTGAATGAGGCTGTCAAAACCTGGGATGTACTGTTCATCCCACTGTTGGAGGCTGAGGTAGCCTCACTTGGGTGGCTCCAGTTTAACACACCATCTGTCAAATGCACACAATGACACCAATTTCTTTTATTAAAAGATAATGATCTTACCTCCAGTCATTTTAATAGCATTCACATAAGCTGGGATGATTTTTCATATGTTTATTTGGGAAGACTGGCAAAGATCGTTCCATTCCTTCCTCGTTTATTGCTCTTGAAAGTCTAATTTCCCTTGATGAAAATCAGTTTTTCCAATGACAGAAAAAAGTAATTAAATATGTTCAGTTCCTAGCTAACTTATCTCGTTGACAACCATCTAAATAGCTGAATAATTGTGTAAGGGGAACAGCAGTAACACAGCGATACAAGTTACAGGAAATTAGGGGCCTCTGATCTGTCCCTCTGGACACAGCCTTGTGTTGACTGTTATATAGAATGGGCATAATGACTCATATTTACTGCCCTGTGAGTTGTGCCCTTCTCTGTCACACACTGATACAAGCAGAGCTGAAGTAATCTGAAATGAAATGTGTGACAAAGCCATCTCCATCTGTTTGAACTAGAAAACCAGAGATCAAAGTATTTGACAAATAAGTCTCCAAACATGGCTTGGGCATTTTGTTTTCATGTTTAGGCTTTCTTCTAAATGAAGATTTGCCATTGAAAGTTTTGTTTAAAACAAGACCACTGCTCACTCATGTAATTTAATGAAAAGCTAAAGAAGAAAATGAGAATTCACTGAGTTCATGACTATTGAAAGAAAAGGGACTAATTATACTGGGAGGTCCTTGAGTGAACTTGTTTCATAATTGGACAGAGAACACTCAAAATGTGAAAGTGGCAAACCTGCTCTGAAACAGACATCCTTTGAAATTGATTCACACAGAGACTGTGGCAGTACTACAGCAATGACTTTGAAGTCTGTGGGTGACTTACACATGTCGGGTGCTTCCTATTTGGGTCATCATCTCTTGAAGGATCAAATTAAAATGACATTTTTTCTCTCCTCAAATACATCTAAAACCTGCATAGTCACACTATTTACATAAAATTGTTTATCATTTACCATACTATAAGTTCAAAATAAAGATATGAACCTCAGCTACCAATTAAAAAAAAATTCAGATTTTCAATTAGTTGGAAGCCTTTTTAGAGTAATTATTCGGAATATTTAGAGTAAAAATTATTCAGGATATTTAGAGTAAGTATTCACAAATATTCAGTGGGAAGCCTGGCATGCTGCAGTCCATGGGGTCGCAAAGAGGCAGACACGACTGAGCAATTGCACTGAACTGATTCACAAATATTTAGGTTTTTAAAAAGACCCCCACAGGCAACAGCATTCAGGTATGTTCTTACTAGGATGCCTTTATAACATTGATCTGCCCTTCGTACTCTGAAAAGCATGGCAGGGTGCAGGTAAGTGGGAGTAGTATTGTCCTCTGTATGGCAATATAGATGGCTTATTTTTAAGCAAGTGTTTTGAAAATATTAGCATAGGAAGTATTATCAAAAATAATTCCTTTTCCCCTTCTTACATGTCATAAAACATGATCTTTGTGTAAGGCTATTGAGAGTACAATTTATCTTATGTGGGAAGTCTTAGGGGTATTCTTTCATTAGTTCTGCTTTGATAAATGTAAAAACTTAATGTTCCTATTCAGTTTATACTCAATTACTCCTACCTACTCTGCACTTGGAAAGGAATAACACTGATAAGAATCCAAAACTTCCCACTACTTAACCCTTTCTGTGAGTTTCCTGACAATGTCCCTAGCTGTCCTTGCTTCAACCCTAATCCCAACAGGTATAGAAAAAGATGTCACTAATATGTTTAATGTGGGGAACATACAGACACCAAACTATGGGGAGAAATTATTCCAAAGCAGGTCATGTTTGAGAGTACATGGGACACTCTTATAATTCTTTGGGGCAACTGGGAAAATCTGGGGCCATCTTGAATCTACCTGGTGACCTAACTGTTAGTGTTGTCAAAATCCCATGTCTTTAGAGTTAATCTTTCATGAGTGGCTTTCAAGAGCACTAAAGTGCTCTTCCTTATTTCTGCTTTTTATGGCTCTGATATCATCCAGGGTTTCAATCACGGGTTCAGAGCAGCCCTTAAGTCTCTATCTCTCCATTTGTTATTGTCTGGACTTACTCTTCAGAGAAAGAAAATTGCTAACAATGTCTAATCTTCCGAGGTTAAGAAGACAACTTCTCTTTCCTCAAAACCTATGTAACAATCCCAGGAAAGACTAATCTGTCTTGCTTTGGTCACATGCACCTCTCTCAACCAATCAGTGAGGGAGGCAGATTGTTTTTTTCCCCCCTCACATTCTGTAGTGGGAGAGTGGGGTACATGATTGATTATCCCATGAGGATCATGGAAGAAGCAATTCTGGGCAAGTATGAAATCACAAATACTCACTTTTTGAGGATGACACCTGTAAGTGATATAGATGGGATTTAAATCTAGATTCTGACACTAAAACTCTTGTTCTTTATAATGCACTGTGCTGCTTGTTCTACATATAAAGATAATAAATGATGACAAATTTTAGGCAACACATTTTTAATAGATTTCAATTTGTTCTGATTCTGGCGGCTTTATTGATGTGGTTCTCCATATGCACTTTGACAGTGATGTATTGGTTTATTAAGACAGTTGTTTTTTGTCAGTTTCTCCTTTTCTGTATTAATAACTGGACTGCAGTCTAATCACAGGATGTGATGGTTGGGGTTGGAGTGAGTTGAGTGTAGTCTTTTCCAGGTATGAACTGTGAACCAATACTTCAGTTTGCTCAATATTAAGGAAAGAAATCTCTACAACAAAAACTCAGGTTTGAATAACATACACTGTTATATCTGGTTCTTACAACATTAACACCTGGAAAATGATAACATTCACTAATTAAATATGAGATAAGAGAAATAATAAGTATATGAAAAGCCAATTTGTTTTCTTAATCTAATTCATTAATGTGCTAAACTGTTTGAGTTCAGCATTATACAATATTCACAATCTTATATTGATCACATTTCAGACATGAGGATACAAGAGAAATTAAGAAATTTGCCCAAAGTTCCACATCTGAAAGTGGAAAAGTCTAAATGCAGACCCACAGCTTTCTGACTAAACAGCCAGGGGACTTCAGTCCCACTCTGTGAGTATCACGGTCATATGGACCAAGGTTCTTGGCCTTCCTCAATCAATAGAAATGGACGAGAAATTCTGACATAGCTTTGTTGCGGCCCCTGCTGCAGCAATGGGCACAAGAACATACAACAGGTTCTCTTGCTTGCTAGCCCACCAAGGAGATGCAGAGTTGTTTCTTATATCCGATGAGGGTATGGATGGCTTGGGTGTTTTGCCCACCCTCTGGTGGTGTTGGGTGCAGGGGGCATGCTCAGGGCTCTGCTTTTACTCCAAACACACTGTTTTTGCTCCTGACTCTTTAGAAGAAGCTGCTAAGTTTTTATGTCTTTTTGTATCTCATGTCCAGAATTTGTCCCAACTGCCCTGTGCAAGCAGTTATTTTTAGTCCCAAATAGTTTCTTTGTTTTTTGTTGCTGGAAGAGAGTTTTGTTCAGGTACAAGAATTGCAGCACCGCAGCAGAGGGTCCTGGGTCCAGCCACGTGCCCCACAGAAGGTCCAGGTGGCTCTGCTCAGGTTAAGAGTTGCTGAGGAGTTTAGCTCATAATAGAGATACAGTCTGTCCCCACACTCAGCTGCGACTGTCTTATGGAAAAGGGTCGTGTCTGCATCTCTGCATTCCCATTTGCTAGCCCAGTACTAACCTACCTCACGTGAATGATTTACAGATAATAAATAGATGTCTCACTGGTCTATATTTGGGTACATATGTTACTTTGAAAGAATAATTATTTAAAATTTCTCTAAAATTAATTTAGCAATAGCAGATATCAATTTGAAATTTATTTTTAAGTTTTCAGTTCAAGAGTAAGATTTAGTTATGATTTATGCCTGGTGAAACAAGTCAGAGAAAGATGAATACTGGATGCCTTCAATTATATGTGGGATCTACAAAAATATGATGGATGATCCATTAAAATAAAAACTGACTCATAGATACAGAGAATAAACTGGCAGTTACCAGAGGGAAGTGTGGAGGGGAGAAGGGAAAGAAAGGTGAAGAGAATTAAAAGGTACAAACCATTAGGTATAAGATAAAGGCTCAGCATGTAAAGGATCTGCCTCCAATGCAGGAGACACAGGAGAAGTCGGTTTGATCCCTGGGTAGTGAAGATTCCCTAGAGAAGGAAATGGCAATCCACTCCAGTATACTCGGCCTGAAAAATCCCATGGACAGAGGACCCTGGTAGGCTACATTCCAAAGGGTCACAGTCAGACACAACTGAGCAACTAAGAAAAATATGTTACAAGGATGTAATGTACAGTGCAGGAAATATAGTCCTTATTTTATAACAACTTTGTATGGAGTATGACCTATAATATTGAATCACTGTGTTTTACCCCTGAAACTAATGTAATACTGTAAGTCAGCTATAATTTTTAAATGCTTAATTAAAAAGTTTAGGTATGATTTCCATTCAGTTAATAATAGAAATAGCACAGCGTGTAGATTTTTCTCATTATGTAATCATTTCTGTTAAAGGAGGAAACATTGTGTAAATACATCATAGCATTTCAAAATGATAATCATTTCAATATTCAGCAAATCCCTGGGTCCACAGGAACAAGCGAAGAAACTAACTATAGAGGCTGAGGCAGGGAGCCACTTATACAGGAAATATACAGTAAGACAGTTCCATGTGAGAGATGAAAATATATGCATGCCGCCTTTTACTTTTTAAGTAGAATAACAAGACTATGGGTTTATTCTCCTGGAAGTTTTGGCAAATTTTTCTGTAAAGGGGCAAACACCAGTTTAGTCTGCATCAGTGGTAAGGTCTCTGTCATCCATAGGTCACAGCTACCCACCTCTGCCACCAGCAGCACAAAAGCAGCCATAGACAATGAGTAACTGAATTAGTGTGGCTATGTTTCAATAAAACTTCAATTACAGAAACAACTGGTGGGCTGGACTTGTTCTGTAGGTCGTGGTTAGCCAAAGTAGCAAAATAGGAGATTAATTTGAGAGCTCTTTAAGTTTTCCTTCCTACTTTTAGGACAGGTCCTCCCTCAGGTCCCAGTGACATCTAAGCACCACCTAGAAAGCTCAGCAGTCCCTTACCCCACTTCCTCCATGACACTCCAGCTAGCTTTTCTTTCTTGTATACTGGTTACCGTTTCTCACGGACTCTTCACACACTCTGTAGCTTCTTCTAACGGTATTTGTATCTCAAAGCAAGACTCTTGGAGGCACAGTGTCTTGGCCAACGTAATTGATCCCCAAAAGAAAAAAAAAAAACTCTTGAAAGTCCCCTAGACTGTAAGATCAAACCAGTCAGTCCTAGAGGAAATCAACCCTGACTATTCATTGGAAAGGCTGATGCTGAAGCTCTGATACTTTGGGCACCTGATGCAAACAGCTGACTCATTGGAAAAGGCCTTGATGCTGGGAAAGATTGAAGGCAGAAGGAGAAGGGGATGACAGAGGGTAAGATGGTTAGATAGCATCATAAACTCAGTGGACATGAATTTGTGCAAACTCCAGGATATACTGAAGGACAGGAAAGCCTATCACACTGCAGTCCATGGGGTTGCTCTGAGTCAGACACGACTTAGCAATGGAACAACAACAATAACTTCTAAATTATCTAGGTATTTCAGAAAGTAGAAATTCTTTGGCGGTGTCTTTTATGAAATGCACTGCCGTCAGTTGTTTCCTCTGTTGACTTTTGAAAACGTTTACTGCCATACATGTTTATATCAAATTGAATATTTTGTTTTATACTTGTTTACCATGGCGACACCCCGCGTCCGAGGTCAGGGCGGCGGCCGGGAAGAACTGCCCCACGTCTCAGGCCAGTGACGGCCGGGAGAAGACACCCAGCGTCTGAGGTCAGGCGGCAGCCGGGTGGAGCCACCGCGCATCCTAGGCCAGTGGCGGCCGGGGTGGGGGAGACACCCCGCGTCCGAGGTCAGGGGCGTCTGAGGTCAGGGTGGCAGCTGGTGGAGCCATCCTGAATCCGAGACCAGTGGCGGCTGGGGGCAGACACCCCGTGTAGTCCGAGGTCAGGGCGGCGGCCAGGAGGAGCTGTCCCACTTCCAAAGCCAGTGGCGGCCGGGGGGAGACACCCCGCATCCGAGGTCAGGGGCAGTCGGGAGAAGCCACCTCGAGCTTGAGGCCAGGGGCGGTGACCCCGGAGAGCCATCACAAGCCCGAGGCAAGGGGTGGCAGCTGGGAGGGGCCACCTCGAGCTCAGAGCCAAGGGCGGTGACCCTGAGCCTGAGCCCGAGGCCAGAGGCGGCAGCTGGGAGGAGCCACCCACGCCTGAGGCCAGGGCCGGCGGGAGGAGCAACCCAAGGATCAGTGGCTGCAGGCGCAGGAGAGCCTAGAGGATCTATCCCACGGTGAAGCCCCTCGTCCAAGGTAAGGAACAGCGGCTGTGCTTTGCTGAAGCAGCCGTGAAGAGATACCCCATACCCAAGGTAAGAGAAATCCAAGTAAGATGATAGGTGGTGCAAGAGGGCATCAGAGGGCAGACATACTGAAACCATACTCACAGAAAACTACTCAATCTAATCACACTAGGACCACAGCCTTGTCTAACTCAATGAAACCAAGCCATGCCTGCAGGGCAACCCAAGACGGGCGGGTCATGGTGGAGAGGGCTGACAGAA
>SJYS01001489.1:0-13463 GCA_006410695.1 Philantomba maxwellii | reverse complement strand
GCTCCCAGCCTACAGCAGGTCATGTCTCTTCCTTTTCTGGAGGCCTAGGTCCTTGTTTTCTCGTTTGATCTCACACTACAGACAGGTGGTACGTTGTGTCTGTGTGCTTGTAGGTGAATTTTAATGACATTTCAAGGTATCCTGAAAAAAACAAAATACTTCTTTGGATTGCTTTTGTCAAATAATAAAATTATTTGACATAAGTCTCATTGAAACCAGATGTGGAAATATGCAATTCTTACTTTTTTACTATCCTTCCCTGGGGGCTCTTGGCTTATGCCAATCTGAATTTTGAAGTTGAAAGCCTCAGGGCTCTCTTTTTTTCCAGGTGTGTTGTTTTTCATATATTGGAAAACTCTGGGAGAGGACCCTTGAGCAGTAGCTAACACTGTTAAAAGCAAGACTGAACCATCAGAGATTTAAATCAGGAGGGGAGATTGGTTCTTGGATCAAGTCCACTCCTGGACTAGGACTTGTGCAGGATCCTTGTAGTGGCAGGAGTCAGTGGTTCGGGGCTTGGGAAGCTCTTTTTAATTTTTTAAATAGATTTCTTCATTTATTCATGGCTGTGCTGAGTCTTCATTGCTATGTGAGGGCTTTCTCAAGTTGCAACAAGTAGGGGCTGGTTTTGGTTGAGGCGCAGGGCTTCCTACTGCAATGGCTTTTCTTGTTGTGGAGCGTGGGTGCTAGGGCACGTGGGCCTCAGTAGCTGCGGCCCATGGACTCAGTGACTGTGGGACACGGGCTTAGTTGCCCTGCGGCATGTGGGATCCTAGTTCCCAGGCCACGGATTGAACCTGTGTCCCCTGCATTGGCAGTCCAAAACTTAACCACTGGACCACCAGAAAAGTCCCTGGAACTGTGCTTTTATCACAGACTTTTCCTATGACTTTGGTGTATTCACTTCTTTTGGGTTTCCTCTGCTGTTAAACGATGCCCCGATGCCTCAGCAGTAAAGAATCCACCTGTGATGCAAGAGACACAGGTTCAATGCCTAGATCAGGAAGATCCCCTGGAGGAGGAAATGTATTCTTGCCTGGTAAATCCCATGGACAGAGGAGTCTGGTGGGCTACATTCGATGGGGTCGCAAAGAGTCAGACACGACTCATACCCTTCTGTTAAACGAGAATGCAAATCTCTAACACTGACCTCAGTTAGAGAACCACCTGAAAAGCCCTGGCTTTTACTTACATGTGTGAGACCCAAGTAGATCCCCAGGCACATTTTATATCCCACGGGAGCCTCTCTCCTTTATCCACACCCCTTACCCCAACCAGTGGCTCTCCATTTTTTCCACGTGCATCCTTTGAAATACCCATTGGCCAGATGTGGGATCTGCTTGATGTGGATAAGCTGGGTGCTCTGCGGGGGGAGATCCTGAGTGCTGTGCCTCCAGGTGGGTTAATTTTGCTGCCTACCAGGGAAGCACATGCTTTTCTACTAGGATGTTTGAAGGAAAAGTCCGTAGTACCTAAAGAGCCATGTTTGAAGAAGACAGGCCCTAATTTTCTTCTGATTTCGTGATGTCCGTAAGGGGTGTCCCGCAGGCAGGAAGATTCAGTCATCGTTATGGTCTCAGTGTTCATGTCTCCCAGCCCCCCAGGACTCATACATGAAAGCCCCAACTCCCAGTGTGACTGGATTTGGAAACAGGGCCTGAGAGGAGGTGACAAAGGTTAAATGAGTTCAAACAGCAGGGCCCTAATCTGACAAGGTTGGTGCCTTCATAAGAAGAAGAGGATGTGCCAGTCTTTTCTCTCTCTACCATGTGAGGCCACGGCAGAAAAGCATCTGTCACAAAGTTCTCAGCAGTACTCTGACCTGCCGGACCTTGATCTTGGACTTCCAGTGTTCAGAACTGTGAGAAAAGACATGTCCGGTGTTGAGCCACACAGGCTGTGGTATTTTGTTATGGCAGCTGGAGCAGATAGACAAAGCTGTGTAAGCGCTCCAGAAGCAGCCACCGTGACTGGGCAGGAGGGAATCCAGTCACCTTCCAAGACTGGCATTTCACCCTGACTGGTTTCAAACCAGTCTTCAAGGTCGCTTCTTGGGAGGAAACAAATGCTAGGAGAACCCAAAAAAAAAAAAAGCTGAGGATGTGGGCTTGGATTTTTTATTCTTAGCTGTGCTGAGGTATTTTTCCATCTTTCTATGAACTGTGTGCAGCTCCCAACAATCCAAATGCTCATCACATTTTATAGGCAGCACTTGCTGAATCATCTGCCTTGAGATCTCTACATGAAAGTTTTCTGAAAGCAGATAAATCATATTTACCATGAATCCATGCACCTGGCATGACTATTTGTGGCCAGTGAAAAGATTAGTTGCAAGATGAATAAATCCACAAATGAATGAATGAGTAGTAAATGGAATGTTGCTGTTGTTCAGTTGCTCAGTCATGTCTGACTCTTTGTGACCCCATGGACTGTACCACACCAGGCTTACCTTTCCTTTACTATTTCCCAGAGTTTGCTCAAACTCACATTTGTTGAGTCTGTGATGTCATCCTGCCATCTCATCCTGTCACTCCTTTCTCCTCTTGCCCTCAATCTTTCCCAGCATCAGGGTCTTTTCCAATGACTCTTGACTATAATGTCTGATCAGTTTTCCAGATCATTCCATGTTTCTTCTATGCTTGCAGTAACCTTCTTCACCCAAGGTTTTCTATGTGTTTCTTTTCAAATAACCTAAAGAAGCTGATTGGGATACTTTTATGTAATTACAGTCTATAAAGGAATGAAAATTTAGAAGTAGCAACTCAAGGACCATCCTTCTTAAATATAAAGTATGTTCCTTCTTAAATATAAAGTTTATAGATGGCTTCCTTGGGCTCCATGCCAAAGTTGAGATGTTCAGATCATCTAAGTCTNTGGCCGGCACATGGCGTGCAGGCTGGTCCTCAGCCCCAGGTGCACCCCTCCTCTGCATGTGGATGCATGCCGTGACTCTGATTGGCAGCAACACCTTTCTGTTTGCCTCCAGCCAGAGTGTCCCAGAGGGGTTACCCACGGGGCAAGCCAGGCCACGCTCGCTCTCCAGGCTTCTTTGACTCTGGCATCAGGGGACTGCTGGATCCTGGCATGAACAGGGACAGCTCAGCTCTTGCCACAGAGATTTTCATCTCATTTATTCACTTAACAAATACTCAATGAACATCTTCTAAGAGCCAGACATGTGTAAGGTGCTGAGGGCATCTGGGAGACACCAGGACAAATGTGGTCCCTGTGCTCATGGACCTCAGCGTCTAGGTGGGTGACACGCGATGTGGTCTTACCATGCACCCCACCCATGCAGGGGAATTTATGGCTGCAGTGCTGAGAGAAGCAAGGAGTGAGACTCAGGTTGGGGTATTCGTAGTGAGACCAGAAGGATATGACTAAGCCAAGGTCAACAGGAGGAGCAGTCCAGCCTGGAAAAAAGAAAATTATATATATATATCAAGGCTGTAAGGCAGGTAGACACCCTCCAGGAACAAACGGGAGAGGGTGTGGAAGGAATGAAGCTAGAGAAGGAGAGAAGTCACGAGATGAGGGTATTGAAACGCACACAAGACAGACGTGGCCGGCAGGCAGAGGCTTTCCAGTCACAGTCTTCATGTAGAGGCAAGGACTGAAAGGCTTTAAGCGGGAAACAGGTGACTCAGTTTGGGATCCGTGAAGATGGGGTGACAGACATCTCTGGTTGCTGGAAGCCGTGCTACCCGCCTGATTTGGCCCCATGATAAACACCTGCCCCTTGTCTGGTGGCACACACCTCTCCTTCAGTGCCCCTCACTCTGCCACGCATTTTCCATAATGGCCCTTCACCCCTGTCTCCACCAAATGCTGAACTCCACATCTGCACGGGCACCTTCTTGACTTGGTTTCCCCCTCAGCACTTCCCATGTTCAACCTGTAAACATTCTTGGGACCCTTTTTTCCTGTTGTAAGAAGTGTGGTTCCAGTCACACCATCTTGTAACCCATGTGCCAACTTCTTACCAAGATTCAAATCTGGCCGCCACATACCTGAGAACCTGATCTATTGTACCTGTTAATCTAAAGACCAGGAATGCTGCTGTAGATCCTTTACTTTACACAAAAATATGTGTTTGTGTTTTCTCCAAGTGCTCCATACTTAGCAGACCACAGAAGGTCAGGGTACGGTGGTCTGATGAGCTGCTTGGAGTGTGCATCATCAGTGGACCCTCCTGGATTTGCAGCAGCCATGTGGTCCCCTCGGGGGCCAGGCTGCATCTGGTGAAACCTCATTTCAGCATAGGTGTTGGTGACATGGTCGAGTCCTGTAGTGAGAGATTCAGTTGCTCCTTCCCTTGGTGTCCTGTCTACACTGCGTCATGCGGGGAAAGGTGGGGGATTTCTGTCCAGCCACTTAGAGACAGAAGGAAGAATAAATTCCGGCACCTGGAACCTTCAATCAAGTCACACTTTTCTCTATCCCTTGCTATAAGTGAAAAGTTGGAGACAGAAATATACTTTAAGAAAGGAACAGGCTTGCTTCCTGGAGATCTTTTGGCAAAAAGGGCTATTGAACATGTAGTGTAGTTGGTCAAGGGAAAAACCCTCCAATCAGACTTCTGGGTTCAAATTCCAACCTTATCATTTCCTAGGTATGTGTCTTAGTCTGCTGGGGCAGCCTTATCAAAATAGCTGATTCATTTTGCTGTACAGTAGAAACTAACACAGCATTGTAAAGCAACTATACCCCAATAAAATTTTTAAAAAGAAAAAATTCATAAAAAGAAAAAATGGATAGTAATGTATGGTAAATAGCAACAATGTATTTCTCACAGTTCCGAGATCAGGGTGTTAGTGTGGACAGGTTTGGTAAAGGTCTTCTTCCTGGCTTATAGGTGGCTGCTTTCTCTTCGTATGCTCACAAGAAAGAGAAAGAGAGAGAGAGAACACATGCTGTGATGTCTCTTCTTACAAGGGCACTAATTCCATCATAAGGGCCTTACCCTCATAACCTCATATAACCCTAACTGTCTACCAAAGACCTTATCTCCAAACACCATCACATTAGAGTAAAGGCTTTAACATGTGAATTTTAGGGGGACACAAACATTCAGTCTGTGATATTCTGTCCCAGCCCCTCAAAATAGCCCCTGTTACCTGCAAAATACATTGTTTCTGCCTCAATAGCCCCCTTAATTTGTTCCAGTGTCAACTTCAAAGTCTTACATCCAAAGCCTCATCTAAATGTCAGTTAAACCAGATACAGGTGAGATGGCAGGCATGACTCAAATAGACACAAAATTCTGCCATGTGAACCTGTGAAACCAGACAAATTCTGTGCATCCACGATACAGGGTGGGACAGGGAAAAGCTAGACATTCCCACTTCAAAAGGAAGAAATTAGAATCAACAAAGTGGTCCCAAACAAGTTCAAAACCCAGCAAGCCCAATCCATCAGATCTTAAAGCTCAAGAATAATCCTCTTNGTATGTATGTATGTATAGCTGATTCATTTTGCTGTACAGTAGAAACTAACACAACATTGTAAAGCAACTATACCCCAATAAAATTTTTTTAAAAGAAAAAAAATGCATATTCCAGGCCCCGCAAAAAGCACCAGAGCAGCTCCAACTGGGCAAGAGGCCCAGGGATCTGCATTTTAAACTAGAGCTTCAGCTCATTCTGATGTACCCTGGATGCTGAGAATCACTGCCACCAGGGAACTCAGCACAGGATACTGAGTCATTATTTCCCTCCCTTTGTTTCATTAAATTTATTTGTATGTGCTTTACTGTTATTACCCATTTGAGTTTCTGTTAGCATTTTATCTCTCCTGAGTTCCTCTAGTTGTATATCTTTCTCCTTCAGGGTGGGGTTCAGGGCAGTGTTCTGCTTTGGCTGATGCTTGTGGTCCAAGACTTCCTCCCCACCTCCAGCTTGTTTACTGCTACTGACCACATCATCCCCTCGCTACCCTCAATCATAACAGACAGTCCTGCCCACTCCCTCCTGATTTATCCTGTATTGTGTTACCTTCTTACCCTCCCTCACCTCACCCCCACCCCACCCCCTGCTTTTTGGCGATTTAAGGAGCTGTTTTTATTGTTTCTAGAGCCAACACATCTGTCATATATTTCGCTCAAACTTAAAAACACTGGAAAATCACTGGTTACTTGGCACAAAATGAAGCCTGCGCTAGATGACTGGCTGTCCCGGTGCTACACAGTAGGTCCTTATTAGTTATCTATTTTACATATAGTAGTGTGTATATGTCAATCCCAGTCTCTCATTTTTGTAGACTAAGCTTTCTCCACAAACAGAGAAAATTAAACTGTGATTATAATTGAGGAAACAAGGTAACACAAAGGGTGTTAAGGGCGGATGGTGAGTAGATTGGAAAGAATTGGTCTGCTGTTATTGCAATTACAGTGATAATGAAAGTCTTACTATTTAGAAATAGAAATCAAGTTGATTTAACCTAAACAAATGAAGGATTTGCTGGAAAAGGTCAGAGAGCTCCCAGAAACATCAAACTCAGAGCATATGCAGGAACCAAAGGGGCCTGGGCAACTGATCCTCCTGCAGAAAGTGGGCAGGGCAGGAGCCTGGTCGGGTGCTGGGTGCTGTCCCTGCAACTGGTCACTTCCAGATTCAGAGCCTCAGGCAGAAGTTCTGATTGATTGAGTTCTATCATGTGTCCCGTGTCCACTCCCCCCTTCCCCCAGCAGGGAGGGACCCTCCCTTAGAACCTCCATACTGGAAGGTGAGCCTTCCTCCTCTCCCCCATGGTTCCTCCAAAATACTAAGAAGATTTGGATGTTATGTAGCTTTATGACAAAAGTCCACTCCAAATATGNTTCTATCATGTGTCCCGTGTCCACTCCCCCCTTCCCCCAGCAGGGAGGGACCCTCCCTTAGAACCTCCATACTGGAAGGTGAGCCTTCCTCCTCTCCCCCATGGTTCCTCCAAAATACTAAGAAGATTTGGATGTTATGTAGCTTTATGACAAAAGTCCACTCCAAATATGATTCATATTCCCCTATTTCCACTGCAACAGTCCATCAGTTATTGAGGACATCTGTTTTTTTCAGGCACTAAGCTAGAGGCTTCAGTTGTAGAATCTCTAGTCCTTACCACAACCCTCTAAAGTATCTAGCAAGATTTACTTTTTCCCAGGTGGTGCAGTGGGAAAGACTGCCTGCCAATGCAGGAGACGCCAGAGAGGCGGGTTCAATCCCTAGGTTCCGGAAGATCCCCTGGAATAGGAAATGGCAACCCACTCAGTATTCTTGCCTGGAAAATTCCACTGGGCAGAGGAGCCTGGCAGGCTACAGTCCATGAACTCACAAAGAGTTGGACATGACGGAACATACATGCACTTTATACAGTTGAAAAAACCGAGCCTTGAAAAGGCTAAGTAACTTTCTTATGGCCAGACAGGTGATGAGGGATGAACCTAGAATGGTCTGACCCCAGAACTGGTGGCCTGTCCACTGCAACACACTGCTGCCTCTATGTATTATTTTCACCCGAAATTTTTCTTTGTATCCCAAGTGGTTATGCAAATAGAACTTGTTCTGTAGGAGCTATTACGTCCTCATTTGACTAATAAAGGGTATTAACAGGGTTCCTTCCATCTGTGTCATTCTATGTTTCTATAACTGTATTCTGATGGCTACCATTTTGAAATGGCACGGAGTGTTTAACTGAAGAACAGATTAGGATGATGTTGGCGAAACCAGCATCAAGTATGACACCATGTTCTTTGGCCTTATGTAGCCATCCCCGGATGATTGTACCTCCCTTCCTAAATCAGATCCCTGGAATCTGTCTGGAAATTAACCACAGGCCTGAATCCTTGTGGAAGCGGCTGCAGAACATACAACCTCTGCTGTAGGGTTGGAGATATGCTAATCACCTTTTATTCTTCTGAATGAATATGTCTCAGCAGAGAATCAAAAGGGCTTTTTCAAAGGAGAAAGTGTATTTGTTCACATCACTTTCATGTGGACAAAGTGAGGGGGGAGTCTTATTTAAGTAACCACTCCTGAAGCCATCTCAGGCATATGTGGTTTTATGTAGACACCGAAGCTCCTTGACCACTGTTCAGAGCCATATTCCTGACTTTTGTTTGGAACTCCCATTTGAAATTACAACCAGCATCAGGGCATTAAAAGGCATCCACTTTGGGTGTGTTCCTCCTTCATGAGGGGTTGTTTGTGATTCATTCAATTGTGCTGTAAATGAACATTTATGAAGCACCTACTTGGGGCTAGGAATTGTATCTGTATTGAGCTCTTACTTACAAAACAGACAAGCTCCTCAGCAAGGGGTGTGGAGGTGTGAGTGAGAGCAGGTAGACATTCAAACATAATGAAGTTGCTTGTTAAGTTGCTTCAGCCGTGTCTGATGCTTTGCAACCCTATGGACCGTAGCCCGCCAGGTTCCTCTGTCCATGGGGATTCTCCAGGCAAGAATACTGGAGCGGGCTGCCATGCCCTCCTCCAGGGGATCTTCCCAATGCAGGGATTGAACCCATGTCTCTTGTGTCTCCTGCATTGGCAGGCAGATTCTTTACCACTGGAGCCACCAGGGAAGCCCAGGCTGATATAAATGTCATGTTTTGAATGCCTAGAGAGTATAGTAGAGAAACACAGAGAAGGGAATCACTAGATGTTTGGGGGTAAATTAAAAAAAAAAAAAAAATCATAGAAGTTGCATTTGAGTGAGGTTGTAATTAAAACAATTTAACCCTAAACATTAAGTGAGAGGTTATTTGTAGGCTGAAGGGCAAAAGTCTGCAAGTTTTAGAACATACAAAGTACAGGATGACTGTGAATTATATAGGAGGGGAGTAATAACAGAATGAAAGGAGAATTTTAAAAGGAGCTAAAAAAGGCCATGATGTGAATAGTCATATATGTTCTGCAAAGGGGTTTGCATTATGTTAATAGGAAACCATTGAATATTTTTACCCAGAGAGGGATATGGTTAGATTGTATTTGTGTTTTATTGGAGTGTAATTGCTTTACAATGTTGTATTAGTTTTTACTGTACAATGGAGTGAATCAGTTATGTCATTGTTCAGTCACTCAGTCATGTCTGACTCTTTGTGACCCCATGGACTGCAGCATGCCAGGCTTCTCTGTCCTTCACCATCTCCCAGAACTTGCTCAAACTCATGTCTATTGAGTTGGTGATGCCACACAACCCTCTGGTCCTCTGCCAGTCCCTCCTCCTCCTGCCTTCAATTTTTACCAGCATCAGGGTCTTTTCCAGTGAGTCTGTTCTTAGCATCAGGTGGCCAAAGTATTGGAGCTTCAGCTTCAGTATCAGTCCTTCCAATGAATATTCAGGACTGATTTTCTTTAAAATTGACTGGTTTGATCTCTTTGCTGTCCAAGAGACGCTCAAGAGTCTTCCCCAATAACACAGTTCAAAAGCATCAGTTCTTTGGCACTTAGCCTTCTTTATGGTCCAACTCTCACTTTCTTACATGACTCCTGGAAAACCATAGCTTTGACCATATGGACCTTTGTTGGCAAAGTAATGTCTCTGCTTTTTAATATGCTAAGTTTGTCATAGCTTTTCTTCCAAGGAGCAAGTATCTTTTAATTTCATGGCTGTACATATACATATATATCCACTCCCTTGGACCTCCCTCCTCCCCCACCCCATGCTGACTGTATTTTAGAAAGACCATTCTGTTGACAGAATGAAATAGAACAAGATGGGGATTAGGAAACTTTACAAGCCAGATTACGGGTATGATTTTTACCATTTGGTAAGGATTTATGGAAGAATGAGAAGACTCATTGTCTTTCATAGTTTCTCTTAAAGTATAACAGCCAAAAGGATCTGATAAGAAAATGTGTAGCATTTTCAGTAGGAAATAAGTGTGCTTATTTTCTTCTACAGGTCTGAAATCTTAAAAAAAAAAAAAAAAAGACAGTAGGTCAGTATAGTATATCTTGACTTTTTAGAACATAAATTGCATATAACATGTGCCAAATTTTATCCTCTGACCCATAATATAGTTGGCAACAGAATCCTCAGTTATGGATGATTAATAAGATATGAAAGAATACTATTTGTTAATTGAAACTTTTACACTAGCCATTCACCCCCTGGAAGTACTTATTTCCCATTCATTGCTATACTTAAGGACCATTTTCAAACATCTATCATGTATCATTGAATGAGATGGGAAGATGTGGACTGCTTTAAGACACGTCAAAATGAATAAGTGTTTTAGTAAGCTGTTCTATTTCTAATAGAAGCCAGTGAAAAAACAATGAGCTAGTCTCCAGTGTTAAGATGGGAAAATATGAAAACCATCCCAGCTTACTCCACTCATCACCATGGTTTCATCATCTATTACACAGTAAAACAAACATAGCCACTGACTATAACCCTTAATGAGCATATGTGACTCTGATAATATTTATCGGGTTTATTTGTTTGAGGCTGACTGAAATGAAAAGAAAACAGTACAGCGTTGGGTCATTAGTCTCTTCTGACGTGTGCTGTAACTCTAAGGAAAACATTAGTAACCTATTTTTAGCAAGTACCTCCATCCACTGAAACGATAATGGCCCACGGAATAATCCTTGGGATGGAAAACAGAAATTCCCAGAATTAAACGTTCTTGCTCATCTGTTCTATGGTCACAGGAAATCTATCAGCTCCGTCATTTCTCATCAACATTGAGAAGTGTTTTACATCAGACCATTATGCAATCTTCCCCAACTAGACTGCCTTTCACCTTCATCTATGCTAAGCCAAGGTCCTCCCAGCCAAAAGAAATGAAAGACATCACCTCCTCCAGGAAGACTTTCTTTCCTTGGTAAACGTTATCTCTTGTACTTTACATTATTTTCACTTACATAATCTGTTTATTCTATGTTCTTTCCCTAACTCAAAAATGTTATTCAAAAAGCTCATACAGAAATAATAGGAATGAGACATTATTCTAGACACCACAGGGGTGTGTATGTGGGAGTTGGCAGACAGATGAAAAAGTTTCTTTCCTGCAGGGGTACAGACCCAGCAGGAGGGATGAGGCAGATGAATAGGATCAAAAAAGTAGTCTTCAGTGTTGTTTCAGCTCAGTGTCTAAGAAGGAGGGAGCCCCCTGCCACCAAGCCCTGGTACTCACTGGTTGACAAGATTGTGTGAACATGGTGTGGTGGCCACAATCCAGGCTCGTGGGGTGGAAGGAGAGGAGGCCTGGGAGGGGTTTGGAAACTAGCCAGAGGCATTGGTGATTCAAAGCAGGGCCTTTGGAATAAATCAAACAAATATGAATTAAACAGGGGACGTTCTCTCTGCACGATTTTGATAAGTTACCTAATCACTTTGAAGCATAGAAGATGTTATAACTAAGTGAGATACTGTGAAAAGACTCACTATATTACCCAGGCTATAAGTTCTCAATAAAGGGCGTTTATTATCCTCATTGCTATAATTTTATGCTCCTCAGAGAGTGTGTTCCCCTTATTCTTCACCCAGTGAGGAATCACAGTAATAAATTATGAAATATCTCCTAAGACAAATGCCGTATATGTAACAGGGGTGGGGGAGTTGGTGGGATTCAGAAGAAAAGAAACTCTGATTTGTGAGATAGAGATCAGAGAAGGCTTCGTGGAAGAAAGGCCATTTCAGCTGATTTGTAAGGGTCAGGTATGATTTGAGGAAGCAGTGATCCTGGAGACAGTCCATCCAATGGTGACCCCAGTGACAAATGGAGAACATTTCTGCATCTTTTCCTTGGGACTCCAATATGAATTCCAGGCATTTGTTGGATATTCCACCGGAAATGGTAAGCTTCTTAGAGCAGGAACAATGACTTTACATTTTATTTACTTATCCCCACAGAGAAGCCAATAAAAATAGAATGAAAACTTTTGTTGATCACCTGGGCTTATGTGGATGCCATTCTTATAACTGAAAGCTTAATCATACACTTAAAAAACAGAGAAGGAAGCTTGGTGAAAGCTGGGGTGGATCCAGGGAGCAGGATACAGCCCTGTTTTTCTAGATGGTTTAATTTGTGTGAGTTCCATCTCTACTCCCTGAAGAGCCTGGTATGTGTAATAGAATCATGGTGCTTTGGGTTTGTTCATTTTTTTGTAATTTCTCATTCATTGGTAAATTATTTTATTTGTAAAATTTTCAATATGTTTTCAGCTATGCAAAGAGGCAGCCTTATGAAGCTGTTTAGTTTGAACATGATCAGAAGTATTAAAAGCCCAAGAGCACCATGGATCACATGGTTGGGCTCAGAGTGAGAGCAAGTCCCAGGGAAGGGAAGGGGGACTTACTGCCTCATTACCCTTTCCCCTGAGAAGACTCTCCTTTTAGGGTTACCAGGTTTAGGGGTTCATTTTGCTAAGAGAAGTTGTGCTTTCCTTGAGGGGATCTTTTGTAGAAGGGAATAAGCTACAGAGATAATAATATCACTAAAAGGTAGCTAATATACACCCAAAAAAAAAAAAAAAAAACTAATTTTATTTGTACAGCACCCTGTTTTTCATATTCCACATGTAAGTGATGTGATATTTGTCTTTCTTTGTCTAACATATTTCATTCAGATGGACTCTCTAGGTCCATCCACGTTGCTGCAAATGGTCCTAGCAGCAAGAATTTTGTTCTTTTTTGTGACTGTGTAATATTCCATTATATATATGTACTGCACCTTCTTTATTCATTCCTCTGTTGATGGACCTTTAGGTCGCTTCCGTGTCCTGGCTGTGGTAAATTGTGCTGCAGTGAACATTGTGGTCCATGTATCTTTTTGAATTATGATTTTCTCTGAATGTATGTCTCAAAACAGACATAGAGTCACAGATGTAGAAAACAAACTTCTGGTAACTGTGGGAGGGATAAATCGGGAGATTAGGATTGACATATACACGCTGCTATATACAAAGTAGATAACTACCAAGGGCCTACTGTATAGCACAGGGAACTCCACTCTGCAATGGTCTATATCAGAAAAGAATCTAAGAAAGGGTGCATGTATGTGTATGTATAACTGATTCACTTTACTGAACAGCTGAAACTTTGTAAGTCAACTATATTCCAATAAATAATTTTTTAAAAACTCAAAATAATAAATAAAATTATGCAACCCCCCAAACTAATTTTATACTATACTATAGAACTACCAGACCACCTGACCTGCCTTTTGAGAAACTTGTATGCAGGTCAGGAAGCAACAGTTAGAATTGGACATGGAACAACAGCCTGATTCCAAATAGGTAAAGGAGTACATCAAGGCTATATATTGTCACATTGCTTATTTAACTTATATGCAGAGAACATCATGAGAAACGCTGGGCTGGAAGAAGCACAAGCTGGAATCAAGATTGCCAGGAGAAATATCAATAACCTGATATACATATGACACCATCCTTATGGCAGAAAGTGAAGAAAAACTAAAGAGCCTCTTGATGAAAGTGAAAGAAGAGAGTGAAAAAGTTGGCTTCAATCTCAACATT